>OZ002740.1:73880426-74248713 GCA_963924295.1 Dioctria rufipes | reverse complement strand
AAAAGCCAATCTTACCGGAAATTGTCGACGGATAAATTTGCATGGTAGCTTAGAATCAAATGTAGTAAGTTTCATTCGAGGTATAAAGACAAGGTCGCCGTTATTTGCCCCAGAAGCAATTTCCGTATCAATAACGTTCGTTAGCAATCGTCGGATTATAAGCCTAGTAGCATTACATAAGCCTCCAATAATATTCAAATTACGGAGTAACGTAATAATCGCACCAACTTTTAAATTAAGTTTATGCGGTGGCATACCAGGAGGTGTCAAAGAATGAATCAAATCCATTTGGTATAAATCACTTTCGTCATTCTCCTCATTACCCTGATTATTATCCTGATTATCATCAGTAAGAAAACAATCAGCATTGTAATAAGTTTGAATATCCCCCGAAAGTTTTGCAAGGATTTGTTCATTTAAATCAAGTACGGTATTATTTCTTGGACTAGCTGAATTGATTGAAACTTCTTCTGATAAATCGTTTATATTATTTCCATAAACGTGCACAATTAAATTATTAGATGTAATATTCATTGTTGGAATCTCAATAATATTTGCACCTAATCTGAAACTATAAGATAATTTTGCATTACCTAATTTAAGTAACCAATTATGAAATCGAATTTCCAATGGATTGGTCCTCATATTTATAGTTAACCGATACTTTCGGAAATGTACCCATAAATGAGATTACTTAATGCAAGCCTCTATAATAAAAATAACTGATTACCATTTGGAACAACTGGAAGTAATTGCCGCCAGTCCGGCCCTAATGATAATTTTATTGCCAAAAGGTCGATTAACTCCTGTAATATCGCGTAAAGCCATATCAACAGCCACAAAAGCTATTCTATCGGTCATCGTACATTCATCCCACACAATAACTTGTGCATTTCTGATGTACGTGCCCTCTGGTGAATTAGGTGCTATATTACAAATAGTAGTTTCATTCAATTGAATTGGTAACCTGAATCTAGAATGTACTGTTGTTCCACCTTCAAGTAGTGTAGCAGCAATTCCAGACCAAGCAACCGTAATTGCACTTTTCTCGTTTGATCTAACTTTGTTCAGAATCGCATTCTAAACAAAACTCTTACCAGCACCTGCAAAATCTTCTAAATGGAAACAATTTCCATTTATGTTATGCAATTAAGTTCAGACATAATATCATCAAAGAAGGTCTTCTGTTGGCGATTTAAACGATTATAAGCTCTTTGATATTTATTGTCCTCTTGAACAGGAATATAAAGGTCGGCATCAACAATTCTTAACTCAGCTTGGGCAACTGATGGCAAACCCATATCTTCCAAACTAAGTCTATTGAGATGCAATAATTGGCCAATATCAATCAGAGCTTTTTGATATCCTTGGACTTAATCATTAAAACTTCTAATATAGTCCTCAGATATATCGTATTTAAATCTTTCCCAAAGTTCAATTGGTCTATCTGGAGAACAAAATATACAAATAAATGCAAATAGTTGTCTCAACTTATTTGGCATTTGAAATGTTATTCCTTCCTCCATAGCATTAAACCGTTCACGATCGTCTTGCGATAATCCTCTTGCAAAACAGGTCTCCTTAAAAGTATCCTTAAAAAGCCATTATACGTTTTAATGTCATCAAAACTTTTAGGGCTACGAACGTGAAGGAGAAATGTCCGTAAGTGGTACACTTATTTCTTACTTTTTCCAATAATTTCTTTCCGTAGTCCAAACATATGTTCGGGAATATCGGGATGTAGAAATAATTGGGCATCTACATCTACTTGATTTAACTTAAAAAATCTAGTTAAAGAAGTATCTTCTGCTTTTTCCCATAACAAGGTGACACTATCATCCGTAAATTCTAGTGATACCATATCATGTCCTTTATAAATGTATTTATAAATATACTTAACTGCTCGAATTGAACTACACACTTCACTATTAATGTGTGCATCATATTTCAAGAGCAAGTACCAATTATAAGGAACAATGGATCTATTGTCAACAATAACGTTCCCTTTATAAATATACCGACCATTATCTGACCGTTTATATATAGAATAACCGTGTTTAAGAAAATATTTTATACATTTTCCATTTTCCATGCATGGAGAACATGGACTCAACCGACCACATGGTCCATGAATCATATAAGCGCTAACAGCTTCATAGAGTACCCTATAGACATTTTTAGTCGGTATTTCAGCTGAAACAACTTTGTCAATAATTGCAGTTCTTAATTTATTATTTACATTTAATATTAATAATAAATGCAAATCGGGTAATCCCCTTTTTTGAAACTCTATCATTGCTATATGTGCATCAACCTAACCCAAAATATTATTTTTCAAAATATCTTCTAGGAACGCTGACAGTTTTAATGCAAAAACTTGCGCTACTAAATCAGGTCGATCGGTATATTTTGACCTACTACCAGCGCATCTTGGGTAGCCTGTTGCATATATCGTGGACTTCCAGGAAACTCACTTGGTAGTATACATAAAACGTCCGCTTGTAATCCAGCTTCATTGGTCCTATTTTGAACATGGTCACGAAGCTATATTGAAGACGCTGTGCTTCAATTGCAACATAAGCATATACAATATACTCTTAACACAACTTCCTAGACCGTAATATGATATTATAATCGTTATCCCTTAGAGCAAAACGATAAGCATAATAATCTCGAAAAGAATAATTACAATCAAACCGAGACCATCCCCTTCCACCACTTGGGTAAAGAAGTGTATAAGTCATCGCATCGTAATGTATATGCGCTCGAGATATTTCGCGTAACCCACCACCAACTTGTGGTCCACAAGTTGTGCTCCTGTATATAATTGCAACATCAGTTGAAACAGGAGCATCCAACCGGGCTCGATGAACTTCAGCGGATAGATTCGAATTTCTAAAGAACATTCGAATATTCCTAATCACATCTGGGCCATCCCGCGCTAAATCCTCTTCCTCAAATTGTCTCATTAGCATATAAGACTGAGCAAAAGGATTTACATTTCTTAAATCTCGATATAATTCTCTTAATAGACCTAAATCGAGATCATGCTCAACATCGATAAATACAATTGGAGTATCATTTTGACGTGGTTGCATACTATAACCTATTTGATGAATAAATTTTCCTTGAACCGAATAGAAGTTATGAGCAGACCGTCGTGCTATTTGAACAGTAACAGCTTTAATCGATGCAAACGATAAAGCTGAATTATATTTCCGTAAATTCTTAAGGAAATGTTCAGACTGTGGATGCTCACCTAAAAATAGATCCGTTATAAGTTGCGCATATGAAGCTAATGGATTTGGAGTAACGTTACAATCTTTACAACACTGAACATATTTTCCCCGAGAATTTCGCTCTCCACGGAAATATAACGCATTGCAATGGATGCATATGAGATCAAGTTTTTGTTTTTTTTTTGTTTTTCAATTTCTGTGTCAACTACTTCATCTATGCAGCGCCAAGCAACGGATACAACAAAAACACCTTCAACTTCGTCAATAACTAATGCAACTCCATCCGGAATTGGATTATTATTAGCTCTTATTGAAGTTCTTCATTTCCCTTGTTGCCAACGAAGATTTCTCTTTAACAAAGATATCCTCATCAGGTATTGCGTTAGTCTGTTGTGGAACATTAGGAATTTGTTCAATGTCAACACTAGCAAACTGAGGAACATCAGAAGTAGAAACTGTAGATCTACCTGCACCCTCATTAACGTTTGGATCATTCAGCCACTGAGAGCTTAGGTGATCAAACAAATTATGCTGTGGCTGCCTCGGTACATACCCACTGTCGTCGTCACTATCTTAATCAGACACATGAGGACGTACAGGAGTGGATCGATCTACGCATTCCTCAATCCTAGGATCATTAAGCTATCCATCGTTTGTAAGAGATAGCGATGCAGGCCTTTGAAAACCATGATCCGAACTCTCTACCTGATCTAATGTATGCTGATTGGCCCTGGGTGGAACAATAACAGATTGTTCACTGTCACCATCAAAGGACACGTCAGCAGATACAGGCAGGACAACAGGTTCCCACCCTGCCTCATTTCTTTGTTCAGGAATTTCAGACTTTTTTCCATGACCCTTACGGCGTTGGCCTATGCCCTTTGTTTTGGGCATTGCAAACTAAAAATAAAAGGATATAAAAAAAGGAAACCGTTGAAATATAAAAAAAATCGATCCGGATGAAAAACAAAAAAAAACGTTGAAAATGCTCGATCTGAAAGAAAAATGAAAAGAAAAAATGTTTCAGAAATAACGATAAATTGGTCCTATTTAGTTTAAGATAAAAATAAGGTAATTAAAAAAAATGAACTACATAAGAAAAATAATAATAAAGTAAGCGTTATAATATTTTATTTTTAACAAAGGAAAATAATAAGCTAATTCATAATAATAATTATATAGAAATAAACTGCTTCCCAATTGAGTGGCAATAGTCTCCAACATAAGAGAATACTGTAAATAATAAAAAAAAATCGCGTACTTTCCCAAAATGAAGCGAATAAATAAATTTGAGGAAAAGCTATTTTATTTAACGTCCAACATCCATAGCTTATGCATTCAAAATTATTCATGATGAAATAAATATAATTTGTATAATTTTTTCTAAACGTCCCAAATGCCTTGATAAAAGTTTCGATGTAAATATTGCATGAAAATTGAAATATTAAAACGTTATTTATAAATAATATTTAAACATCCCGGACTACTTCATAAAATACTTAATTAAAACAGTTCGTAATAAATGAAATAAATGGATATGTTATTTATATAATTATTTTTCAACGTCCCTAAAATTGCGCAACAATAATTTTTCGTAGTAAATGAAATGTTGAAATGTATATATATATTTATTTAAACATCCCATAACCCTTCGTAAAGTGTTAGATATTTCATGCGAAATGAAATATACCATTTTACTTATATAATTTAATTTATTTACACGTCCCACATTCCATCGTAAAATGTTTTATTAAAATTATTCGTCATAAAATAAATATACCGACTTATTAGTAAAATAATTTAATTTAATTAAATTTTTCATTATAACTTAATTTATTATATCCGAAAACGTCCCAATCCCTTAAGAAAAAATATAATAAAAAAACTTTCGTGATAATATTTCAATGATATTTCTATAATTTATTACAACATCTCAAAATCCCTTGATAAAATTTTTTAATAGAAATGTAACATAAGAAATATGAGAAATACTTATTGCAAATAAATAAAACTAACTCATTACTTCCCGAAAATATAATGATTGAAGTGGAGTAATATCAGTGATCTGATAATTACTTGTATTTTGGTGATATTTATGAATATATTTAATAAATGTTTATTAATTTTCCAAACTCCGGCGAAATCGCGAAAACCAATTTTTTGTAAACATTTCGAGGAAAACAGCCTTAAACTCAAATAAAGGGAGGTCCAGGTGAAAAGGCTAAAAATCATAGTGCAATAGAAAAAGCACAAATTTTAGATTAAGATATATTCTACAACGCGAAAAAAAAATATTTTTTAAAGGTTTCGACAAAAACGGTCTCAAAGTGAAATAAAATTAATTCCGGCTAAGAATTAGGATGCATTTTAAAGAGCATACATTGCATGTTTAACTGCAACCTAAAGACGAAGGCCGATTTGTTAAGGGTTTCGATAAAACATGCTCATACTGAAATAAAAAAGAGTTGAAGTGAAAATCATGGTGCATTAGAAAAATAACATATTGCATATTGGAATGTAACCTGAAACGCGAAAACCGATTTTGAAATACTTTAGAAAAAAGCAGCCTTAAAGTCCGCTAAAGGCGAATCTGGATAAAATTATTAGTTCATAGGAAGAAGCACACATTTTTATTCAAATTAAGCGTAGAATACGAAAACTGAATTTTTGAAAAATTTTGGGAAAAGCACACATATAGTGAAATAAATTAAAGTCGAGTTTAAAATAGTAGTGTCTTAAAAATACCTCAGATTTTATATTAAAAGCCATGGTAAAACACAAAATCCTATTATGCTTTTCAGAGAATTTAACAAAAACGACCTAAAACTGAGGTTAAAGCAAGTCCAGCTAAACTCATAGTGAATTAGATAAGAGAAAAATGACGTATTATCTAAATAAACCATATATTACATTTTAAAATCCATCCTAAAATACGAAACCCGATAATTGTAAGGGTTTAAAAAAAAAAGACGGTGTCAAAATCAAATAAAGGCAATTCGGTTTGAAAATCAAAAGATATTATTTTGTTGATTCTTTAGAGAAAAATTGTGTTAAAGGGAATTAGAAAACACATCCATCTAAAAAACATTATGCTAAAGAAAAAGCACACATATATCCAATACAAAACACGACACTGCATATTTTTAAATATGTAAAGAAAAACGGCATGAAAATAAAATAAAGATAAGTCGGTCTGATAATCATAATGTATATAAAGAGCATATACATTGGTCAGTCCTCACACGTAAATATAAATGTCCCACGATGAATTTACTGAGCAAGCATAACAATAGTCCCCCGATGTATCTACAGCTCCACGCTTAAAATATGAAAAAAGAAGACACAAAGTATCATTCCAATTTAAATTATATAAAAATAATACTTATCTAAGTGAAATCGAGGTGGGCAAAATAAAAATTGGTTGGAATGTTTGTCGCGTATGTGTTGGAACACACGTACTAAGATGCTATAAATGCTTGGGATTTAACCATAGATCTTCAGAATGCAAGAATAAAGAGGTATGCTCGAAGTGTATGCAGGAACATAGTTCGAAAGAGTGCAAAAGTCAAGTGGTGGAAAAATGTGCAAATTGCATTAAAGTTAATGACAATTTGGGTTTAAAAATGGATGTTAACCATAACACGCTTAGCTGGCAATGTCCAGTGTACTTGAATAAATTTAAAAAAATACAGCAACAAGTGTATATAGAAACAAAAGCAAATGAAATGGGCATGTATAATTATCCAGGGATAGGTAAGCAACTTTCATGAGTTAGAAATCACCGTAAAAAAGATTTTGATTTGATTTGATTTGATTTTAAGTGGAACTTGAAGGATACTGTACAGGATGGGGAGATTTATTTAAACGGTTATGACTTAGTTTGGTGTGACTCTAGCTCGAAGCATACAATCCAATATATGGAGGAAATAGATGGATAGCAAGAGACTTTGTTCAAAGGATTTCACTTAATCATTAGTGCTCAAAGGATATTTATTAGTTCGAATTCAATAGCCAATCATCAATCATTATCAAAAAAAAGGGGGGGGGAATCCAATATATAAAAAAAAATAATCATAGTCGCTAGGAATCGAACCTCACTTTTTTGTGTCTTCGGCCGAAATGATTTCCACTACACCAAACTCACTACCTTAGTATTGTTTCATAGTTCAAACAAAAACACTTCGTTCATGTTATCTTATTTTAAAATTTATTTCGAGTTCTACTTTTAAAATGCACTACCATTCAATTCAACTTCGAGATTAAAAATGCACATACTAAATTCCCAAAAAAAAAAATCAATAGGGACGCAAACGATTTTATTAACTGTTTTCATAATTCAATTGGGCTTCTGATTCTTGATTTCTAACTCAATGAAAAAAAATAGAGATTTCCAGCAAAAAAACTTCTGACCGTCGCGACTTTGACTTCTCCTCCTCTGTTAGGACTTTTTCTTTTCGTTTCTTGCATGGATGGTTACAGTTTCGTTATTTTTAACGGAAAATAAACATGATTATTCTACAATTCAATTCATATGCCATCTCAAGTTTTCCTGTCCTTTTCATTTCTAATTTAACGAAACTCTATCCTTTCCAGGGCTGTATAAAATTCAATTTCGAACGCTATCGATATTCGAGATAATAAAAATATAGCCTGTCAATGTCAATCAGACAAGACGACACTGTTAACAAGTGATCAAGTGACGGTGAAAAATCTTTGGAAAATCTCAAGAAATAAGTGAGTATATTTAGTTTTTCATTTTTTGTTGATAATTGGTTTTCTGATATTTGTTGTTTGCGAGAATAAAATCATGTGCGTCGGGTATTGTGCTGAGTTCTAAGAGATCTTTGGCTACGAGTTTCTGTTACAAACAAAAGAACAAAAATTCTATGCTACTTTTCTTAACTAAAACAAAACATTAATTTTAGACAATTGCTGAGCAAAACAAAAAAAAACAGATGACTGAATTACAAAGACAAAAAATGTAAAAAGGCAAAACAAAACTAATTCTAAATCAGATAAGTATCTACTACACTAATTAAATTGTGGTTGTGTTTTATTTTTTTATTTTCAGATTTTCCCGTGAAGACATCGCCTATGCCTTTTGCCGCAACAAAGAATATTATATATACATATATGAAACAATTAGAAAGAGTGATATTCGCTGCAGGCTTTGGGAAAATAGTAAATGAATGTACGCATGTTACAATAAACTCTCAAACATTGATAGATTACATAATAACAAATAACAAAACAAAAAATCTTGAAGAAAAAGTAATTTATGCCTTGAAAATGAAAATATGCGACCATGAAACGATAGAAATTTTATTTGATGTAGTTAATAATAAAGTAGATATTAAGGAACAGTGGATAGAATGCTTGAAGTATAATAAAAATAAATTTATGGAAACTCTTAAGAGATCTAAAATTAGAGATGTCATATTACATGAAACCATACATGACTGCACAACAGAATTTGATATGAAAATGGTGAAATAGTTAAGAGTTTTACAAGAAAAAAGAAACTTAACCGCACTCTGGGTATAAGGTGGTTTTCTGATGACTTAAAAAAACATTAAACAATATAAAATTAATACGTATAACAAATCTAAGCTGACAAATGACGAAAGTACTTGGGAAATGTATAAAACGATAAGGAACATATACAAAGCGAAAATTCAAAAAGCTAAAAGAAATAGTATTGAACAGCATAAACAACGCGACGACGCAAAAAGAAATGTGGCGAGTTTAGAAACAGTATGTTTTAAAGAAGATAGAGCCAGAAATAAGACAAGTAAAATTTGATAACATTAATATCACAGATAATACGGAAATGGCAGACAGATTTAATAATTTCTTCATCGAAAGTGTTAATGAAATACATGAAACAATACCTAAAGAACAGTACGTGAATCAAATAAGTGAATACACCAATAGTTTTCAATTCATGGAAGTATGTGAGGAAAAATTGAAATCCATTTGCACAAAAATCAACAAAAAAAACAAAGGTTTTAAGTAGGGTGAATGCACCAGTAGTTGACCATACACCAGTAGTTGACCATTTTCTAATAAAGTTAAAATATTAAACTATTGGGTCAACTAATCATTGCCTTCACTGTAGCAACTAGTACGTAGTCATATCCTCAACGAACTGATTATACCGTTAGACGAACAATTTCATGTCATCGAGATTACACACGTTTTTGCTGAACAGAGTACATTTCGGTCTTATTTTAATCGGGCTGAAATTAGAACGTAAACACCGATTACTTTCGGGATACTTTTGAAGTTCTGTTGGCTTACTTAACGTGTAGCTTGTGATTTCTAGATTTTTGAGTTCACGAAGTGCTGAAATAACAGTTCTAGGGTTTCAAATAAACTAAAGTAAGGCTAAGTAGATATTTTAAAGTGGTCAACTATAGGCACTTTATTTATAAACAGTATCTAGTAATTGACCAGTTGGTTGAACTGCTGTATTTGTGTCAATTTTTCTGATAATAATATTTGAACTTGTAGCGGTTTTAATTCTGAGAGCTTGTTACTTGTAACACATCACTCAAAAACTCTCCGGTCTAGGTAAGAAAACCATGTTTTTTTTAGACGCATTTCATTTATTTCACTTGTCTGTCGGGCCGTCAATCTGTCAGTCTGTCTGTTTTTCAAATCTTGTAATCAAATTTTGAACCACTTCTTATCAAGATATCGCTCTGAAATTTGGATTAGGTATATACCAACTCAAGCCAGGGCTTAATTGAAATTTCAATAACAAATATGGTTCCAAATCCAATATGGCGGACGCTGTAAAGATGGCGGATTAATATTTTCTTCATAATCCCACGATATGGGTATCAAATGAAAGGTGTTGACGAGTAGAATACGATAAGCTACATGACGTCATTACAAATCCAACATGGCGGATGAGCCATGATGGCTGCTTACCAACCCCCGGAAAAATATTTTTTTTATGAAAGCATGTTTTTAGTTTTTGCGTAAATATAAATTATTAGAAATTCGACTTTATTCGTCAACATACTTTCCCTGGAGCATGTTTTTGATGTCTGGGCCAGTTCTGGTGAGTATGGTGGGTGGGGAAGCAATTCGAAGTGTAATTCATTCAATTTAACCATCATTTTCATCAGACTTGTGACACCAGGCATTGTCTTGGTGAAGCAGATTTTTTTTTCTTTTATAGAGGCCGTTTTTTCTTGATTTCAACACTCAATCGACCCAATAATGCTATGTAATATTCGCTATTGATAGTTTTATCTTTCTCACGATAGTCGATGAACAAAATACCATGCACGTCCCAAATACGGATGACTAACCTTGCTAGAATTCCTTGTATTATTTGTACCATGTGTAGAAATCATATGGGTTTGTCAACAATGTTGCCATATATGTGTCTGACTGGAGACTTTTTTGGTTATGTGTTATTATTATCCCCACATGTGGCGATTGCTGCAGTTGTCGCGGCTGGCCTGGTTTCCGGTAGATTCGGATGCGCTCGGCACCTAGTTTTCGATCAAAACATTTGGGAGGTTTTAAAACTAAGAAGTTTCGAAAATACTCAGAACTTTTTCAAGACACCTTTAGTTAGTAGGCGTTGTATTTTTTAAAAAAGAAAAAAGAAAAACAAAAGAATATTTGGATCTGATTTGTTTTACAGCTTTTCTTCTAAGAGCATATCTTTAGAATTTAATTTAAAAAAAAAAAAAAAGAAGTTTATAGTTTTTATTATTATTTTGTTCTCACCGCTCTATTACGAGTTAATGTGATATATAGAATAACAGCTAGACGTTTTGGGTGCTATCAAACGGCAAGCAGCAGCTCCTGTAATACAAGCTACACGTATTCCGGCTACTACCCAAGTAGACGTTTGATTCTACGAAAGAGCAACCAGACGCCCCAGTAGTGCAAATTGAGTGCATATACCGCTGTGTGGAAAGTAGACGCTTCGTTTACCCGGGACTACACCAGACGTACCAGCAGTGTAATCCACATTCTGACGATGGTGAGCATATCGTCTTCACATCACACAACCAATTATCATCCAAACACACACCTAATTGATGGATATTTACCTTCATTAATTTGCACGTCAATTTAATTTTCAGTTAAAATGTCTATGAAACGAAGAACCTTTTTTAAATATAGTGAAGAAGACTTATTGAAAGCTATTGAAGAAATTCACGATGGGGCTCAGTTTAGAAAAACTGGAAGAAAATACGGGATTCCCCATTCAACATTGATCAATAAAATAAAGTTATGTCATCCCATTGAACGTAAAATGGGCCCATCTACAATTCTAACCAGCCAAGAAGAAAATCTAATTAGTAAATGGATTATAGCAATGGCAAAAAAAGGCTTTCCAGTAAGGAAAGAGGACATAATCGAAAAAGTGTCAACAATAATAAGAACGGATGGTCGGCCTACACCTTTCAAGGACGGTACTCCAGGAAGGAAGTGGTTCATGTCGTTTATTTAAAGGCACAAGGAGATCAGTCAACGCCATGCGGAATCAATAAATGTGGCTCGATCTCAAATAACAGAATCGGCCATACGAAAGTGGCATTCGGAATTAAGACAATATTTAAATTCTGATGAATCTGGTTTTCAAACCAGCCCTTCGAGTGGCTTAGTTTTAGGTCCCAGGGGATATAAAAATCTCTACAACATTAGAGATAAAGAAAAAGAAAATGTAAAAAGTTATACCTCCTTTGATTATTTTGCCTTATGTAAGAATACCTTCCGAAATCGCGAAAAATATGAATAAGAATTGGTGTATCGGTCGATCTGAGAAGGGATGGATGACCTCTCGAGTATTTTATGGCTACATCGCGAACACATTAATACCTGCACTCAAAAAAATTAATGTTAAATTTCCAGTTATTTTGTTAATTGATGGCCATAAATCTCATATAAATTATGAAATTGCAAAATTATGTCTCGACAATCGGATAATACTCTATTCGCTTTATCCGAATGCCACACATGTCTTACAACCCGCAGACGTGTCTGTGTTTCGGCCTTTAAAGAACTCATGGAAAACAATAGTCCATAACTGGAAACTAGAAACAGGACGAAGCGTTGTAACTAGAGCACAATTTGCTCGTTTATTAGAAAATGCATTTAAGGCGGTTACTCCAACGACAATATGTAATGGGTTTAAAAAATGCGGCATTTATCCGTTTGACGCAGACGCTATAGATTATACTAAATGCATGTCTGATAGCTCAAGACAACAACTGCAAGATAAACCCGCTGAAATTGGTCCAGAACACTTACTGTTCTTTGAATCTCTAATGCCACCAGGTAGAGTACAAGAATTCCGTAACGTAAAGAAAGAAGACCAATGGCAAGCTGATGAGTCTGCTTCAGAATTATTTTTCGTTTGGCGTAAAATAAAATCTAAAGTAAATACATTAATCACAACTGTAAATAGTACTAATGGAGGAAATGAAGTGCAGACCAATAATCATTACGATAATGTAGAAAACTCAGCGGTATGTAATACTGCAAATACAGAAGAAATAGGAAACGTTCAAGATGATAGACTAGATGAAACAATCGAAGTTTGCCATCAGTTACCATTTAGCAATAATTGCATGTTGAACACAACACACCCACTCCATTTCGTAACAGCTCAAGATTCCGAAAGCAATCCTCAGGAAGAAGATTTTGGAGAAGTTGAACAATCCAATGCAATCGGTAAAACGGTAGGCTGTAATATTAGCCCAGCTTTTGCAAATGCAATATTGTGGCCAACTGAATCCCCACCTAAAAGTAAAAGAAGGACAAAAGCTAGATTACCGGATGCAATAAATTCAACACAATGGTTCACATACTGGAAAGAAAAAGAAAAGGAAAAGATTGAAAAAGAACAGAAGAAAAAATCTACAGCAGAAAAAAGAAAACGCAAGCAAACTGAAAGCAAAACTAGCAGAAAGGAATCAGGAAAAAGGAAAAAGGTTCATCGGATCATTTACTATGACTCTGACTCTCAAAATTAATATCAACACAACTAAAAATCACAATTTAATTCCAAACTATTCGTGTAATTTTTTGTCAAATGGTGAATGATTTTTTTAAGCTTAGTTATATTTATTTTTTTCGAAATTAAAACAGATTTTTTTATTGTTTTGTATTAATGTATGAATATCTTTTTGTTTAAGTTTGTTAAATTAAAAGTAAAATCTAAAATTTTAACATTTTTAATAAATAAAAATAAAGTAAATAATAAATAAATAAATAAATAAAGTTAAAAAACTAAAACCCCACTACGACTTTAACTGCCCACTCAACAGATATAAGCTCGACTTGGTAACTGATAACTAGACCTTTATTGTGTGTAATAATAATAAAATACTGGAATTAGTTAAAACGCTCTAGTCACACGTTTTATCTCAGTTAAAGTTTATCGGCAGTTAAAGCTGTAATGACGTCTTAGTTTTGTTACTTTATTTCTATTTTCTGCTTTTTAGTCGTGTGTGTGAAATTTTGCAATCGAACCCTTTTATTTGATAACCATATCGGAGGGTTATTAAGCATAAGGTAAGCCGCCATATTAGATTTAGAATATCGTCACGTATCTTATAGTATTCTACTTGTCAGAACCTTTCATTTGATACCCATATCAAGGCGGTTATGTAGAAAATGGTATGCCGCCATTTTGGAACGCCCGCCATATTGGATCTAACGTGACGTCATATAGTCGATATTAAGCGGAGCATTCATTCAAATAAAACGACACCTCATTTGTCCAAATCTGATAAGTACTTTAGCAGCTACGAGGGACCAGATGAACATCGATACATACATACATACATCCAAACATACCTTCATACAAACATGCATAAATTGCCAAACTCTTAACCCTCCTTTCTTTTGCCGCAGCCACGTAAAAAATCCTAACTTTCAACGCTGGTCAATTACCGGTGCAATCCATGTTCAATAACTGGAACCACCTGGTCAACAACTGGTGAAAAGGGTATTTTTTGAAAAAAAGAATATAAACAAAAGCATGGTATGGTTTTTAAATCTTCTTAAATAATAACTGTGTGAATTATTTAATTCCAAATTTACATTACATATTCGGCATTCGAAATTTGCAATATTATAATTTTTATTTTTATTTGCAAGAGCAAAGACACCTTATCTGGTCAACTACTGGTGCAATCACCCTAGTTTAGTGCGAAGATGATCATAGATAATTGGTCCGAGGTAGGAAACAGCCTGACTTATCTCGCGATTAAATCGATGTATGAGGGCAGGTGCCCGGCGACTTGGAAAGAATCAACGATAGTCCCAGTGCAGAAAGTCATTAAATTAAAAAAAAAAATGTGAGAATTACCGTCCAGTAAACATGTTGCCGATACTTCAAAAGATATTAATGTGTGAGGTTCAGCAGCAACTGGAGGTATACCTGGAAAGTAACTTATCAATAATCAGTGAACAGTCCGGGTTCAGGAAAAATCATTCATGTGAAACTTCTTTGAATTTTATTATCGCTGTATGGAAAGAAGAAATGGATGCAGGGAAGCAGATCGCGACCATATTTTTGGTGGAAGTATGGAATAACAGGTAAAGAGTGGAAATGGTTCGAAAGTTATCTGCAGTATAGAACGCAAAGTGGGGGCGAAACAGTGTTTCCCAAGGATCCGTACTGGGAACGCTGTTGTTTATTATATACGTGAATGATTTAAAGTTGAGTTTAGTGCACTCGAAGGTAAATTTATATGCGGATGATGCTTTAATATATTTCCCCGGGGGCAGTGCTAGAGGTTAAATCTAAACTCGAGTTTGATCTAGGCAATTGTTAAATAGAAACAAATTGAAAATTAACATTATATAATCGAATGGTAAATGATAATCTACCCATAGAAAGAGGAAATGAAAATATTGAGCTGCTACATGATGCAAAGTTCTTAGGAGTTATATTGCATTGCAAATTAAATTTCAAAAGTCACATAGACTATGTATGTAAGAAGCTAGGGAAAAAAAGTGGGGTATTTTAAAAGAATAAGAAAATCACTTTCATTATCTTGTACAATAAGGATATACAATGTGATGATAAAACCCATCTTGAATACTGCTCCACAATATTATTATGTGGTCCCAAATCTTGTGCTAAACTTTGTGTCAGAGAATCTACAACTACTTTACTAGCTGCATATGCAGCATGTCTACCAAATGATTTTGTCGATTCTAAAGATGAAATATTGACCATAGTCTAGCCATCTTTTATTTTCTTTGTTAATGCTTGACTTTCATTGAATACAGCTTTCATGTTTACAACGAATGTACTGATTTAGCGTAAACGAATCGTGGGAAATGTCAATTATTCGAAAACTGTATTTGTATAACATACTTATCGAAATCAGATTCCGTTAATTTCCAATGGCTTTATAAAGGCAACTCCAGTATTATTCACCAGTCCATCTAAGCATTCAACTTGTTCCAGGGCTTTTCTAGTATTTTTCCAGGGACATGATTCTGACTCGTTACTGTTCGTACACAATTCTACTATATCTGGGACAAAATTTTAGTAGGCTTGTAAAATTCAAACTTTGAAATCTTAAAAACCAAATCATTTACGATTTAAGTGGGCTTGGTAAAAATCAAACTTTGAATTTATCTAGCCTACTTAAATCGTAAATGATTTTGCATTTAAGATTTCGTCGGCACAATAAGTAATTCAAACATAAGAGGAAAAGTTTCAATTGCATACATGATACCTCACATGGACATTGATTTAAGCGGGACTCCAGAGCATGCTTATGGATCAGCGGCTAGCCCACCAAGTATTCCACCAAATTCTACATTGATATTTGAGGTAAGGAAAACAAATTTTTGACTTTTTTTGCAAAAATGTTAAATAATTTTTTGTTAGCTTGAACTTATGGGATGGAGAAAAGAAGATCTAAGTCCAAACTCGGACGGATATATAGAAAGGTTCGTAATAAACAAACAAGAAAAGAGGGATTACACCAAACGATGGAGCTCATGTTAAAAGTAAATTAAAAATACAAATTTTAATAATATACATATAATTAAAACTTAACTGAAAGCTCTTGGGATTTATGCATACCTTCTGATTTTGTATTTTTAAGATGTTGAAGTAATTCCTTGTTGCTGGAATCTTCAGTCTCTACTTACTATATTCTAATTTAATAAGAAAGTAATATTTTTTCTTTTACCCAGTTCATTTAATGGGAAAGTATAAAGACAAGATATTTAAAGAACGTGATGTGGAATTTGACGTTGGCGAAGGTTCCGAAAATGGATTGATCGAAGGTGTTGATATTGCCATTTTGAAAGATTGCGTCGGTGAAACTGCCAGTTTAAGCGTGATTGATTTTTTCTTTCTCTAAATAAAATATATACTATAATTAATAAAAATTATTTTAGACTTATAATTAGTCCAAAATATGCATTTGGAGATGTAGGAAAGGCTTATTTCGGTATTCCACCGAATGCGGATGTAGAATATATTGTAACATTGATTGAATGTGAAATGGTATATATAGAAAATTTGTATATACATACATATTATTTTTAAATTTCATTAAAATTTGTTCATATCAGGCTGTCGAGGTATGGAGATTTGATAAAGACATTGCCTTATATAGTCAAAAATTAGGAGAATTTTTGGCTGCAAAATCATTCTTAAGATAGTTTTATATTATATTTACATGAATTTATATTTTATTATAAATTTATTTTAGTGCGATTCAGCCTTAAAATTTGCCTTGAATAATGTAAAGGATTATGACGAGGGCAATGTTATTTAACAATGAATCGTACATATAAGGCTCTAGAAGATTATCAGAAGGTAACACCAAGGATTTTTATTCTTGCTGCCGCCATTTAAATAGTTGGTTGCTTGATTTATTTTGTTTTTTGTTTATAAAAATAAAATAAGCCGCTTTAAATCAGATAACAGGAAATTACCACGAAAGTGTGTGTTAATATATTTACAAGATTTGCTGTGACGGTTACACAGGTAAAAATATGTTTTTCTTTTACTTTTGTAAATATTGGAATTTAGAAATAGTTGTGTGGGAATCCCTCTTAAAATAACTAGCAAATACTTGCTTAGAATCTCATTTGTGTGAGAATTTCATGTTGACATCATTTTCATCAATGTATTTTCTAGATTCAAGGTGCAGAACGCAAAGCATTAAAGACTAAATCTTTTAATGAAATGGAATTGTTCCGAAATCCTTGTTAAATATGGTAAGTGTTGTTGTTTTTACTATTACGAATTGCACTTGTAGCTACATTTTTTTTTTTCATATAGATGTGCCCAGCAACTGCTTACATTGACTTGGGAAAGGAGGCAAACCAGTTTGCTCCAAAGGCGTGAAAGACGGGCGACACCTTGGATGGCCAAGTTTTCGTGGAAGATGGACTTTCGAAGAAGTCTGCTCGGCAAGCTGTATGCAAGAAGACGTGTAACACTCTTTTCAACACAAACTACTAAAACAGGTAATTAAATAACATATTAAGATATTGTTTGTTCTATTTAAATATTTTTTAATGGTGAAATGAAGTTTTTATGGGTCGGAATTGCATATAGAAAATGGTGTAAGTGGGGTTAATGACCCGATGTTCCAGCTGATTTCAAAGAAAAATCATGCTGCTTTTAATGCATATTTTATTTTATTTCCTCAAAAGAATCCAATATTTCGGTCTCGGGTTAGACTATTATCAAGGCTAAAAAAACAAAGGGAAAGAGCCATAAATCAAAATTGATATTACACACGATAGAAAAACAATATGACCAAATTGTACTTTATACCTGAGGATTTGGTATGTCAAAATGAAGGAAAATCCTCAATGGATAGTTGAATATCCTGGTCAAGAAATAATAATTAAAATATTAAAAGTTCTTCAGGAAATTTTGAAAAAACAAAGCACTATAAGTAAATAAAAAACTAACAAAAAACACATTACGAAAAAATGGAAAACTATCACAATAGATAACAATTAATCGCATTAAAAGATTAAATAAATAAATAAACAAATGATACTAAATAATGTAATTAGATGATTTACGAAATAAAACTTGAAAAAACACGGAGCTTAAGCGACTAAGAGACGTATGGAGAAATATGTTTATCGCGCTAATGAGGCCAAAAATTCAGTTTGCGCATGCGTTAATTAAGTTTTTATATTGTGCGGAATGTACTGCGTGCCAACCTTAAAATTTGTTGTATGTATTAGGCTTCATTGACTGTATGTAAAGAGCCTCTATGTTTTTCTCTTTCTCCAAATCAGCTCTTTATGTGCGTTTTTTATTGCATGCCATAGACAGCCTGTACTATAATTTCGTTCATCCTTTCGTTGTTGACTGTGATTCTGTGTGAGTTTGGATATTCTATTGTAATCATTCATGTGTTCACGCATGCAATTATTCGTTTGGCATTTTACTTCATATATAGTAAGACGCTGATTCGATAGAAAAATGTAAGTAACATTTCCTTGAATTGAATTATAACATTGCCAAGTATGGTATTTATTTCCTTACAGGTTTTACAAGCATTGAACTTGTACATTATATTGAGAGGAGGAAAAAATTTTAACTACGAAAATAAAGCTAAATCAATATAATATTATTAATTCCTTTTTTGTGAGCTTTTCTTATTTGATTATTTGATTGAAATTTCAAGCTAAATAAATCAGATTCTCCTTATATTAGTTAAAACATGATTTGAGTCCGCTCCACTCAAATGATGAGTCTACTCAAGTAGTGAATCCGCTCGAATTTCAAGCGATGAACCACCGCTCACCTGTTGAGCGGACTCACTACTTGAGTTGAGTCAAATTTGAATCCTTTACATCCCTGCCTCATAGCAAATCTCTCAAGTTATTCTTCTAGCATTAAACATCCTCTTCAAGTAAGATAAATATTTTTATTTCCATTAAGTGCTCCCCGCATTCTTTTTAAATTAAAAACAATAAATAAAGTTAATACTGGAAAATAATGTCAAATTGGAGGCGCCATACTTCTAGGCACTCCTAAAAACTTGTGCCAATAATTCAGGTTCCGTAAGATCCATTTTATACTTTTGAACAATATCTTGGACTTTTAGTCGACGTCTTGGTATTTACAAAAGCAAGAAACAATTTCTTTTAAAGTTTTTTAAACAAAAGTTAAAGCCCTTCAAAATTAAACTTACGAATTATTATCCAAACGTCGTCTTTTGCACAGTTGTCGAACTAAATTACCAACAACTGGTCTACTTAAAGCCATATCATCAACAAGTGGGGTCACACGAGGAATGTGTCCTGTGTGGGATTCTTCACCCGTACGAGTGTAGGGAAGCAGCTCATTTCTAAAGTAGTTTTGAAATTATTTAAAATATAACCAATCACATCAAACTAAATAAATTTACCAATGGGAAATGCTAAGTGATCTTCATAACTTTCAAGCCAAACAAGATATATTTTTACTGTAGATTTAGCTTAAAGAGATGGTTTCAATTCTTTTTCATATTTGTGTTTTGGTGGACCTCCAATTTTTCCAACATTTTTCGATCCAGAAATATCTAACTCAATAACTTCAAGAACAGTAGCTGTTAAGTCCAAATATCGGCTTAGCATACAAAAAGGAGCAGGTGCCGGTTTGATAAATGACAAGACAGGTTGTTTCAAAATGTCAGACTTGAAAGTTTTTATTTATCACAAATCTTATAACGATCTTATAGCTAGGCTATTTCAAAAATTCATGTATTGCTTTTAATTATATCTAATAAATTCACGTTTTAAATGTTTATTACTTCAAAAAATTCTTGGTGTAAGAACTTCCACTTACGATTCTAAGAATTCAATTTTGTCTTAAACTAGCCTGGCTTCACGTATCCATCGGCGTATTTACTCCTTAGTTTGTAAAAATAGAAAAAGGTGATGATTATAAATCAAATTCAAAGTGGGGTTTAGGTTGGCAAAATGAGCATCACAGAACTGCTCAGACGTATCGTTGCTGGGTTCAAAACTCCCTGAATTGGATTCTGAAAATGTTTAATATTTTTAAGAAAATTATTAATTTTTCTAGACAGGGGGTTAGTATAGGGATTTAAATACTTCCCTTGGTTTTGTTGTTAAGCAAGACTCAATATGGTATCAGAACTACCAATCCGTCTTGTTGCTTGATCAAATCGCAAGTGATTTTCAACTTCCAGTAGCTCGCTATTTGTAGACAGAAACACAATAGGAATTGTGTCTGCCGGTGGCGTTGCCAATGACGCCCGCGTCACTTCTTATATTTGGTCCCAATGTGACGTCATCATGGTCTTATGAGAATAATTTTCTTTGCTATGTGGCTGCAATTTTTACTGTCAATGCATTCCAGAGCAGCTGCTAGTTGGAGGTAAGTGTTTAAATTTTTTGAATGTTTATTTGCAATTTTATTGGTGATTGGTTTCCTTTTTTCAGGTTTTCGTTTCTTAGGGACATCATGGGATAATTCCTTGTATCGTGGGAATTCATGTGTAATTTGTTTTCAATTGAGTTTGTTAGTTTTTATTATTATTTTATTTTTAGATTTTTGTTCCGGGGTGGAACGTCCTCCGGCCTCCAGGAATGGCGATGAGTATGTACGTTTTTATTTGAATAAATTTTTGTTCCTTACTGTGTTTTTAATTTGTAGACGAACCCTTATTTGTCCCGTATTTAGTTTGAGAAAACGAACTGTATCTACGTCCTCCGTTGGGATTCGGTAGCATTTTATAGCTGTCATAGTCTTTACCCATGGGAAGTTTTGCGATTGTATTTTCTCCCACAGCCGAGGATCAACAATGAAGTTGGCTGGTGATTTTATGAATGCTTTTGGTGGTGCTGGAGTTGGGGGCTGCTCTTGAATCATCAAGGCAGTCCTTTTTTGTGATGCATCAAGTGATGCTGTTAGTGGAGCCATCAATGCTATCCTTTTGTGTGGTACGTCGTGCGGCGTGTCGTGAAGCATCGTTGCTGCTGCTGTTTTCGTTGTGGTGAAGGCCGTCAGTGCTGACCTTTTGCAATTCCTGCTTTTGTGTGGTGTCGTGACAGCCACCGGTTCAGAGGCCGTTCGTTCGATGTTTTGGGAAGTTTTTTGTTTGCCCCTGTAGGAGGTCTAGCTGGCCTTGTGGGTTTCCTGGTGGTTATTTCGTCAGCCAGATTTCTTACTTTTGTGCGTGCCTTTAGGGCTTCGAAGGATGGTAAGTATGTCCTTGAGCGCCTGGGCATATCGGTTATTCCGAGCTTGTCTTTTAAAGAACATTCAAGCTCACGGACGTCGTCGATGTCCAGGCAGTCATCTAATTCAGATAAGCAATTCATTCTCCTTAGGGTTAAGATAAAGATAACAATAATATATGATAACAAAGCAACAAAAAATTTGTAAGTTGTGCAAAAAAAAAAAAAAGAAATAAAGGGTAAAAAAATGAAAAAAATCAAAATTAAGCGATAGAACTTACAAGTTTTTTAATAAAAATAAAAATGAAAATAGATTATTGCAAAAAATTAATAAAAAATGTTAAATCCTTTTACTGCTTCTGATTTCTCATGAGCTTGTCAGATTTTTGGCGCATTTGATTAATGCTGAAGTTTTTCTTGTTTTTTTGCTCGTGCGCTCTATTATCGGCAGTTTGTTTTATCATGGTTCGTATGGATGGCGCTGTAATTTCTTCTGTTGCGACTTGTGGGCAACAAGGTGGCAAATTACTCCTGGGTTTCGTTGATAAAACTGTTTTATAGCCATGGGTCTGGTCTGCCGTCGTTCTGGTACGTTTTCGTTTTTGAAGAGTAATTTGACTAGGTATACTCCATGGCTTAAACGTTGAAGTGAGTCTCTGTATTTTTCCTCACATAATTCATCAACGGTATGGATAATTCTTCGTGGAATTTCCTCTAACTCCCAGAATTTTTTTAGTTGTTGATTCAACTTGTCACTTACCTTGATTTTTGTAGGGTTTTTCGGGAGTCTTATACGTCAACTTCCCGCTTCTGTGATGAATGCAATTTGAGAGCCTGAATCTATCAGTGCTCTCATTTTTTGTTTTTGTCCGTTTGGTCCCTCAATGTGAACGATGTTGACAACAATGCACGGTTGATATTCGTTATAAAAACTGAGGTTGTGTCTGGCTCATTACTGCCACTAGGATGGTTAAGCTTCAGTTCTGCTTACCTTTAGTCACTGTTTGTTATCTCCTTTTTTGTTTCGAGAGATTGGTTTACGTGTAGTAATGTGTTGTGCCGTTTGTGACAATGAAATCATGTTTTTTGGCTGAGACAACGGCTGATGTTGTGTCCTGAGGCAAGACAATTTTTGCATAGCTTGAATTGTTGCGCGACTTGTAGTCTTGCTGTTGGAGATAATTTTTTGAACGCTGCGCAATGGAACAGCGTGAGATTTTGTTTGCACTTGACGCATGTATGAGATTTGGTCACAAATATATATGCGTTTTTGTGTGCATATTTCGTTGATGACGGATGGTCATTTGGGGTTGTGGGTCTATAACCATGACGAGTTTCTTGATTATTAGGAGACTTTGCTTGTCGTCCATAATCTAATGGTTTCAAGTTTTGACGCACTTGAAGGGATTAGTACGGAAACGTGACTCTAGAAAGGCTGACAGATCAGCATATGTTGGCATTTATACTTGCTGTCTTGCTCTTGCTCACATAGTTGGTGAGTCTCTGATGGGGGGCGCTGGACCAAGTTATAGATGAGTAGGGCATCCCAATGTTAAATACGTACTTCTGAGTATTTTAGCTCGTGTAGATTCTCTTCTGTGTGATCTAGAAGAGAGCGAATGGCGTGAGCTGATCCTGTTTTAATTGACGTTTGGCTCAGTAGTGTCTTTATATATATGTTAACTTGAGCCCGCTTTTTATTAAATCGTTTTTGTAATAGTTCCCACGTTTTAACATAATTTGCTTCTGTCACTTCGAACTGACGTAATAAGTCTTCTGCTTCGCCAGTGACGCTGAGTTTGAGATAATGAAGCTTCTGGACCTTGGATTTATTTAGATCTGTGTGAATTAGTGAATTAAATAGATCATGAAATATCCGCCATGTTTTGTAATTCCCGTCGAATATCGGTATATGAATTGGGGAAGCCGTGTTTCAGGCTTTGAGGGTCGTACTGACTGAACTCTGGTTTCATTTGTGTTTGTATTGGAAGGTAGTGCATAAGAATATAAGAATAAGAATAAACTTTACTTCGGCAATGTACACAAGATTGAAATTTTATAGAGTACAACATTTAGTAGTGGAGCTGGAATTACAATCCTCAAAACTCAAAATAATAGGAAAAAAAACAAAATTTAGATAGGAATTACAACTCAGAAGAAAGAAAAAGCAACAAAAAACAAAAATATGCAAATATAAAATTCACTATGTATATACTATAAAACAACTAACTAGCGTTCCTTTGCGGAGGAGAAGAAAAGAATGGGTATAGAAGAGCTAGATTATGTGCGTGTTGACGAGTTTTTTAAATGCATAAATGGTACCAGCCGCCTGTACACTGACATTGAGATCATTCCACAGACGGATGCTTTGGACAAGGTAAGAGCTTTCCATTACAGTCTTATGAAAACGAGGCAGTACCAGATTTCTATTTCGTTGGGAGGTAGTGAAGTGGTAAAATCTCTAAGGTACGCTGGCTTATTAACTTTTAACAAATTAAACAAAGAAACCAACTTTCTTCGTTTAAGGTAAGAGGCAAAAGAGCAACCAAACAAACAAGACCGGATTTGTGAGACACAGTCAAATCTGCGCAACCCGTAAATGAACCTCCCACAGTCGTTTAGGGCAACTTCCATCTTCCAAGTGCAGATACTGTCCAGGTTTGGAAAAACCAAACATCCAAAAGAGAAATAAGGCAAGATTAGTGTTTTTACTAGCTTAA
Organism: Dioctria rufipes; assembly: GCA_963924295.1. NCBI lineage: Eukaryota > Metazoa > Arthropoda > Insecta > Diptera > Asilidae > Dioctria > Dioctria rufipes. The sequence goes on along the minus strand of OZ002740.1, from coordinate 74,224,583 downwards.
GACGAGAGCGACTAGATAATATATCCGCTGAACACCACAGTCTGCGTAAGCCCCCATAAATTTTCCCGATCGTATTGTTAATGTTATCACAGCACTTCGTAATTGGGTTCAAGACGATCCAAAGGTTAGTGACTTTATTTAACATGGGCAGTGTAACCCGTTCAAAAGTATAGGGGGGATATCAATTTCATTGGGTGAGGTATTATAGAATGTAGTGCAATGTGACTTCCCGGGATTTAGCAGCAAGCGATTATAATTGGTTCAGGCACAGATTCGGTCCAAATCAGAGTTAATTAGTGCAATGCAATCTTCGAGGAGACAAATAGGTCTACTTAGATATAGCTCTACATCGTCAGGATATAGATGAATTTTCATATCACGCACAGCTTTCGGCAGATTGTTGATAAATAAGCAGAAGAGTAGAGGACCCAGAATTGATCCTTGCAGAACCCCTCGAACAAACGGCCGCTCTGGAGGGAGAGAATCGTTCACTTTGACTTGTTGACGACGGTAAAATGGAAAGCTCCTGATCAGAGAAACTGCTGGTGAACTGAAATTAAAGGAAGATGATATCTTGTGAAGAAGAATGCGATGGTACACGCAATCAGAGGCTTTCGAAAAATCCAACAGAACCAAGGCTGTGAACTTGTCACGGTCCAAAGCCAGTCCTATGTCTGAAGATACTTTTAACAATGCAGTTTAACAGCTATGGGAAGAGCGGAAGCCCGATTGCCAGCATATTAATAGGTTGCTAGATTCCACATATTGCAGTATTTGTCTGTACATGAGCTTTTCTAGTACTTTCGATAAAAAGCACAACAAACTTATTGGCCTATAATCAGCGTATGATTGTGGAGAGGACTTCTTGGGCAGCGGCAGAACAGTTGCTACTTTCCACTCATAAGGGAACGTAGATGACATTAAGCAAGTGTTAATCATATGTAGAACATATTTACCAATGTACGGTAATAGCATTTTGATGAACCTGGGTGATATGCTATCCGGACCGATTGCGTTAGACTTAACCCTGGAATAATAACATGTTTTGATATTCGCTTATTGTTAACCCTGAGTAAATATTACTCACACACGAATAAATTATAAACAAAGAGTTGAAATATTTTAGCGGAATACGATAACAGAAAAATGAAAGAACAGCATTCCCCCAAGAATAATTTAAGATTTACATAAAGAATTTAAATTCATTAATACTCACGGGTAGCATTCCAGGGTTAATGGTACTGATGGCCGCGATAAGTTCATTTAAGTCAGTTCCACTGAAAGAGAATGCGTTAGAGGTATCAAGGGTAGCATATTCTTCTAATATATCGTCAAGAGAGTTGGGTTGACTAGTTGACTACTTATCGTAGGTATGTTACCAGCAGCAATGAAAAATTCATTTAATTCATCGGGATTTAGACCACAGTCATCGCTCAAGTCTTTACCATATACACCCGCCAGTTTTAAATTGCGCCATAATGTTCGGAAAGGAAGACTGGGACTGAACTTAGAGGTATAATATTGACGTTTAGAACGAGTAATAGACAGGTTAGTATTATTGCGGGCAATCTTGTATAGCCGATGTGCTTCAACGGTCCTAAGGCGTCTATAACGATGATAGAAATACTCACGTTTAGAGATAAGAGATCTAATTCGTTCGGAAAACCACGGGCAGCCATTGACTGTTACGCATTTTGTTTTGATAGGAACATACTTTTCGAACGAATTGGAAACTAGTAAGTTAAATGTAGACACTTGGTAGTTTACTGAGACAGAGTCAAATATCGTGTCCCAACACAAGGATGTACATTCATCAATTAGAGCATTAGCGTCGATGTTATTGTAATCGCGGTAGGAATAAGAGCTATGCTGGATACTTGGATCTAGAGAGAAGTCATAGCTCATAAATAAAAGATCATGGTCCAAAGTGCTAGGCGGATCAATTTCGTCCTGTGAAAAAACCTTGCCACAGTTGGCTACGAGAAGCAAATCGAGAATCGATGGATTGGTGGCATTAAAGGACGCGCGAAATGAGTTCACTATATGCAGGTGTACAGAAAGTAGAAGATGAGAGAATTGGTTAACTAGAATATCATGCTGCCTCCACTTCACATTGAAATCACTTCCCATAATCACGTTCTCATAACGTTGCCACATGTTACATCGCATTCACAAACTCAAAAGCATTAGTACAATCAAAGCTGTTGGGAGGACAGTATACCGACGACACAGCGCACTTCTCATTTCTAGAGCCAATCTCAACGTTAATGAACTCAATTGTTTGTACCTGTGAAGACGCAATCAATTTAGCCTTCAGAAAGTCTCTGACAAAGATCGGAACCCCACCACCTGGTCGACCTTTGCGGTCGTTACGGATCAAGCTGTAGCCTGGGATAGATATTAGTGATGAAGGGATTACGTCGTTCAACTATATCTCAAATACCAGAATCACATGCACTTTTAAGTCAAAGAACATGTATATTATCAATTATGCTATGGAAGTCCAAGAAATTGAATTGCTCCAGAACTGCTTTATAAGTTGCATAAATAGAAAATATTTAAATAAAACGAACACCATCTTTCTATGTTATTTAATTACCTTTTTTAGTAGATTGTGTTGAAAAGAGTGTTACACGCCTTCTTGCATACAGCTTGCCGAGCTGACTTCTTCGAAAGTCCATCTGCCACGAAAACTTGGCCATCCACGGTGACGCCCTTCTTGCATGCCTTTGGAGGAAACTGGCTTACCTCCTAGGGTTTCTGATAAACCGGATAATTAAAACCGCGGTTTTCGGTTTTGTGAAAATTGATAACCACGGTTTTTACGGATCATGCGGTTTCCTAAAAAAAATATAGTTGGAAAATAAATAAAAATAGTTACAAATCAAATTTTAATTAGTTTTATTGAATCAAGATACTTTATTTATTATTATTTAAGTAACGAAATTTCAAAAAGGTTAAGGCATTCAAAGAGGAATCGGACAATCTGGATCTTATTTTTGTGCAAAACTTTGCAGCTATAGAGAAAGCTCTTTCACTTTCTGTAGATGTACATAGGTTTAATGGTTTTTATTGCATTGTACAATAAAGTTATATTTCTAGTTTTATTATTGGTTCTTTTATACAAAGCGAACTCTTGCTTCAATAAATCAAAATGGCATTCCATTTCAGAAATAAATCTTTTTACCATCTCACTTGCATAACTTAAAATTTGTTTCGATGGTGTTTGGTGTCAGGATAAATTTAGCCAAATTAATTAAATTTTTATTTCTTCAATGTTCAATTCGATTTTGCATTAATACTAAGAGTTTTCGATTAATTTTGGTATTCAATTCTTCCAGTTTAGTATAAATAAAATTAATGGCTCCTTCAGCCTGGATAATATTTGCGTCACTTCTTGCATCTACAGTTCAATTTTATTAGCACTAATGCTGCTTTTAATTTTTCCAATAACTCAAAATCCACAGCTTGAAATAAATGTGAAGCACATAAATCTTTCATACTATCAAAAATGTAATCTTTTAAGAGTAATGCTCTTTCAATCATTGGAACGATTGCATTCCATCGAGCATTACAATCCAAGAGTAATTCAAGTTCGTGATTATGTAGTTTCTTTACATGACCTTGTAATATGTTAATTCTAATAGTAGAATTTCGAAAAATTTCACAACTTTTCTTTGTGACTCAAGATTCTGATGAAGATTGGGATTAAGGTTTCTTCTTTGGGAACAAACAATATTATTTTCCTCATCTTCAATGAAACAATCAAATCGTCTTCTGATTCTTCACAATCAATATCACCTCCACAAAATTCTTGTTCAGAATCTCCTTTAGCACAAATTACATCCATAAGATGAGCGCCATGAGCAAGACATAGTTGAAATTTTGTAAAATTTTACATTAACAGCAGCACCATCTGAGTTACATGAACCATTAATGCGAGCCAATCCCAAATTATTAAAATTTCCATTAGCATCATGTAAGTTAATATTAAAATATCTCCTCATTCATCCATCGTAAGACTAAATTTCCCTCCAGCATATTTAGCATTTTGCGATTTGTTTTTCAACTCACGTTTTTTTATTTTCATAATCTGTGATGATTAATTTCATGACATCCGTTTCATTTTTTGGAAACTTAAAGTCACGAACATTTATTGCATCTCTTATAAGCATTGAACGTGTTATTCCACGAATTGAAAACCATCTATCGCAGCTAGTTTGGAAACTGTTACTTCTAAAGAATCTTTTCTTACAAAATCCATCATAGCAGTTTTTTTTTTACATAATAAAGTTTCGTCAGATTCCGAAGTCACACTCTTTTTCAATACAATCCTATGTATAGTTTTGAGGTGAGCTATCATGGTACCTGTGTATCCACGCGAGTATGTAAAAGGATTTTTACAAACTGTGCACTGCATTTTAGTTAAATCACGAACATTTTGGTAAAATATTGCCAAACTGGTGATTGCTAATAATTTCCTGACATTTTATACTCTATAAAAAAATATTTGTGTGGAGAACTATAATTATATTATCTTTAAATCTAATAAAGTTATTAATTTACCTCTTTGTTGTGCTAATGACGAGAAAACTATTTAAAATAAACTTATAAATTGGATTGCTGAGATAATTTAAAATATTTTCAATTTCGTTTGGTATGTAACTTAGCAACCAACACCATATCAAGAAGATTTTATATTGCTGTTGCTGCTAAGAGGAAAAATTAGTAACCGAAAATCCGAAAAAATACTTGTGCGGTTTCGGTTACGGTTTTGTGGCCGAAAACTCGCGGTTTCGGGTTCAGTTTAAACCGTTTCAGAAACCCTATTACCTCCCTTCCCAAGTCAGTGTAGACTGTTGCTCGGCGCATCTATATAAAAAAAATGTAGCTATAAGTGCAATTCGTAATAGTAAAAACAACAACACTTACCATAGTTAACAAGGATTTGGGATCCATTTCCTACCACTTTTGAAGCAAGTTATCTTTAACCACCTTTTCCGCCTTTTTTTACATATTTATTAAAAGATTTAGTCTTTAATGCTTTGCGTTCTGCACCTTGAACTTAGAAAATATATTGATGAAAATGTTGTCAACATGAAATTCTCACACAAATGGGATTCTAAGCAAAAATTTGCTAGTTCTTTTGAGAGGGACTTCCACACAAGTTTTTCCAAATTTCAACATTTAAAAAAGTAAAAAAAAAACATTACTACGTGTGTAGCCGCTGTGAATATATTATTATTATATATTTTCGTGACATTTTCCTCGAATTCTCTAATTTTAATATAACAAATTGTTATCTGATTTAAAGCGGCTTTGTTTTTAGGATGTAATTCATTAACCTATAAAAAAAAAAACAAAAAAAATCAAGCAACCATCTATTTAAATGGCGGCAGCAAGAATAAAAATCCTTCGTGTTACCTTCTGATAATCTTCTAGAGCCTTATATGTACGATTCACTGTTAAATAACATTGCCCTCGTCATAATCCTTTACATTATTCAAGGCAAATTTTAAGGCTGAATCGCACTAAAATAAATTTATAATAAAATATAAATTCATGTAAATTTAATATAAAACTATAATAAGAATGATTTTGCAGCCAAAAATTCTCCTAATTTTTGACTATATAAGGCAATGTTGAGGTGTACAGCTAATTTAATTAGTTGTGATTCTTCATTATCACAGTTCGATAGAATTGTTACTTTTATCATACAATTTCACGGCTAGTTCATATCTTTTTTGATTTATATAATTACTACCCTTTTCATTAGTTAGCTATATAGTTATCCTGAACAAGGCTGTCATCTTTATCAAATCTCCATACCTCGACAGCCTGATATGAACAAATTTTTAATGAAATTTAAAAATAATATGTATGTATATACAAATTTTCTATATATACCATTTCATATTCAATCAATGTTACAATATATTCTACATCCGCATTCAGTGGAATACCGAAATCAGCCTTTCCTACATCTCCAAATGCATATTTTGGACTAATTATAAGTCAAAAATAATTTTTATTAATTATAGTATATATTTTATTTAGAGAAAGAAAAAATTAATCATGCTTAAACTGGCAGTTTCACCGACGCAATCTTTCAAAATGGCAATATCAATACCTTCGATCAATCCATTTTCGGAACCTTCGCCAACGTCAAATTCCACATCACGTTCTTTAAATATCTTGTCTTTATACTTTCCCATTAAATGAACTGGGTAAAAGAAAAAATATTACTTTCTTATTAAATTAGAATATAGTAAGTAGAAACTGAAGATTCCAGCAACAAGGAATTACTTCAACGTCTTAAAAATACAAAATCAGAAGGTATGCATAAATCCCAAGAACTTTCACTTACGTTTTAATTATATGTATATTATTAAAATTTGAATTTTTAATTTACTTTTAACATGAGCTCCATCGTTTGGTGTAATCCCTCTTTTCTTGTTTGTTTATTACGAACCTTTCTATATATCCGTCCAAGTTTGGACTTAGATCTTGTTTTCTCCATCCCATAAGTTAAGCTAACAAAAAATTATTTAACATTTTTGCAAAAAAGTCAATAATTTGTTTTCCTTACCTCAAATATCAATGTAGAATTTGGTGGAATACTTGGTGGGCTAGCCGCTGATCCATAAGCATGCTCCGGAGCCCCGCTTAAATCAATGTCCATGTGAGGTATCATGTATGCAATTGAAACTTTTCCTCTTATGTTTGAATTACTTATTGTGCCGACGAAATCTTAAAAACAAAATCATTTACGATTTAAGTAGGCTAGATAAATTCAAAGTTTGATTTTTATCAAGCTCACTTAAATCGTAAATGATTTGGTTTTTAAGATTTCAAAGTTTGAATTTTACAAGCCTACTTAAACTTTGTCCCAGATATAGTAGAATTGTGTACGAACGGTAACGAGTCAGAATCATGTCCCTGGAAAAATACTAGAAAAGCCCTGGAACAATTTGAATGCTTAGATGGACTGGTGAATAATACTGGAGTTGCCTTTATAAAGCCATTGGAAATTAACGGAATCTGATTTCGATAAGTATGTTATACAAATACAGTTTTCGAATAATTGACATTTCTAACGATTCGTTTACGCTAAATCAGTACATTCGTTGTATACATGAAAGCTGTATTCAATGAAAGTCAAGCATTAACAAAGAAAATAAAAGATGGCTAGACTATGGTCAATATTTCATCTTTAGAATCGACAAAATCATTTGGTGGACATGCTGCATATGCAGCTAGTAAAGTAGTTGTAGATTCTCTGACACAAAGTTTAGCATAAGATTTGGGACCACATAATAATATTGTGGAGCAGTATTCAAGATGGGTTTTATCATCACATTGTATATCCTTATGGTACAAGATAATGAAAGTGATTTTCTTATTCTTTTAAAATACCCCACTTTTTTCCCTAGCTTCTTACAAACATAGTCTATGTGACTTTTGAAATTTAATTTGCAATGCAATATAACTCCTAAGAACTTTGCATCATGTAGCAGCTCAATATTTTCATTTCCTCTTTCTATGGGTAGATTATCATTTACCATTCGATTATATAATGTTAATTTTCAATTTGTTTCTATTTAACAATTGCCTAGATCAAACTCGAGTTTAGATTTAACCTCTAGCACTGCCCCCGGGGAAATATATTAAAGCATCATCCGCATATAAATTTACCTTCGAGTGCACTAAACTAAACAACAGCGTTCCCAGTACGGATCCTTGGGAAACACTGTTTCGCCCCCACTTTGCGTTCTATACTGCAGATAACTTTCGAACCATTTCCACTCTTTACCTGTTATTCCATACTTCCACCAAAAATATGGTCGCGATCTGCTTCCCTGCGTCCATTTCTTCTTTCCATACAGCGATAATAAAATTCAAAGAAGTTTCACATGAATGATTTTTCCTGTTGAACTCTAATGAACTTTACATTGGTTATGGAATCTTGTTTATGTTATTTCTTAATACAATTTCATTGAACCCTAACAAGCTCTACATAAACAAAATTCCACATCCAATTTATTTCGCAATACGATTTGAATTTTATTCATAGGAAATAATATAGGTCAAATTTTATTGTAAATTTAATGCGAGCGTAAGCTATATTACACTCAAGTTGCTTTAATTGTTAACGTAAGTCATTGCACGCAAAAGAATTTTATGCAAGCGAATCAATTTTGTTTTTTCTAAAGGCAGTAATATTGAATGAACGATTTTTTGTATTTATAAACGGAAGAAATATTAATAAATTAATTAGTATTGTTCTACAAGTTAAAAACGACCTTTTATTATTTTCAAGTGCATCTGCTACGGCATTGATAATTTCAAGTTCTGTGCATAGGTTTTGTACCGTTGCACCCTTACTATAAGTACAGGTATTTGAACCTGGGCTTACTTCAAACAAAGTACAGGTATTTGAACCTGGACTTCTAATTTATCTAACTGCAAGGTATACCTACCTATTGCAGTGATCATCAAGGCGGCAAATTAAGTTTATTTGTCGCGGTACAAAACATTTTGGTGACCCCGACGTGATCGAAACGAGATCAGTCTATACCACATCTACGATTCTAAAGACGATAAGGTGCTCATCATGGAGACATTAGCTTCTGAACAATCCGAGATAGGAAGAAAAATAGAAGACCTGTTGCAGGCGTTCAACACTGAAACCCCTCAGCGTGTGACCCGCGGGAATCTAGAATATCTGAATAAGGTATCAGATCAATTGGAGTCACTATGGATAAGGTTCACGAACAATAACGAAAGCTTAATCAAGGTTAAGCAGAGTAATAGTGATCATCTATATTTTAAAAATAACTACTACAAAGAAATTGAAGGGGTCTACAACGACCTTAAGGAAAAATTGAAGGAGGCTAATTTAAAATTATCAGCGCCAAAGCTCTCAGAAGATGACCGAGATAATACTGTTTTCAATCTCACCATTACAGATGAAAACCAAGATGTCGTGAAATTAGTTAGGAAGCAAAGATCAGCAATGAGCATATTGATCCATTACATTCGTGACATTGAGTCTAAGGCACATCAAACACATCCAAGGCCTTACTATGAACTCAAGCTTAAATTGCTTCAAACCAAGTGGGCAGATATCACCCAAAATAATCAGGTTATATGGGAATCTGCCTCGAGTGAAGAGCCTTGTGGATATAAGACAGAATTCTATTTTGAAGTTGATGACTGGGTTCAAGACACCATCATATCGCTGCAACAACAATTACGGAACTTGCAAGACTCTGCATCATCCCCACCTCAGAATACATCTGATTTTGGTACAGCAATAAAATTGCCTAAGATAACGCCTCCCAATTTTGATGGCAACTACCTAAGGTGGACACAATTCCATGACTTATACATCCAACTGATTCATAATTATGTTTTACCTGGTTTCCAACTTAACTGGTGAAGCAAAAGCGTTAATACACCATTTGTCAATATCAGATGGAAATTACGAAACGGCATGGAACATATTAAAAAATCGATATAGTAACAAACGACTATTGGTGACAGCATTAATCAACAAATTTCTAGCACAGCCAACCATTCAAACCGAAGGGGCTGCAGCAATCAAGGCACTGCATGACAACACAAATGAGTGCATTCTTGCCTTAAAAAACCTTGGGATCTCCATTGAATCATGGGATCCATTGCTCATTCACATACTCATAAAGAAATTGGACAAAAATACACATGCATTGTACGAGCAATCATTGGAATCACCAAGAGAACTGCAAACGATTAAGCATTTTTTAATGTTCTTAGAGAGCCGCTTCCAAGCTCTAGAAGCATTAGGAAGAGATAAGCGTCACGCGATTCAAGAACGATCCAGTCACTCGTCAAAATCGTCTTCTTTCGTATCGACAATTAACGGGAGACAATGTGTTGTGTGCAAACAGAAACATCCACTATATCTGTGTAAAGAATTTCTGTCACATGCGCCAGCTACAAGATACCAAATCTTGAAAAGGAACCACTTATGCATCAATTGCATGAAAGACGGACACTCAGCAATCAAGTGCTCTATGCGAAATTGCTTGAAATGCTCCAAAAAGCATAATACGCTAGTTCATTTTGAAGAGTCCAGTAAATCATCTCACACTCCTGGAAGGTTAATATCATCAACGGATCAATTACAACTACAACCACGGCAATCAATCGCTGAGAAACGCACTGCAGACATGTCTGGACCAACCAATAATAACGCAGAGGGTATTAACTCAACAATCCTAGCAGCACAAACAGCTCAGAATCAAAGAGGTTACGTGCTGCTAAGCACTGTCATCATCAAGTTAAGAAATAATGAAGGCAATAATGTAGAATGCAAGGCAATTTTAGATTCTGGTTCACAACTAAATTTTATAACGGAACGATTAGTCAAAAAATTGGGTTTAAAAGGAACACCAGATTCTATGAGCATCCAAGGCATCGGTGAAGGCAAGCAGCAATCTAACTATCGAGTCAATTTAGTATTGCAATCACGATTGACCGAATTCTCAACCAGAGTAGAAGCCTTTATATTACCAAAAATAACTTCTTATCAACCAACATATTCGTTGAATACGGACTCCTGGCCCATCCCGGGAAACATAGAGCTAGCCGATCCAAATTTTAGTCGCCCCAGTCAAATTGATTTTTTGATCGGAGCGGAGTTCTATCATCAACTCCTGTCGACTGGGCAAATAAAACTTGGAGACGATTTACCAACTCTGCAAAACACTGTTTTTGGTTGGGTTTTCGCTGGAAGGATACAAGGCACCAATCAACCTCAAGCAACATGTGGCATCTGTAATGAAGGAGACCTCACCCTTGACGATAAAATTGAAAGGTTTTGGAAGCTCGAAGAAATTGAGTCGCATCCGCCAAGTCTAACTGCCGCTGAAGTTAAATGCGAGTCTCATTTTAGTCAGACCACACAAAGGGACTCGTCAGGCCGCTTTGTGGTAAAACTACCTTTTTTACACCATCCAAGTAAATTAGGTGAAACCAGGGACATTGCGTTACAACGATTTCTCTCCTTGGAACGAAAACTCAGTAAAAATCCAGAAATCAAGGAGCAATACGTGGCCTTTATGAAGGAATATTTACAACTTGAACATATGGAAGAGGTCAATCCAGACAACATCACCAAGCCGTACTATTATTTACCACATCACTGTGTGATAAAACCCGACAGCACTACAACCAAGCTTAGAGTAGTTTTTGATGGTTCAACCAAAAGCTCATCAAATATCGCCCTGAATGAGCTACTAAGTACTGGCCCGAGGCTCCAAGATGATCTTTTTTCCATACTTCTGAGGTTTCGAATGACACGATTCGTCTTTACGGCGGACATAGAGAAAATGTACCGTCAGGTCTTAATGCACGAAAACGACAGAAAATATCAAATGATTCTATGTAGAGATAATCCTAATGAAGCAATTAAATCGTACCAACTTAAGACTGTCACATACGGAACTAATTCAGCACCATATTTGGCAATTAAATGCTTACAACAGCTATCAGTGCAAGGAGCTGATCAATTTCCACTTGGGTCAAGGATACTCAAACGCGACTTCTATGTAGACGACATAATGACGGGATCCAATAGCTTAGTGGAAGCTCTTGAAATGCAGGAACAACTGACAAAGCTTCTGAAATCAGCAGGTTTCAATTTACGAAAATGGTGTGCCAACCACACTAAACTACTTCAAAACATCCATAGAGACGACGTGGGTCTTCAATTAGAACTGTATGATGAAGAAGAGGGACAAATAAAAACCCTAGGGCTAAAGTGGCTACCAAAGGCAGATGAATTTCGTATCAAAACTGTATGGCCAGAAGGAACCAAGGTGACCAAACGCACAGTCCTGTCAGACACAGCACATTTATTTGATCCACTCGGCGTAATGAGTCCAGTCATAGTAACGGCAAAGATCTTCCTTCAAAGGCTATGGAGAATTAAACTCGATTGGGATACACCTCTGCCAACCGAGCTTCAGTCTGCATTGTTAAAATTTCGTGAAGGATTGAAGGTTCTAAATGATATTAAGATACCAAGGCATATATTCTCTGGAAGAATACCACAATCTATACAATTGCACGCCTTCTCGGACGCTTCAGAAAAGGCATATGGAACTGCAGTATATGTACGATCCAGGAGACAGGATGGTACAATAGCAGTACAATTATTATGTGCTAAATCAAAGGTGGCTCCTAACAAAACTACAACGTTACCTCGCCTGGAACTATGTGCTGCAAAACTCGCTGCCCAACTAGTACAACGAATTACGACCGATTTAAACTGGCATGATCAACCATGCTTTTTTTGGACAGATTCCGAGATTGTGCTTGCATGGCTGAATTCCGAGTCCTCGTCATATCATACATTTGTGGCAAATCGTGTGGCAGCTATTCAAGAATTAACAACCATTAATCAATGGAGACACGTCCCATCAAAGGAGAACCCTGCCGATCTAGTCTCTCGGGGAGTTCCACCGGAGAGGTTGTCAAATTGCAACTTATGGTTCTACGGACCAATATTTTTACATGGCTCTGAAGACGTATGGCCCACAAAAAACACAATAACTGATATTGATTTGGAGAGAAAACAGTCGAAAATAATCTTAGCAGCCACCGAAGAACCAACTCATTTCGTCCACACAATCAACCATCATAACTCGTTCAAACGATTACAAAGAGTCGTTGCCTATGTGTTGAGATTTATTGCAAATATTCGTCAGCACACAAGTATAAAAAGGAAGATCGAGCTAACTGTGGCAGAACTAGAAGACGCTCTAACAGTCATTATCAAGGAAACACAAGCTCAGGGATTCAGGGAAGACTTGAATCAATTACAACGGATCAATCATGTCAACATCAATAGCGCCCTGAGCAGCCTCAGTCCATTTATCGATGAAAGAGGAATCATTCGTGTCGGAGGAAGACTGGAGGCATCCAATTTGCCATATGATGCCAAGCATCCAATGCTACTTCCATATTCTCATGACATTACAAGATTATTAATGACTCATCTACACATTACGAATCTACATGTTGGTGCTCAAACGTTGCTGTCAATAACTCGTCAACGATTCTGGCCCATAAAGGGAAAGACAACTGCACGATCCATTGTGCAAAATTGTCTTCGTTGTGCTAGATCGAAACCAAAGATGTTATCCCAATTTATGGGAAATCTGCCACCACATCGAGTGCAGCCAGCGCGACCCTTCATCAATTCGGGAGTTGACTTTTGCGGGCCGTTCTGGACACACTTCAAGGTTAGAGGCAAACGACCTCACAAATCATATATTGCAGTCTTCTGTTGTTTTGCTACTAAAGCAACACACTTCGAAGTGGTAAGCGATCTAACCACAGACGCATTCATTGGAGCCCTCAAACGGTTCATAAGTAGACGAGGCAACTGCCGGAATTTGTACTGTGATAACGCCACGAATTTTGTAGGAGCAAGAAACCAATTGATAGAACTGAAGGATACAATTTGCTCAGATAATTTACACAATAAAATATCTACATTTTGCAGCACGAAAGGTGTTGATTTTCATTTTATACCCCCAAGAGCACCGCACTTCGGTGGACTATGGGAGGCGGCTGTGAAGTCGGCTAAACACTTGCTTCAACGGAGCTTAGTATCGGTTTCTCTCACCTATGAAGAACTAGAGACAGTAATAGTTGAAATTGAAGCAATACTAAATTCCAGGCCATTAACTCCACTATCAGCCGACCCGAACGATCTTACTGCTCTCACTCCTGGGCATTTTTTAATCGGCGAACCATTGACTAGCACCGTCGATCCACAGGCTCAATCATTGCAGACCAGCTTACTTCAACGTTGGAAATTGGTGTCTCACTTAAAAAATCAATTTTGGGAACGTTGGTCCAAGGAATATTTACACGAATTACAACATCGTTATAAATGGAAGCAACGATGTGACAATGCTCAGACTGGAATGATGGTCTTAATCAAGGAAGATAATTTGCCTGTGCTAAAATGGCCATTGGGCCGCATCATTCAAACAATCAAGGGAAAAGATGGATTAATTCGTGTAGTCGACGTCAAGACTACATCTGGAATACTGAGGAGACCAATACATAAATTTGCTCCATTACCAATCGTACAAGATCAAGAATCACTGAATGGTTCAGGCGACGCCGAAATGAACTCGCAAAAGGAAAAAACCGATGCATCCAAGAAGGAACGACTTACCAAACACAAGACAAATCAGAATCAAACCAGTGGCACGACTAACGAAGAAAAATCAACTTCCAGAGAGCAAGATCAAGGTCCGTCTACATCTAAAAAACGCCGGTATACAAGCTCCCTCTCAAGTGTACTATTCCTAAGCTGTTTGATAATGCCAGTCTTGAGCAATCCAGACGTAGAAGTAAGTCCGTTCCAATCGCAACCAAGACTATATTTCGAAGGAATGGGGCCTACGCATCTAGTGTCCAATGAGTGGAACTTGGTTATTTTCTACAACATGACAACCTACTGGAAGGAATTTGAGTCGATCACCAGTGGTATAGTAAGGTTAGAAAAACTATGCAAAACAATGAAGGACAATAGCACTTGCACTCTGACGGTTTCACAGTTTTTCGATCTATTGGCGACAATACAAATCAACAATGAATTATTACAACATCAAAACAACCAAAGAGTTAAGAGAGCTCCTCTCGATGTAATAGGAAATCTGGCTAACACATTATTTGGAGTACTAGATTCGAAGTACGCCGAAAAAATGGCTCAAACCATAGAAAATTTGAAGGATAATGACGACCATCTATTGGAACTACTTAAAAATCAAACATCAATCATAGACTCTACAGCAAACGTCATGCGTAAGTCGTACAATGTAATTGAAGGTGAACTTCGGAATATTGACACGTACATCAACCTGACCATCGCCCACCTTAACCAATTGCATCAAGAATTGCACGAACAAAAATCAATGGAAGCCTTTAACGCAGCATCTGCTCGATTAATTCTAGTTATTACCAACTATCATCGAATTCAATCTATATTATTAGATGTACTGATAGATACTCATCATGGCAAAATAAACCCGCAATTGCTAGTTCCCAGACAACTAGAGACTGAACTTATCCGCATCAAGGAACACCTACCATCAACACTTCGACTTCCTGCTAAACAAGACCATCCACTAGAATTATATAGCCTTATGACGATAGAGGGAAGAGTCTTGCCAGCCCATCTAATTTTCCGATTAAAACTACCATTATTCGCATATGAACAATTCGAAATGCTGAGAGTAGTTCCTGTGCCAATTTTAGTTAATGAAACATTCATCACAATAAAGACATCATCTGACTATCTCATAATCAACTTACATAGGGACCAATATTACCCCCTGTCAGAGCAAGAAATGTCATCATGTACCATTATTGGCGATTCGACTCACATGTGCAAACAACATCATCCTCTTCATCGAAAGGGCTCCAATGTAAGTTCATGTGAACTCAGCTATCTTAGCCACTCATCATCATCAGCATCCTGCCAATTCATGAAGCTCACGGAAACACCACGATGGATTCAACTATTAAGCTGAAATCATTGGATCTATGTTATGAAGAAACCAACTATAGTTAATGTCGTGTGCGGAACTAAGGTTTCGCAGCAAACACTAGAAGGTTCAGGAATCTTGAAATTAGCCAACAATTGCGCTATCAAGGAAGAATTTTTTACTATACAAGCCCATAACATCTATGCTAGTACCATGACGACATCGTTTGTATCATCAAGAAACTTTACCGAACTATTGCATTCATCCAAAATTGCTAAAATACTCTACCAAGCACCATCGCATGAAGACATAGCCACGGACATTCAAGAAATTCAAAACCGAATACAGCAATTGAAGAAGGAAGAACAGCAGCCTTTACAGACCCATGACGCTCATCAATTCGTCATCGGATATCTTGGATTGTTATTTATCATCGCTATTTTAGGATATCTTACATGGAAACATCAAGCCCACCGATGGTGCCCAGGCAAGGAACCCAGCGCACCAATACCCACACCCAGGTCAACATCATTGAATCAATTCAAGCTGCGGACGCAACCAGCATCATAGTTGAATTGGGCATTCAACGCGGGGAGAATGTTGAACTCTAATGAACTTTACATTGGTTATGGAATTTTGTTTATGTTATTTCTTAATACAATTTCATTGAACCCTAACAAGCTCTACATAAACAAAATTCCACATCCAATTTATTTCGCAATACGATTTGAATTTTATTCATAGGAAATAATATAGGTCAAATTTTATTGTAAATTTAATGCGAGCGTAAGCTATATTACACTCAAGTTGCTTTAATTGTTAACGTAAGTCATTGCACGCAAAAGAATTTTATGCAAGCGAATCAATTTTGTTTTTTCTAAAGGCAGTAATATTGAATGAACGATTTTTTGTATTTATAAACGGAAGAAATATTAATAAATTAATTAGTATTGTTCTACAAGTTAAAAACGACCTTTTATTATTTTCAAGTGCATCTGCTACGGCATTGATAATTTCAAGTTCTGTGCATAGGTTTTGTACCGTTGCACCCTTACTATAAGTACAGGTATTTGAACCTGGGCTTACTTCAAACAAAGTACAGGTATTTGAACCTGGACTTCTAATTTATCTAACTGCAAGGTATACCTACCTATTGCAGTGATCATCAAGGCGGCAAATTAAGTTTATTTGTCGCGGTACAAAACATTTCCTGAACCCGGACTGTTCACTGATTATTGATAAGTTGCTTTCCAGGTATACCTCCAGTTACTGCTGAACCACACATATTAATATCTTTTGAAATATCGGCAACATGTTTACTGGACGGTAATTCTCACATTTTTTTTTAATTTAATGACTTTCTGCACTGGGACTATCGTTGATTCTTTCCAAATCGCCGGGCACCTGCCCTCATACATCGATTTGTTCGCGAGATTAGTCAGGCTGTTTTCCTAACTCTGACCAATTATCTATGATCATCTTCGCACTAAACTAATTAAAATCCTTTTTTTTTTTGTAGATTTTTGTGCAAATGGATTTCAATTTTTCCTCACATACTTCCTTGGGTTGAAAACTATTGGTGGATTCACTTATTTGATTCACGTACTGTTCTTTAGGTATTGTTTCATGTATTTCATTAACACTTTCGATGAAGAAATTATTAAATCTGTCTGCCATTTCCGTATTATCTGTGATATTAATGTTATCAAATTTTACTTGTCTTATTTCTGGCTCTATCTTCTTTAAAACATACTGTTTCTTAACTCGCCACATTTCTTTTTGCGTCGTCGCCTTGTTTATCCTGTTCAATACTATTTCTTTTAGCTTTTTGAATTTTCGCTTTGTATATGTTCCTTATCGTTTTATACATTTCCCAAGTACTTTCGTCATTTGTCAGCTTAGATTTGTTATACGTATTAATTTTATATTGCTTAATGTTTTTTTAAGTCATCAGAAAACCAACTTATACCCAGAGTGCGGTTAATTTTTTTTTTCTTTTAAAACTCTTAACTATTTCACCATTTTCATATCAAATTCTTTTGTGCAGTCGTGTATGGTTTCATATAATATGACATCTGTAATTTTAGATCCCTTTAGAGCTTCAATAAATTTATTTTTATTATACTTCAAGCATTCTATCCACTGTTCCTTAATATCTACTCTATTATTACCTACATCAAATAAAATTTCTACCGTTTCATGGTCGCATAATTTCAAGGCATAAATTACTTTTACTTCAAGATTTTTTGGTTTGTTATTATGTAATTTATCAATGTTTGAGAGTTTATTGTAACATGCGTAAATTCATTTACTATTTGCCCAAAGCCTGCAGCTAATGTCACTCTTTCTAATTGTTTCTTATGTATAATAGTTTTTTTTGCAGCAAAAGGCATAGGCGATGGCTTCACGGGATAATCTAAAAGGAAAAAAATAAAACACAACCACAATTTAATTAGTGTAGTAGATACTTATCTGATTTGGAATTAGTTTTGTTTTGCCTTTTTACATTTTTTTCTTTGTAATTCAGTCATTTGTTTTTTTTTCCTCTGCAATTACATAAAATTAATGTTTTGTTTTAGTTGAGAAAAGTAGCAAGAGTTTTTGTTCTTTTGTTTGTAACAGAAACATGTAGACAAAAATCTCTTAGAACTCAGCACAATACCAGACGCACATGATTTTATTCTCACAAACAACACATATCAGAAAACCAATTATCAACAAAAAATGAAAAACTAAATATACTCACTTATTTCTTGAGATTTTCCAAAGATTTTTCACCGTCACTTGATCACTTGTTAACAGTTTCGTCTTGTATGATTGACATTGACAGGCAATATCTTCATTATTTCGGATATCGATATGGTTCGAAAATGAACTTTATATAACCCTGGAAAGGATAGAGTTTCGTTAAATTAGAAATAAAAGGGACAGGAATACTTGAGATGGCATATTAATTGAATTCTAGAATAATAATGTTTATTTTCCGTTAAAAATAACGAAACTGCAACTATCCAGGCAAGAAACGAAAAGAAAAAATTCCTAACAGAGGAGGAGAAATCAAAGTCGCGACGGTCAGAAGTTTTTTGCTGGAAATATCTATTTTTTTTTTTTCAATGAGTTAGAAATCAAGAATCAGAAAGCCAATTGAATTATAAAAATAGCTAATAAAATCGTTTGCGTCCCTATTGATTTTTTTTTTTGGGAATTTAGTATATGCATTTTTAATCTCGAAGTTGAATTGTATGGTAGTGCATACTAAAAGTAGAATGAATTCGAACTAGAAATAAATTACAAAATAACGTTGGGTTTTTTATTGATGTTTCATTAGTTATATATTAGAATAAATTAATTTGTGAACTAAGATAACATGAACGAAGTGTTTTTCTTTGAACTATGAAACAGTACTAAGGTAGTGAGTTTGGTGTAGTGGAAATCATTTCGGCCAAAGACACAAAAAAGTGAGGTTCGATTTCTGGCGACAATTATAGTTTTTTTTTTTTATATTGGATTGCCCCCTTTTTTTTATAATGATTTGGCTATTGAATTCGAACTACTAAATATCCTTTGAACTCTAATGAATAAGTGAAATACTGTGAACATAGTCTCCTGTTATAATTAAATCCCCATCTATATCCTCCATATATTGGATTGTATGCTTCGAGCTAGAGTCACACCAAACTAAGTCATAACCGTTTATATAAATCTCCCCATCCTGCACAGTATCCTTCAAGTTCCACTTAAAATCAAATCAAATCAAAATCTTTTTTACGGCATGTGATTTCTAACTCATGAAAGTTGCTTACCTATCCCTGGATAATTATACATGCCCATTTCATTTGCTTTTGTTTCTATATACACTTGTTGCTGTATTTTTTTAAATTTATTCAAGTACACTGGACATTGCCAGCTAAGCGTGTTATGGTTAACATCCATTTTTAAACCCAAATTGTCATTAACTTTAATGCAATTTGCACATTTTTCCACCACTTGACTTTTACACCCTTTCGAACTATGTTCCTGCATACACTTCGAGCATGCTTCTTTATTCTTAGATTCTGAAGATCTATGGTTAAATCCCAAGCATTTATAGCATCTTAGTACATGAGTTCCATCCCATACGGGACAAACATCGCAACCAATTTTTATTTTGCCCCTCTCGATTGCACTCAGATATGTTTCGTGATCCAATGGACTAATTGCATTAAAACAATATTTACGGTCTCCTTTCCGCTAAATCACTGCACTTTGCACAATATTTTTTGCCCCAAGTTCCATTACATGCTACCGCTTATTCCCTTTTTAAGTCTTTGCGAACACTTGCCATAATTTACCGACATATTTCAGTTTGTCATGCACTATTGTTTTACACGTTTAATCAATATTTTTTTTTCTATTTCCCTTATCAAAACAAGACACCTATATAATACCACTTATTCTTTATATTGCAATCAAAAATTACTTGATTCCATTCTGATCATTGTAATTGTATGTAAAGTAAATAAAACTTTCAGGAACTAATTAATAACACGTCTAGGAATGGCCAATAGTTCGAAGCATATTGATAAACCGATATTTCCATTTTTTTTTTCTTTTTTTTTTTCAATAGATCGATACACCAATATATTGACTCTTAAAATATTAATATCCTTTGTATAGTCGATACGATATTTGCATACGATATTGTTGCATACCAAATAAATGATCTCACCGAGTACTATGGAGCTGTGCAGTCTTTTCCTGATTCAGAAAGCCTTCTCGGGACGTCTTTGTCACCGGAAAACCTACTTTTTACCAATTTCGCACAATTACGAGCGGAAAAAAGTGCTCTTGCCGATTATTATCAGTATTGCACTTGGATAACGTACACCGCAGTTACTACATTTCGCATATATTTTATCCATTCTTTCTTTCAGGGACATTAGTGTCCTGTTGTGATCATTTTTCTCATAGGAAATCATTATCCACGATACACCAATTTCGCACAATCACGAGAGGAAAAAGGTCAACTATTTCATTCCAGAAAGTCGCTCTCAAAATGCATCCGAGCGCCCAAAGCTTAATAGAAAAAATTGTTGTTAATAAAATATGCTCAGAGTATCATAATGCGTCGCTTAAGACATCTCTCATGTCTTCTCATGTCGGGCCTAAAACTGAATGAAAAGTGGGCGCCCATCATGGCCATCATTTGCATTTAAATTCGAATTATCGAAGTCTATTGGTGTTGGCGGTGGTTCTGCACAACTAAACGCTAATGGAAGTGGCAGTGGTGATGCTCCACCTTTCCCAGACCATACTACATATTGTTGAATGTATCGTTGCAAATCGGTTAAGGTTTTGACCCATTCATGAGCACAATCAATTACTGGAGGAGGAGGCGGTGATGTTGCGTGGAGGTGGCGGTTGTTTCCCAGACCATACTACATATTGTTGAATGTATCCATGCAAATCGGTTAAGGTTCCCAAGAATTAGCACAATCAATATGACTTTGATCACTGCGCTTATCATTTGCATCTGAATTCAAATTATCGCAGTCCATTGGTCCTGGCGGTTATGTTATTCCTTCTTTTTGATTAATTTCAACAAAAATATCACTGCACCCACCATTTGCTTGTAACTTCAAATTATTGAAGTCTATTGGTGTTGGGGGTGGTGCTGGACAACCAATCGCTGGTGGAGGTGTCGGTGGTGGTGCTCCACCTTTCCCAGACTTAACTACACCTGTTGTATGATATGTTTTATTATATCGTTGCAATTCGGTTACGGTTTTGACCCATGCAAAAGCCCATTCAACATGAATTGGATTGAAATATTTCCAGCTTTTCAATACACGATTTAAGTATATTTTTTCATGATACTGTTCGAACCAAACTGATTCGAATATATTTTCATAAATATTAAAACTTCTGAAAAGAAAACATAATGAAAACATAGCATTAAAATTTTATAAAATGAAATATAATCTAATCACTCTCAATCAAAACACAGATACACAACCAAACAAAGCCATGTATTTGTCTTATATATAACATATTGTATAAATACAATACAATATTTTAGCCTCTTCGAGTAGATTAAGTTAAAATCATCATCATACGTCTGAACCGTTAGATTCGTGATAAAAATAATTCCTGAAAAATTGAACATATTAAATATTAACATGCTAAAATTGAGTTCGGCAAAGCAAATAAATTTAATCTAATTTCAATGTTCCCTAAAAATGGGTACGACATATAACAAAAGCATTTCATGTAGCATTCAATACATGCCACAAATATAATCAGATCAAGCCGATCAA
Source organism: Dioctria rufipes (assembly GCA_963924295.1). Classification (NCBI taxonomy): domain Eukaryota; kingdom Metazoa; phylum Arthropoda; class Insecta; order Diptera; family Asilidae; genus Dioctria; species Dioctria rufipes. The sequence continues at coordinate 74,202,733 of OZ002740.1, read as the reverse complement.
TTTGCAATTCTACATCATCATTACAAAACATCGAACGGGAATTTATTTTTTCTTCATGGACTGCTGCATCGAAATTTTTTATCACAGCCATCTGCTGCCGTCTGTTTCTTGTTGCTATGCATTTTGTTCGTTGCTAGGTAAGTTTTATCACTAGTACCGTAACTGCACAGATGTTCTGCCAATTCTTGTGATCATGCGCCTTTGTTACTCCATCATTGGTGTCATGTGCAAGCAACGGCTATAAAAACCACAAGCTGAATGATCTTGATCTCTTTTTGCACTTGGCATCGCTTGGGATAGGTTGGCTAGGTAGGGACTAATATTTTATATCGGGTATCGACTGATATAGAACTTTTATTAACAAATCATTTTATTTTGGGTATTGACCGAAGTAATCACTTACTAACATACACTTTATATCGCGTTTTGACTGAAAATAAAGAATCTTACTTCGGGTTTTGACTGAAGTCAAGATAACACTTTAAGTCGGGCATTGACTGATTTAAAGAGCATTATTTCGGGGATTGACTGAAATAATCATTTACTAACAAACACTTTATTTCGGGTTTTGACTGAAATAAAGAATCTTACTTCGGGTCTTGACTGAAGTCAAGATAACACTTTAAGTCGGGCATTGACTGATTTAAAGAGGATTATTTCGGGGATTGGCTGAAATAATCACTTACTAACCAACACTTTATTTCGGGTTTTGACTGAAATAAAGAATCTTACTTCGGGTCTTGACTGAAGTTAAGACAAGACTTTAATTCGGGTATTGACTGATTTAAAGCATATTGTATCTCGGGTCTTGACTGAGATTAAAATTACTAACATTAACACTTTATTCCTGGTCTAGACGGGAATAAAGAATTGTTCTAATAAAATATTAGAACAAAGGGTCTTAACATTAGCTTAAATCCAACCACCTCAAGTGCCAAGTTTAGATCGGTGAGTACCAGCCACTTGTAACATTTTATTATTTATTTATATATTTATTTTATAACAAATTTACTCATATATATATATTTATATACTATATACTTCGTGGGCATATTTATCAAATATATCAATTCAACTTACTCTATATTTATTTTATAAACATATAGCTTTTTTAACGATCTTATATTGCAATTTTTTGGCAATACGTGTTTTCTCTGACCCAAAACTTATATATTGAGTTTTATCCCGATACAACTATTCTTGGAAATTGTGCATTATAAATCTGTGTCAATAAATGTGTTTTCTATAGTGTGTGCGTATCTCTGACCTAATTTCTTATATACATAATCTTATCTTACTATAATTAGTGGGCAACATTAAGAAATAAGTGTCTGTTTATTGAACGTTAAAAGAAGTGGACAGTGTTTTTAATTATAAGAGGATAAACCACTGATCTTAATCCATAATTATCAGTGCATTCATTGCAGTCTTCAGTAAATTCAAATTTGCGTGTACGTTCTAACTACGAGCAGTACAGATACTTTTCTTCTAGTTTAAAACTTGCTGACTGTAATTGTAAAAATAAAAACAACTACGATTCGTCGTTAATTTCAATAGTTCCACCTGTTTTGATTCTTCAGTCTTGGGGATTTGTATTGAAAGAGTAACATATTGAGGTTGTGCACTGACATTTTTTCAACATTTTTAATTATTTATTTAGCATAACAATAAAGAAAAAAAATACTGAAACGCAAGATTTACTAGTTTAGCATGTTGTGCTACATTATAAAAATTTGTTCTTCTTATTTCGTTCGGACGAGCAAGGCTTAGATTAAAATTCACACTTTCCATATATTTTCAAAAAACATTTTAATGCTATCATAAATTCACAAACCTGATAATCGATGCTCTAGCTTAACCTAAATCTTGTAACTACAATACTGGAGTTTTGGCCAATAACGCTCGACGACTTGCAAGTGTAGTAACAGCTCGACCTGATTTTGGGAATTCTGGATTCCGGGCTTCCTTGGTCTTTTTCCTCTATCTATAACTGTCTCCTTTTCTTACTCTTTATTGCCTGCGGGCAATTGCCTCCTTCATCCAAACCAAATTAAACTTCAGTTAAATTCTATTAAATTAATGATTCCTTAATTTCTCAATTCCTGGATTCTTTCTTTCTCCTTCCCTGTTATTTATTTTAATTTTTAATTTCCACCTTCCTTGTGACTTACACAATACAATAATTAACTTCCTTTTTTTTCTTCACGCTTTTAGTTTCTTCTTTAACTTTTCTTTTATAAATTTAGCCCCGTCCAGAGATCACCTTCACTTTTCGATTTTTAAAATATGTCTCCCAGAAGTCTTTTTGCTTGGTACTTCCCCTTTCGAATTTCGAGTTGACTTGAACATGTGGTGGCCATCTAGCGGAATCCATACCCTTGATTTTTTTGTACTATCCGTACCTAAACCTAATGCTCGTACAGTAAGGTCTAAATTACATAAATTGAGCTTATTAGTTAACCCTGATAGATCCCTTTTACATTACACAATTTCTTATTTACTCGAGCTTACAATTAAACTACTTATCCAATTTTGCAACCACGCCTATGTTCATAATATATAATCTGCCTATTTACTACTTTCGAGCACCTTAAATTTATTACAAAATAACATCTGGCATATTACTGATTCAGTTGATATTTCTTCTGACAATTCTTTATGACAATTCTACTTTTACTAATATTAATTCGGAACAGTGCTTAGATATTCTTTAATTTCTGTAAAATTAGTATTAAAATGCGTTTAATTTTCGTGGCGTGGATGAAGCAACCCATAGGTGAAGCATTATCTAGTGCTAATCAATGTGTAATTTCCAACACTTACTGTTTATTCACGAATGGATATCGCCAAAGATATTTGTTGATTTTCCTGGGAATTTCGATATACCGGGATCAAAACTGACTATTTAATACTGAACCAGAGGTTTCTTTTAATCATTTACGTTTACAATATTTATTTGTGGATACTATAAGCATGAGCCTATGTGAGCATGGAGGTCCTTTGAAATATTATTATCAAAAGCTTCTCAGATCTTCCTGCGTATGTGGACCGTGCTTGGCATCAATTTGACTTCTTTAATTATCTTTTCACACATTTGCTTTATTTTTTTTTTAAATGTTATATTTCGATTTAATCTCATTTACATACTTTCTCCTTTTAGGAGCGTTTATTTTTCTTTCTTCACCCTTGAGACTGGGAGTATGTTGAGGCTGCACACTGGATCAAATGAAGGTGTTATACCCTGCTGATTTTCGCTTGTAACGGCAACGTCTGCTACAACATCTCCACCAATTCTTTTGGATAAATTTATATATTGGGTCAATGGACCGGTAATAATATCCTGATAAACAGAAACGTTCATGTTTTTAGTAGCAGCGACAGCAGCAACAAAAACAGCACCACCAGGGGATTGTTATTCCACAAGATATTCGTAGGATTCGATATCCGTTGAAATATTTATTAAATGTTTTAATTCGGCTGTAGTGGTCAGGATCGCAGTTTGTACTGAAAATTATAAAAATGAAGTAAAACTTTCTTTCGGTACATACTATATAAGAATCTAAAAATGTTAACTTTTGTTTAGGAAGGGAAATGCATTTAACTGTCAAAATTTTCTAGTCCGAGAAGTTGACATACACCCCTTTTGTCCTTACAAATACAAGAAGAAATTGAATTATTTTGTCTCTAACAGAGTAAGGATATGTTCCTAACGTTCCTGATAATCTTACAATAAACTCTAAACACCAAGTTTCAGCACATCTATATACTATCAAAAGTCGGTTAACTGCTCTACCTTGGATGTAATTAACGTCTTCCTTCAGTTTAGCAATATCTTTACTGTTGATGTAATTGATCTGATCTTCCTGTCATGATATATTTAGCAAAGTTTCATTTAGATTGAAAGAAGGCACAAAGAGGGAGATATGCTCTGACGATTATGCCTTTTAGGAGTTGATTGTAATTTCCGTTTGACGTCAGCTACACGTTGACTTGCGCCTTAGGATCCCTTCTCGACAAAGAGTTCTATTTATGTTGGATGATGGTTGTTTCAGTTGGCATGCAATGCAGTCAGTTATTTGGATTATGAGATCGGGACCATCAAGAAGATGCATTTATTCTTATAGTTCGACAAGTGTCTGACAACTATCCTCCGCTGTTAAAATGCGATGTTTTACTGGTAAATTTTGAATCCTTATTTAATATTGCTTGTATTTGGTAAAGGTATGGAGAGTTATCTTTGGTAATACAGCTTGATAAGTCTTCGTCAATTATAGAGTAGTAACTGTCTATGTGGCTTTCTTACAACAAGATAGTATGTTTCAGATTCAACTGATACATATACGCTTCCTTATAAAGTTGGAGCGTTGACTTAGAGATAAATTTGGTAAAGTTGTAGAAATTTGCTCTCGTCATACTGCTGATATACTATATTTATTTATTTATTTATTTATTTAATTATTTAGAACTTCATCAAAAATCTGATTACTAAGTTTACAAAAGAAAAATTTAAAAAAAAAATAAATTAAAAATTATTATACATATGTAAACAATGATACCAACAGTGTACAAACAATATTAATAAATGAAAAGTAACCTTAACTAAGCTGATTACTTAATTCACTTTTTGAAAGATGAAAGTCAATAGAATCAAACTGGTTGTTAAAGAGACGAGACATTGATGAAATCGGCTCGTGAAAACCATAGTTCGTACTATGATGAGGAACGACGAGGAAGTCGTGGTTCCTCAAGGAGCGCGCAGGAATAGATATATTGAAAGTATTTAAGAGCGCAGGAGAATTTATCGCTCCCTGTATACACTGAAACGCAAAAACAACTCTGGAAGCTTTTCGCCTATTTTCGAGAGAATCCAATGGAAAGAGTTTAAGCCTATCAACATATGGAGGTAAAATAATAGGGTTATGCCAATGAAGTCCACGCAGAGCGAAACGAACGAATCTCCTTTGCACAGCCTCAATACGATTTATGTATACAGCATAAAACGGAGACCAGACCGGACTGGCATACTCCAAAATAGGTCTAACGAATGTGCAGTAAAGGACCTTCGTTATGAATGGATCATTAAACTCCTTTGACCATCTCTTTACAAACCCCAGAGTAGCATTAGCCCTGGCAACGATTGTATTAAAATGATCCTCGAAGGAAAGGCGTGTATTAAGGAAGACACCCAAGTCCTTGGTTTTGTCAAGTCTAGATAATAAGCATCCATCTAAAGTATAACTGAAGTTCAATGGACTCCTTTTACGAGAAAAGGACATAGCAGTACATTTGTTGATGTTGAGAGGAAGACAGTTAATAGCACACCAATTATGAAAGGTGTCTAAGTCCAAATTTAGAATTCCACACTCGTTTTCATTAGAAACAATGCGGAAGATTTTGGCATCGTCAGCATAGCAAAGTATTCTTGAATTAGTCAAAATTAGAGATACGTCATTAATGAAAATAATAAAAAGGAGTGGTCCGAGATGGCTGCCTTGAGGAACACCAGAAGTATTATCTATTACGTCAGAAAGAGCTTCGCGAAATATAACTCGCTGCGTACGATCCGATAAATAAGAATGAAGCCAACTGACAAAAACAGAAGGAAAACCAAGAAGAGTCAGCTTATGAATCAAGATTTTATGATATATATATAGTGTTGTGGGTCAAGTTTTCCAAAATGCTGTGTAGCTCTTGCTTTAACTGATTAGGTGTTAGAATTAGTAGGTATAATTTTGTGCTGTGTATATCCGTTAGTACGTTGAACTGTTGGTATAGTGGTGGAATTGCCAAATTGAACTGGTTGTTGTATATAGATGATGATTGATGATTCTCTATTAATATAGATATAGATAGATATTAATATAGATATATAAATGTATATATATATAATGTATATATATATATATATATTTATCCTAAATTTATAGTAGGATAAAAATTGAAATTAAATTATTTTTTTATTTTATGATAATATTTTTTTTATTTTAAATTATATTTCTTTCTTTAAAATCTTTTTATATTTTATTACAAGTGTAACATTAAACTTTTAAAATATTCTTTAACAGTTTTGCCTTCTGGCGTCTGAATTAAGAAATTTTATAAATATGCCTTTTGGCAATAAAATTAATATTTTAATAAGTTTGCCCTCTGGCGTTTAAAATTAAACTATATGAGTTTGCCCTCTGGCGATTCACTTAAAACTAAATATCCTTTACACAATTCTATATTTTTAAAAACAAATACATTCCAAAAAGTCTTGATGTGTATTTTCTAAAATTGTGTACAGTAGTGTGTATCTGTGTTCCAAGTTTTTTTTTCTTCAGTGTTTTCCTCTAAACGTCAAATTTGAATTTTTTTATTTTATTTACAGTCAGCGCAAATATTATTCTGACAATCACAAATTATATTTTATTCCATTTTTATTTACCAACAAAAATAAAAATTATTATGTAGCTTCCGCTACATACGTCACTAAGATCTGTTTGCGTTTTATGATAATTGGTCACTATCAAATGAGCATTAATGGCTAGGGTGTTTAAGGCTTGTAAGATCAGTTCTTCGCTGATGATTTCGTCTGTTGTTCGCTAGTTCTTCATAAATATATTTAAGCACATTTTGAATATTCTTAGTTTGTTAATGTGGTCTTCGTCTGTTTAATGATATTCAGAGTCGAATCAGTGACTCATTTTTGATTCCGTGTCAGTACCTATAAGTGGCCCACAATATTTCTCATACGATTGATAATAGCCTCAAGGTTTGTGGTGTATTCCTGGTCAATAACTTAGAACAATTTGTTGACAATAGTGAGTACAATGTCCAGAGGTGATTGCTTTATTTTTCTGTTCAGCCTTTGGTTATTCGTGGATTCAAGAAGCTCATTATTATGATGGAGGAGGTGCCATAATTGGTCAATGATTTGTTCGCATAACAGATGGACTAATTTTCTTTGACATATCTCTTCTAGTTTGTGCATTGTTTTCTGTAAACTATGCAATTTGGTCCCATAATTTTTAGGTCATTAAATACTATGAGGTTGCATTCATCGGCTACGAAATTAAGCTTGCCTAACCTTTTCACTTCAAGACATTCTGGGGAGATGGTGGGTTTAAGGATCCTTGAGTGAGTTAAGTTGATTATAAAGATGAAGATACCTCTGTTTGATTTTCGATATTCTTGTTAAGACTTTTAGCTGATTGTTCTATTGGCAATGGATATAAGTTGTGTACAGCCCGTTTCAACCGGTAGCTGTTTTAATGGTTTCCAGTCTCTTGCATTTGCCTGACTCCACATGCGTTTCTTGCACCCTCTCCATTAGCCATTTTAAAGGAGGCATGTTTTGCTCCTTTATAAGCACAAGACTTTCTTCCGTTTTTGCTTTGTTGAATATACTGAAACGGCGGGAATCTACTGCCAATATTTTTATTACTAACATCGGGTTCAGCAAATGATATTAACGGTAAGCCGACGCGAAGTTTTGTTAGTACCTCGAGATCATTGGGATCTGACGACATGAGTGTTAAGGTCCTTGAGTTCATGAACGCCTCAATTAGGTGATAACCATATATAGGTGAGATAAGAATCCAACCTGGCGTAGAAGATGAATTTTGGGTGTCATTACCGCTGCCTCCCATACCCCTGCAAAACGAGGGGATTTTGATGGGATTAGCTTCCAATTTGGTTCTCAGCATATAATTGGAAATGGGGGTACCTAATTCTGACCTTGCACCAACAAAATTGATAACATTGTAATAGAAGATCTTGGTATAAAACCTTCTGTGAGATATTAATCTCTTTAAGAAATCGCTCACCAACTCCAGATGAACGGCCTATGTGGAAGAGTATACGAAGACTGCGATGTATGTCTTAGTTGATCTACTTTCTCTAGACCTAGGTCGGTTCGCCGAAGCCAATGTCTGTCATACGAAATGGTCGAGACGCTCTAATGCTTTCTTCCGGAAGATTTCCCATTATTTGTTTGGTCGTTATTGGCTTGAAGCGGAAGCATTGTATGCAGTTGTGAACAATTTTTCATGAAATTCATCTTGTGTCTTTGACCCAGAACCTTGGTCTTTCTATGGCTAATAGCGCCTGTGGACCAATGCTTATATAGGTTTTTGGTGTAGATGGGCGAACAATATTTCAACGAACTGATTCTTGGGCAATAATATTTGATTTTTTGTTTTTCTTCTAAATCGGCCTGTCGTAATCAACCACCGACTTTCAATATATTGGTTGCTTCATTAATGTAAGCGCTCATGGCCTGCAGAGCACCTTTGTTATCCACTTTATTGTTTAACTGCACATTTCTAAGCTTCTTCGAGAGCGCCGATTGTTGAACTCCAATTCTGTTAGAGTCGGACTTCCGTTCGTTCTGATTCCGTTAGGTACGTTATAATTTTTTTTTACAGCATTATTATGCTGAGAAGTTTCGTAAATGAGTTTATATGATTAATCGAGGTAAGAAAGTCAGTCACACGTTTTGTGGCTATCTTAGTTGATAGTACCGTTCTCCTAGTTCTAAGTTCAGGAACTTCCGTGGATGGCTCAAATGTTGACTTCGCCGGATATCTTTCACGGCTCGTAAGAAAATTTGGTCCCCTAAGTCATAAAGTAGATTGGCCTAGAGCATATCTGGTAGCATTTCCCGTGGCGTTATATCTACTGGATTGTTGAAATCCTCACTGTATCTTCCCTGTTCAATTTGCGCAGATTTTGAATTCTTACTACTCGATTTGTCATATACCAACTCCAGGTATACCATGGGGATGATATCCAAGATAGAACCCGTGTAATAATAAACTGTTGAAATACCAATGGGCAGACACTGAAGTACTCTGTCTACGAGATCCATCAAAAGCTCCACCGCACAAATTTCTAACCTTGCCAATGTTTTCGTTTGAAGAAGGGGCGGGTCTGAATTTGTCGCATAGCAATCTCACTCAATTCAATTCAATTCATTTTATTAAAAAACTCTACAGAGGTAAGACAAAAGATGTCGTCTTATAAGTATGCGTACGACGTAAATACAGAAAAAATTACAAAAAAAAAAAAAAAAGAGAAAAATGGATAAGAAATACAACAAAATTAAAAGCTACTAGTAAATTAAGAATAAATTAAATTACTATTTACACAATTACTTTGCTATGAAATTGTCAAAAATATTATATATAAAAATATATATGTAAAATATATCATATTTATATATTTAGACCTACATTTAAAAGACAATTGAGCCTGAAATCTAGCACTACTAAGTGCCTCCCTGACAGCAAACGGAATCTGATTCCACAGTCTGATAGCCTGGATAAAGAACTGGCGCTCTGACTCTTGGTTTGCAAATCGTGGAACAATAAGAGCATCAGTGCGTGTTGGACGTGCAAAACCAAATTTAGGTTTTTTGAATTAAGAATGTTATAGAGAAGTATTAATATTCGTTGATAAATATTCGATTTTTGAGACATCCAACAACAGAATTAGTGTAAGAGGACACATGGTCGCATCTACCGATGCGATATATGTATGTAACGAACCGCAAAATTAAAAGCCACCTCAAGCTTGCGCAAAGCCACTGAATCCAACTTAGCAACATAGAAGGGGGAAATATGTAGTGTTCAAGAAATAACTGTATACTACGATGGAATTACTTTTGGCTGGGTTAAGTATTAACTTACTTTTCCTGGGCCACTTAGAAACCGCTGAGAGGTCTGTATTGAGCTTATCAATCCCATTCTCAATAAGCCCCGGCGGCATTTAAACTGACAATAATTTATTGCGCTCGAGTTTGACCAATTTGGTTTGTTAATCGTACATACCAGCAAAGTTCTTATTCTCTCTCACTTCTATCTGAAAAGGAGTGCATTTTGATGTCGAATGCTCATGGAAAATGTATATGCCGTCGTATCTTCAGGGAGCTCTGAGCAAATAGTTTGCTCATAAAGTTTCGCCACTTTATTTGAATGAATAGTTTTCCTAGAACGGTAACGGGCCAGATTACTCCTAAAAGATCGAAGATTTTGATGACCTAAGATAGTACCAACACTGTCAGGCTTCCTTAGTCTCAAGGATTGCTTCCCCAGAAATCCGGCCGTAAGCATCCATCTACGCTACTGTAGATCTCTGAAGCAATTATTAAAACGTATAAGAATCCTCACAGGTACGCAACTCACTCTCCAGCTACTAGTAGTGTAATTGTTCTGCAAGTGTTTTAGAAACTGCTTAACTGTACCATCCATAAGCTGTATTCTACTAACAGTGAAAAGCGCCCTCTACTGAACTTCAGCAAAACCTGCGTATATCAAGAACCCTAACACCAGGTTACTAAGCACCTTGTGCACGGACTTCCGTCCGGACGCAATGTTTCCATGCAGACAAACTCCAGTACAATTAGCCACTCAAGACTAATAGTTTGTGTCTTGCTCATAGTAACAGGACATCCATTAAAGTCTAACGATAAAGTTGCCTGTTGAAGCGTGGTTGAAGTTTTCTTGAAAACATGGCTCACAGTCATGTTGCTCTTTAGTCACAAGTTTAGAGAAGCTGCCATGTTCCTCCATTTCCCACAACTGTTTATCTTTACTTTCCAGTGCAGTAAAGGAAGACGAGTTGCAATATTACAATTATATGTATAATTTGTTGCTTCTGGAACACTTCCTGCAACTATCCATCCTAGATAACTTGGTAAGATTATGGCAGTAACCTTTGTACAGAAGGTATTTGTTCTAGCCTTGTTTCATACTTTGCTATCGTCTGGATACCTCCAGTGTAGCTAAATGGGAGATTAACCTTGGTTCGTTCAAGGCCCAATGCCTGAACTATACATTCACAGACGAAATTCTATTTTGAACCAATGGTATACTACAAAATGTGGTAGCTCCTGGTGGATTTATTATGTTGGCTACAGCTAAAGCCAGTAGAAAGAGAGACGTTGCTGTAGTCAAATTTCGTTACAAAACCTGGCTCGGGAATTTGGCAACTTTGTTGTTTTCTCGTGTTCGGTGTTTTTTGAAAATGGAAACTTCGCAGATATTCTCTTTTAATTCCACGGATCATGGCAAATGACGTTCCAGCCTTATCAGCCATATCTTTCAACGACAGGTTGGGATTTCGTTCGGCCAATTTTTGGTAGACCGAACCTGATTTCCTTCCTGACCCGGACTTTCTCTCGACACTATTCGATTCCCTAAATTTACTGAGAATGGGCCTTCGGGATTTTTAACTTTTTAACTAAGCCTCTGTGTTTCCATATGTGTGGAAAGAAATAATTTGGGACATTCTTCTTGGCTAACTTCCATTTTCCTGCATACGAATTTTGCACTTAATGGCTTGCAAGTTCAAGTTAAAATTTTTTTATTGATACCACATGCATTCTCCTTCTTCTCTCCATTCTTTCGTTATCCCGGAAAAACTCGTGAAAACCTATCCTCCCACATCCCTCAAAAACTGCCCCTACAAAAAAGAAATATCAATTTATTTCGACAGTGGAAGGTAATAGGCAGATGTACTTCAAATATGAAAAAAGTCTAACTCCCCAAAACAAAAAGTGATAGCTTTAATCGTCCCAGGCAATTCGCACTTTTTCACATATCTTACGTTTTCCCTAATTCTCCAACCATGTTAGTGAATTGGGAATGGAGAATTAGGAAATTAGGAATTCTAAGAAAACGAAATTCTCATCTCCCAAATTTTCTGTGTTACAGAATCCGGCCCCTGTTGATGAGTCAAAACCAAGACTTGAAACTTGTTACCCAAAATCAAATGGGTTGTGTGATGAAATAACAAAAAACAAAACAAAAAAACATCCTTTTGCTATATACCGCAGAATCTAAATAAATGCCTTCTTGAACAAATCTATGAAGATGGGTCGCACTTGGACGCGAAACGTCTAGCAATGAAATAAAAAATTAAATATTTTTCAACAAAACGATCGGTGTAGGCTGCAGAATAAGCTTCCAAAAAGTCTGTCACTTAATTACTACGTTTAAAGAAGATATATTGAAAAGCTTAATTAATAAAAAACGCCGCTGTCAGGCAAGTAAAACAAAACAATTACGAAGCTGTTAAAGTACAAAAGACACAAATGAGTACCAAGTCTTGTTTTGTTTATGTGCACACTGAAAATTTATGCGGTGTTTGCTCCTTGTGACTTTTCATTTTCAGCACACGGATAAAAACTACTTCAGGGAACTAAACATCCGCCCTCTAGCTCCACGTATTGTAAGTATAATAGAAACATTTTTTATTTTTTTGCTAAGGTGCTATGCGAAATTTTCAGAGCTTATCACAATGAAGTGGAACCATCTGAAACTGACATAATTAAGAGCGTTTTATGTACAAATTTTTTATATCTACAGAGCCATAGGTAGGAACTTCGGGACAGAGATTTATTCTAAAATAACACAGTCTGGGGTTATCATTTTGGCCATCCATGCGAAATGTGATTCTGATTTATTTATATGTACTTTTTCTGATCATTCGTTGATTATTTTTTATGTAAGTATGTATGTATGTAACCGCCGAATTTCGTCATATACGGATAATGTTCCAAACCAGCAATGGGCAGGTGATAACTCGCAACTTTGAGTTTTATCATCGAGATGATTGATAAGCGAATTATTGCAATAACTATGTGTGATCCTGGGTAATTCAAACAAAAAGCGAGCGTAATTGTGTAAATGTCATAAACCATAATAGACATGAAATATATTTATATGCAAAATAATGGGCTCATTTAACGTTTCAGCGAATGCACTTTTGGTAAAAATCAGCTAGTTGATTGCACTTCATTGATAATTTATAAATATGTTGCTGTTGGGCATTCTTTTGCATATGTCGCTTTTACGCGGTTTATTTAACTGGTATTATTCCATATAAAATTAACATAATTGGGAGTCAGACAAGTAGTGTAATATTTGTTAAATAAAGCTATTGAAAATAATTTGTAAATTGTGTGATTAGCACTATAAAACCAACCCGGGGACAGAGACTTCAATTCGATGGGCGGATATATTCGTTCTGGTCTTTTGAGCGAAGTCACTGGTTGAGGTTGAGCGAATACAGCGATGCAGCAAAATACCTAAACCAGATCAGATTTTACTGCTTTCAGAGGGTACAGGACAGGGACAATGAAAGTAGTCATCATTCTAATCTTCTTCTCGCGCTCTCACCAATGAGTTCAATCCTTAGAAGATGCCCTATGAGAGACTGCCCAGCGAAGACGTGCTGGCAGTCGGCCTTAGTCGTAATATTTGAAGTAAGGTGTTTTTGTGTAGTCCTGTTTACGCCAAGGAATTACGCAGGATTACTCCAAGACATGCGAGCTAATTCGCCTTTTGGTTTCGGTTGATATTACTATGAACTAGCACCTATCGTAAGAGTAGTTTAGGGTTGGTCTTGATAGTAGCTTGGCTGTGTGAGTAGGTGGAAATCTTCCTATTTGTTCTTTCATAATTCAGAAATTCAATTCAATTCAATTATTCTTTATTACGGCCCAAGATACAATAAGATTAAAATCGTTCAATAGTATCCTATATGAAAAAAAAAGGTAACTAACAGACTACCTTAAAATAATTAGAACTAAACTAAAAGAAAAAGATATGTATATATGAAAATTGCAAAGTTAAATTAAATAACATTAAGAAAAGTTGAAAAAAAAATATATGCCTAATAGGAACAAAGAAAACCTAAAAAAGAAAGAAAAAGATAATAAAAGAATATATGAATTACAAGAAAGTAAAAAAAATTAAGAAAAATTACATCCAAATGAATGAATACAGATCTCAGGCTTAAATGGAGAGCGGCTAAATCGCACAATTGAGAAGAAGTCGCCTGAAAGTGACGATCGAGCCCGCACATTGAACCCGGGAAGGTAAAACGTTCCAGAGGCGAATAACCTGAACGAAATAAGAACAAGGAGATTAATAGTATGACAACGCTCCGGCAGCAACTTGCGACACTTGGTGAAATGTAACGGTTGCAGAAAATCAGCTAGCTGTCCCAATCTCAATATCCTATAAGGAAAAACCAGGTTCCCACGTTTCACATATTTCTCTAAAGAACAGCCCAGCAATGAGAGCCTGTAATATGATGCATGATCATATCTCTATCTGGAGCACACAGAATCTAAGGCTAGGAAAAAAGGGCATCCATTAGTGAAATGAGGGAGCAAGAGTAGTTTGACAAAAGTCATACCTAAGCTTAGTGGAACGATACTAGCATATAGCCAAAGACGATGAAGACCTGCATAGATTTTAGATAGTATAGCACTTATGTGATCACAGCAGTTCATCCGGCAATTAAGGTATACTCCAAGATTTCCAGTCGTACAAACCTATTGATGCCATTAAGTAGAATTAGAATTAGAAAGTCCGTGAAATTCTTATTTGATTCATTAAAAAACAGCTTCATAAATTTGCAAGTGCTTAAGTTCGTTCGTGACTCTTCTGATGGTTTGCACAAGTATTCGCTTTCCTGATGATCTGATCATTAAGGTGGCGGCGCCAAGAATAGGTTTTGGGCCAAGAATTAGTAAATTCGAGCCAGACTTAGCTAGCGAATCCGCCCTATCATTCCCTGTAATTTTCCTGTACTCAGGCTTCCATTGAACCCTCCACGTGCGTACGCCAACCCATGCTCGCCGACGCAAACACCGGCAGCAGCCCCTTCATTTGTAAGGGAGCTATCAGTGAAAATATTCGGGGAGGGGAAAGTCAAAACGAGCACCCTTTCCAGTACACGTCTCTCTATCAGGAATTGTTAGAGATAGTGGGCGGCCAAACAATGGTTTCGGTGCTATCGCATCAAATGGCGGGCAGTTCAAAAGTTATCCCGTTCCAGCTCCCACGCTTATGATCAATGGGCAGAGTTACTACAGCCGTCTTCCCAACATCAAGCTGCATTTAACGCCTCCTTTGTGGATGATAAGGATAATTTCAAGTGTCTGATTATCACGCGCTAGCCTATATGATCATCGATCTGATTATCGCGCGCTAGCCTATATGCTTAAACTTTTGCAACATTTTGCTTTGATTGGCAAAATCCATTAGATTTCATTGCATTACAGATCCGTAAGTTAAGGTTGGTCAGATATTATTTGTGTATATCCATACGATCAGCCGAGGCTTTAGATCTGACCTACCTATGCGCTAATGCTCTTCAACAGCCTCGTAACTTTGTGCACTATGGCCTACAAGTGTGATTTTCATGACTAGTTATAGTTCATAGCTTTATAGTCTGTTCTATTGTTTTAGATGCGAGTTAGCGATCAAGTTCTCTATAAGATAATTTCTAGCAAACATGGCTTATTTGGTAATTAGTGGGAATTCATTTCACATCAGTGCGCAGAGGTCCTTCTCGAAACTGCTTTTTACGAGAATCCCCAGGTCATCTCTGTACCACACTAAAAAGCTAATAAAAATACCGTCTTGAACAGTGACCCTACTGACTTGTATAACCCATTTTTATATATACTTTAAAAAGGTATGCGAACTAGCTGACTTCTTCAATAAGGCAGTAAAAGTACAATTTCTGCCCAGGGACTTAAGGCTTGCATTAACTTACGGCAAATTTTACCATGTAATTAGTGATAAGTGTTTCCCCTCTTTCCTCAGAAGCTATATTAGGCTGATACGTTTTGGTTCATAGGGCCAGATTAACATTACCAGGACAATTAAATAAAATGGCCTGTTACCTTTATTCTTCATGAGTGTTATGAAAGAGTTATTTTTTTTCATCTTTTAATCTTCCGATCATCGAATCGAAATTTTTTTAAGTTGCTGGACTCTTCGGCCTTACTATGTATAGCGTATATCGATCTGGAATAAAAGAAATGTGTATCGACGATTACTTTTAATTCGAAAATTAGTTTAATGTATCCTCCTTTTACTAAAACTGGGATTATTACTATCTAGGCTAATATTCGCCCTATGTTGTAATAAAGAAACTTAAAAAGCATGTCAATAATTTTGAGGAAAGTTCTTCCCAGATATGTTATATAAGAAGAATGTGCTTGACTTGTTATTTTCTGTTGATTTTACACAGAATTTTACAAGGCCAACCAAGATGGGACCATTCTTTTCTCGCACAGTATCATTCCGAAGGAGTCCTAAAATAAAACTTACAAATGTTTTCTTTACATACGTGCTGACACTTCCGATCTTATGTGCTGAAGTTAAGGCCTGTGAGCATCGTCCTTAAAGGTACTTACAAATGTTTTCTTTACGTAAGTGCTGACACTTCCGATCTCATGTGCTGAAATAATGCCTGTGAACATCGTCCTTAAAGGTTACCTATATGAAGTAGAAATAAAATTTTCTTTCCAACGATATTGGCACTTGGTACACCTAGTCGCAGAAGGGAAACTTTTGAAAGATGGTACTACATTCGGGACACTTACCTTTGAATGTCCAAGATTTCTCAAGGAGAGCTATATCTGGTGCGCTTGGTTGAAGTAGGAGATTTGATTAAATATTGTCATTTATACTTTTTCTCCTCCGGCGAAAAGTCCTTGTTGAGGGTATTCTCATCATTCATTGAAGTTACAGTGATCCTGTTTCTCGTGAAATCGTAGTTTGATTGTTTCTCTAGAGAGGGCTGCAATAAAGAGTTTACCTTTACGAAGAGTTGTGGTCTGCCGGCTGACCGAGCTGTAATCTCAGTCTCCATATCCACACTGGAGGGTGTTTCTATCCTGTGGTCATCTTGAAATAAGCTAAGCCTTCAGTTCAGTCGAATCAACTAAAGGTGTCATGGGAAACACCAAGAACATGATGTGATCTTCGGAATGTCATCTATCCCCACCAATTGTATGTTAGCCTGCTTCCCAAAAATTCTTGAGTGCCTCTACCTGTTCCTTAAGAAAATTCCCTCTGAAACTGTGTTCATAGGTACTACTGAAGACTTTCTAGGCGAATGGAGCTGGCAAGCCTATGCAACATAGAAGGAAGCATCCAACGTCTCCAGAAAGATGGCCAATGAGCTTCGCCGTGGTGCATCATTTTCAGCCATATTTTGTCTTAATTCTGTGGCAAAGCTCTTTGGTATTCATCTCTTTCCTCATTTGCGCCCATGTTTGGAAGCAACAATCCTAGAGGTGCGACTGATGGACCAACCGCCACTGACCTGACAAAATCGGGTGCGGTCAAACTTTATAAATTAATGTTGAGCATGTGTAATTTTCCCCTAAGTTTCTATTCAACTTAGGAAGTCCTGTAAAAGCTATCGTAGCCGAAACCCAAATGTAAGCCTCAAGACTTTTTTGAAGTTATGTTTTTACAATCTGGGCTACCGTGAGAACAAATATTCTTAACAAAATCAATGCCCCTTCTGTTTGAAATTATGTCGCACCTTTCAGCAAAGGCACATACGTTCGATACCCATATCTGGTTATCAAAACAATGCCTGCACCATATTCCATTGCCAGTGCGGCTCGAACAAATTTCCATACATTCATAAGCTAAAGTGGTAGCCATTACACCAATGAAAATTATTTCGAACCAAAAATTTCAGCACAATTTCGAATAATGTGATTTTGATTAATCGTGGCGATAGAAGGATGAACGGTACAACATTTTTAAGTACCTACATAATATAACATCCTCCGATTTCATGCATGCGGTTCAAGAATTTATGCAAAAAAACTCTCTACTATATATTTTCATTTTAATCTCATTATTAAAATACTAAACCGGAAGTTGAAATGATCAAGAAATCATCGCCACTACAAAGCTTCGAATAATTACTTTTCCTACTAGACAAAAGTAAAAAGAATTTCTTAAGAATTAAAACTTCATAAAGGTAGAGAAACAGCAGAAGAAGTGTTTTTCCTGTTCCTTTTTAAGCTAAATGAATCCATTGTGATACAAAACAAAAAGAAACTTGAAGGAGCCGATAGACAGCGAAAAAAGGAAACTCAAAGCTAAAGCAACTTTTC
Organism: Dioctria rufipes; assembly: GCA_963924295.1. NCBI lineage: Eukaryota > Metazoa > Arthropoda > Insecta > Diptera > Asilidae > Dioctria > Dioctria rufipes. The sequence goes on along the minus strand of OZ002740.1, from coordinate 74,184,807 downwards.
ATGTTGTTAAAAGTTGAGAAAGCTTGAGAATTGTGCAAGGCGACAATTTTACTGCTGAGCTAATAAAAAGAAAAGAAAAAAGTAGAACAAAAGTTTTCCCAAGTATAGAAAGAAAGTTTAACAAAAGCTTTTTATTCTTCTCATTTTTATCTTGCTTTCTCGACTTTTATCTGGGCAATTTTGATTGTTAGCGATTTTCTTCATTTCTTTAACAGTAATACAACTTGGCCAAGAAAAATGGACTTATAAATATGCGATTTCTGCCAAAGAGTTTTTCTGTTGATGTTAAAACGTGTGCACAAAAAGTGGTGTGCAATAAAAAAGTGAAACCAAAGGATTCTCTACGGACAAAGGAAACTTGAAAAAAAAGTCCCAGAAAATTACTTTATTCCTGGTACTTTCGTAAAGCATCAGTTTTCACATCAAACATATCCAACAGAATGGAGTAGTTTGCGAAATCACTGGAAAAACTAGAGGGAAATATTTTCGAACATTTTGCTCTTTGTACGCTTTTGATTAGGTTTCCATCTGAAAAGTTATACCATGGCATGGCATGGCTAGTTTCGGATTACTAAGGAATATTCGGCTCCACACTACTGTAGGTACATATGTTTGCAGCTGTTTTTTATATGTACCACAGCACAACAATATTGATGAATTGTTGAATTGTTTGATTCCAAGCGAGGTCAGCGTTGGCGTTTCTCACAGAAGGTAAATAAATGACAATGTTTTCTAAACGGAAAGTAAGTGGAACTATTTGTTAGAGTATAATTTACGTAACTGTTCGACCAACCTACAAAGATAAAAATCAAATTAATTTAAAGACAAAAATCTTACCAGCATCTGGCGTGTCAACAGATGCAAAGGTCCCACGACGACCTGAAATAAACAAAATGATTAAAATATGAACTTCAAGGATAAATATACTATAGAAATAAATGAATTTTTTACACAAAAAAAGGTGTGTTTACATACATAGTACCTCACCATGCATGCAAACAACAAGAACAAAAATGCACTAAACTTTATGTTCAGCAACATAGAACATAAAGATAACTCAAGTACCCACGTACGGGCACATAATAAACCCATTTTCAATAGATTCGTGAATAGCTGAGATGAGAATTTTACAAAACAAAAACTCACGTTGACAGGTAATCACGGTATTTGAAAATGTTGATATGTTACACAAAATCTACATAAATTAAATAAAATTATATACTAACCTGTGGTAAATGGATTAGTCCCTCGCTGAATGCTGGTTCACCACACAAAACACACAATTTAAAACAAAATTTAACAATATTATAACTCGCGCGCGGCTGACATTACGAACATAAATAAACCGGCGAACTTCATATTTTCGCGACGTTTGAAATGTCACTCCGAGGTAAAAAGAGACGCAGAATCGAATGGGCGCGTTCGCGTCGCGTAATTTTTCACGGTTTACGGAATATTCGCGAATTTTCGAATTTCCCTTTGCACCAATAAGTGCGAAAGAGACACAAAGGTGTGAAAGGGACAAGGATGAAGATGAACAGAATGAATTATGAGAGGAATTTTGTAAATCGAACTAAAAGATGGCGTATCGATAAGTTATAGCACAGATTCGGAAAACTTATCATAATTACGTGAAATTAAAAGGGATTTCTATGGGAAAGATGTCAAAAAATGCAATTTGTAATTTGACATCAAATGACTACAACAAATTTACATATTATAGTCAAATTAAGCCTAAAATTTGCATAATTCATTTTTATGGATATGAAATCGGAACGAAATTCTCTATAAAAAGGGGGTTCATTCTTCTTCATTCTGTCTTCTTATTTTCAAAGTTGTCAAAGTGCGAGCACATGCAGTAGTATTCCTCCCACAATTTGCAAATAGTTCAAATAGTCATCAGTAAAAGGAAATAGAAAGTTCAGCAAACTTAGTAATTTTTTTCAACAATAGAATCGTCAAAGTTTTTTGTTCAAGGAAAAGCAGCAACAGCAAAAAGTTCAAGTGAATTTATTGGTTAAATTTAATAGCAACAAATCTAAATTAAATTAAAGGTAAATTTGCATATTAGTTATTATTTTCAATTTGGGTTAAATTTCATTGTGTTTGCATGCCAGGTGTTGGTTATACACACATGTATGAATTTAACAAGAACGATTGAAGTTTTTATTCTTAATCTTGTCCTTTCAGCCATTTTAACTAATTCACTCAAGTAAATCGACATTTCTAACAATTATTTATCTTGTGAAACATATGCCATTAGGTCAGTTTTTGCACAACATAATAATTAAGCCACTAGTAAATATATTAGTTAAGAATCAGAAAGAAAAATTTATTTATATATGAAGTTGTGAAGTAGCATAATTTTCTGAGTTATTATTATTGAGTTCTAATAATTATTTACTTTCAGCCACTAGTAAATATATTAGTTAAGAATCAGAAAGAAAAATTTATTTATATATGAAATTGTGAAGTAGCATAATTTTCTGAGTTATTATTATTGAAAAGAAAGAGATAAATTCGAGTAAAAATATAATTCCTTTGTACATTTGAATTTCCTTTAATTACTAAATACATAAAACATACAGTGAATCAGTGAATTCTAAGTGAAGTTTCCAAGCTTGTACGTCTAAGTTGAGGGAAGTAAATTTTTCATAGTGATAGAATTTGTGCAAGTAATTAGTTTTCTCATAAAATTAATATTTGTTTAGTCATTAGTATTATTTGTGGCAATAAATAATTAATTGAATTATAGAGTGACAAATTATCCTTTTTTATTTAACCGCTACACTCCACCGGAATATTTTCTTTCAGCATACGTGGATTCTCGTTTGCAATTGCAGTTTTCTTTCGAAAGTCAATTATAGGAATTGACAGATTTCATTAAACTGTACTTTGCGAACGCAGTCTATTCGTATTTGTCAATTAGTGGAATTGACATTAGCTGTGGGAAAACAGTAACTATTACGTTACAGTTGCATTCACAAACAGAGGATATTACAGGATTTTACAATTGAAGATGTTAATACAATGGAATACAATGTAACGGTTAACAGAGTTTAACAGTGCTTCTAAGAAATATTATAATAACAAGCGTAAATAAAATACATGGTCATTACACCACCATCAGAGTTCACTTTAATATAAACCAATAAATCAAATATTGCTACTATATCATTGAAGAACGATCAGTGGCGGATCAAGACAAGTATGGGCCCCAAGCGGTACAAATTTCAAGGCCCACAAACTCAAATTATACAAGTAAAAAAGCAAGAGTTGGACTAAGCCTAATTCTCCTGATAGGTACTCTAGATAAATGCCCGTATGTAATTTTGCATGGTCACCCATCTGTGCAAGTTTGATTGTTGAAGTAGTTTTTTTTTTTTTGGCCACATAATTGTTTTTAATCAAAAGATTTTTGATTTGATTTTAGATTTTCACAAAGTTTTTCATACATGTGAAAAGTTCCGAAACATCTAACACAGCTGAACCCGCTCCACCCGAGCTTTTAAAGCTTATGAGCAGAAAATCAAGCATTGCATGTTCTATTATTTACCTCAATTGCAGTGGGCAAACATGCAACGACGTCGCCAAAGTCAGCATCCTGCTTAACGAGGATGATGAGGATGATTCGACCGTCGAATACGCAGGAAGACTATCAGCCAGGACCATCGAAGTGAAGCAAAATATAGATATTAAAAACAGACCTCCAATCATTTTCGTCATTTACAAACATAATCATTTACTAGAAAACTCCATTCTTGTGATTTAATTTTGCTGTTTTGTTTATTTATATTGTATTTGAATAATTTCCTTTATAGTCTCATAATTGTTTACTTTCTCGTCCGATATCTTGACAACAATCGACGCTAGATGAAAAATTCATATCACCTAAATTGTAGATCGTAAAAAAAAACAACAAAAAAGTATATAATCCCAATTTTCGCATCATGACGGGAGCCGAGTTATCGCAAAAAAAAACAGATTTACCCCGTTTTTCAATTTGACCAAGAAAGCTCGTCAAAAATCTTGGTCGACAATTTCAAGTTAAGTTTTTCTAAACCCCCTCCCCCCCCCCATTACGAAATATCTAAAAATCGCCTGTGCTCGGTTCACTTGCATTTTCAAAAGTCTATAATGACTGGACTAATAGTAGCAAAATCCAATTTCGAAGTAAATGGTAACTTAGCTAAGAAACTACAAATTGATTTATTAATTTTATACCAAAAATCCAAAAATATTATATCTATCGTCCTATGCCCTATCCTGGAGTTCAGTAGCAATAACTTCGTCATTATATTAAAAGAAAAATTTGTTTGTGCTGAAAATTTTACTTTGACTTTAACTTTCGCGGTAGTGAGATTAGTAGTCTCGCGGGTATGCAGTATAACCGACGATATGCTTATGTCCTATTTCGACAGTTCGCTTTTATTCGAATTTTACGAATTTTTGGAAAATTGTTACTGTGTAGCAATGGTCGACGAAATAGATGGTGCAATTATGCGTCGCGATTATGAGAGTTTTTGGTTAAGGTTATGGCACAAAGTTTAAAAACAAGGTAATGCTTTCCTGAACTATCAGTTGGGAGAATTGTCGTGAACAGTGAGCAAATATCATATTCCAATTGGAAATTTATTTGTTTTTCAGCAACCATTTATACAATTTTCTCGATGCGATTACTACGATTGATTTTTTTCTTTGGAAACCTGAAGAAATAAAAGATTTTAACCACTTAATACTGCACAAATCACCATGTCGCAGATAGATTTTGGAAGGCTATATCGAGTGGAATAGAGAGTTTGGTAATTCTCAATACAGATCTCCTAGTGGAGAGTTAAGTGTCAAAAGAACTCTCATATCCACAACTCCAGAACTCTCCGTATTAGTGAATTCGGCTCCAGGTTGAGGCATCGTTGATTTTATATTAGAACGAAGCATTGCTGGCTTGTTGCAGCATCGTTGACTAATTTAATATTTTAGCGAAGCGTTACTGGTTGTTCTACTTCACTTTGTTTGTTGTTAGTTTATCTATGCTCTTACGGCTTATCCCTTGCACCCGTTGTCCATACTTCAGCTGCAGAGCGTTTAGCGACTGAACGTAAGCAAAACTGATCCAAATAGTACAAGTGGAGCCATCTGACATTATAACAAGGAAGCATTTTCGCAATCAGTATATAGTTCTATGCACAAGTGTTTTACCTAAAAAGGCAGTTTTTTAAACCCAAAATTTTTACTGTTTTTTATATTCAAAAGGTTAGTTTGATGTTTTTATGATTATAAATTAGTTGAATTGCATTTAAATATGCTTTCCCAGTTTTGAAAATGTTAACTTACATAGAATATATTGGGGACTCAAAACTGGATAGAAATATTTACATTTTCTTAATATGAGCTGGGGGCTTGAATTAGGGATTTCTCACTAAAAACGCTCGGTCAAATTATGAGCCTACTCTTAATCACTCCTTGTGAATGCGATTTTATTTAAATTATTTCATCATTATGTCAGAAACAGAATGTATAAAAATTTTTTTAAAAAGAAATCTTATACCGAAGAAGATATGAAAGTGGCCCTGAATCGTATTAAAGAAGAATACATTAAAGCATAATACATGAAGCCTCAAAACTATTTAATATTCCTCGGGGAACCATACAAAATCGATTGCATGGAAGAAAGAAGAGAAATGTTAGAAGTCCTCCTTCCATACTCTCTGGCGAGGAAAAAATATTAATTCTTGAATCGCTGTTGTCAAATCAGCAAAAAGGATATCCTCGACGAAAACGAGACATCCAATTTATTGTCAAAGAGTTTCTTGATACTCCGCCAAGAAACAACCATTCTAATGATAATAGGCCCGGTGAAAACGGTATAAGTCCTTTTTCAAGCGCCACCCAAGTCTAGCTATAAGAACACCAGAAGCAATAAATGACGCCAGATCAAAGGTATCTGAAAAGGACATATGAGGCTGTTTTGGAAATGTAAAGGGCTACCTTGGAAGGACCGGATATAAGGACATAATGAAAGATCCCAAACGTATTTTAATGACGACTGAACTAATTTACTTTTTTTACAAAAATCGGAAAAGTGTAAACTGAAAAGGTTTTGGGACAACATGTTATTAGATAATACCTTTTAAGTTTTTTTCAACGTAGGCTCCTGTAATGTCTACGAAACGGAACACGGTCAATTTAACCGTAATGTTTTATTTTTCTTCAACTGGATGCGTCGTGCCATGGCATAAACAAAAAAAGAAATAATTATGGATAATTTGGCGGACGGGATCATATGGCAGAAGTCTGACTCTGGATGGATGACAACGGCAGTTTTTTGTTATTATATGGTACATGTGTTCTGTGAAGATTTGAGGAAGAAAAATATATCATTTTCCATTATTTGTTTCGTTGAATAAAATAATAAAATATATTACTTATAAGCTGGCAAGGTTATGTGATAAGCTGCATATTATTATTATATGTCTGTAGACGAACTCTACGTGAATACTCCATCCAGCAGATGTTTCAATTATTATACCATTGAAAATTGGTTGGTAGGAGTCTGTAAATAACTGGCGATGCAACTATTTGGTGACAAAAATGACTAAAGCCAAATTTGCACCCATCTTGAAGACTGTTATTGATACTTGCATTAAATCATAGACGATAAAAAACGGCTTTAGAACATGTGGTATTTATCCTTTTAATACCCATGCAATCGATTTTTCAAAATGTTTGGGTAGAAGCTCAAACCGGACAATTATGGAAATTGAAGAACAGCAGCCAACAGTAAACTTTTTTTATTCATTTCAAAAGCAAATAAGTCAGTTCGCTTCTCTTTGCAGCCAGAAGCAACAACCAAGGTTTACCATAGATGTCACAAGAACTAGATGTCGCATGCAGTCCCAAAAAAGTATAAAAAGTTTATATAGCTGATTGGTCCATTCCGGAATGGACTACAACATTTGAAATGATGTATATGTCAAGTGATTCATATTTCATCGTATTTGAAATGTTGAGGAAGGCGATCAAATGTATACTGATATTATAAAAACAATTGCTTTTGCGACGCTTTAAAATATTTATGGTCAATTCCAGAATGCACTACCCATTTCACAATTTGTATACTCTGCTCTAGTATGCCTAGCGACATCTAGTTCTTGTGCCATTTATGGTATTAAGCATCAAGGAAATGAAAGTCTTAGTTTTGAATACGATTACTTTGAAGCATGTGCTGTTGAGGTAATCGGTTAATTTCGCTCAATAAATAGGTTACTATTTATCTTGTTACAGATTCTAGATGAATTCAATATATGGATAAGTCTATTTTCTATGCTAATAATAATAACGTGGATATTTCCAATCCTTACTGTTCCTGAAACACCAATTCGGAAATGAATCAGGCACACTGAAACATAAACTTTCATTGTTTTGTTTACCTCGTTTAAAGAAGCAGAGGAAGAAAGGAAGGAAGCAAAAAAGCAAAAAAACTCGAGCCAAAAATAAAATGGATCGGAATGAAAAAGCTATAAACTCATTTTAAAAGAAAGGCAAGAAAAAAGTACAAACAAAAGAGATTGTGAGAAATACAACTAAATTAAAGCGGATAATGTCAAATGCTCATACAATTTCAGGGAAACGTATATATACCAAAACTGTGTATAAATATATAGAAATTTCTAGTATACTATGTATAATCAAGCTGTTTTTTAAGGTTCCGTACCCAAAGGGTAACAACTGGAACCCTACTACTAAGACTTCTCTCCCCGTCCGTCCGTCACAAAGTTGTTTCTCATGAATCGTAATAGGTAGACGGTTGAAATTTTCACAGACTTTGTATTTCTATTTGCGATATAACAACAAATAATAAAAATGAAATTAAAAATTAAAGAGCGGCCCCCATACAAGAAACGTGATTTTTTCGACGTTTTTCATTCTTATTATTATCTGTCTATCACCGGGCTGTATCTCATTAACCGCACCAGGTAAACAGTTGAAATTTTCACAGAGTGTGTATTTCTATTGCCGCTATAACAACATATAATAAAAATAAAATTAAATTAAACATTAAAGGGGGGCACCCATACAAAAAACGCAATTTTTTCGGCGTTTTTTTCCTCATTTCATTCTCATTTATTATTATTATCATAAGTAAGCAGTGCAGCACTGAAAATTTTCGATGGGACAATTTTTATAGCAGAAGTGCAACACGAAGTTTGCACTGACTTCTCCTACTTTGCACTGGAAGTTTTGACGGTGATACAAATACATGTTCAAGTTGAATTATCATCTGCTCTGTAAAAGTGTACTGTCGCGATTATTTGTGAAATTTTTGACTTACATGAATTAAAAGATTTTACTTGGATTATTTGCATAAAATTTAAGAAGAAATTTCTTTCTATATATCAATAAAGAACATTTATTACGTTTGACACTTCCGTGTACATGATACGTGTGTCCACAAATACAAGGAATATGACAGAAATATGTTCGATGGACTTCAGTGCTCCCAGTTCTCTGCTGCCAAAAAAAAAAGTCCAACACTAAAATGGTCCCATCGAAATCGACATAAGTCTCCAACTTTCCTTTTACTTTTTCTTGATAGCGTCTGAAACCAAAAACAAAATCAGAATTGCATTATTTTCTTCATTCATTTTATAAAAATTATGACAACGTAGAAAAATACAGCTACTATTTATTCTAAAACTTCAAATGAAGATTTGATATATGCTTGAGCACGTACACAATTAAGCTCGGTGTTCATATAAGGAACTACAGCGCAGCAAAATTAATATGATGACAAATGTTGGCGCAAAATCGTAAATTTGCGCATGCTGCGGAATAGCTACGCATACGACGGCCCATAGACGAATATATGAGAAATAAGCATTCATTTCTTCTTACAAATTTACAGCAAATGTTTCGGCAGTATTTATATTCAGTCTGGTGGCCGACTGGAGTTATTTCAGATACACAGTAAAAAATTAGTACGAATTGTTGCCACAAAGCTTAGGTATTTTTCGATAAGAATAGTATATGGACACTTTGGATACCAAATAACATTGCGTCTGTAAAGGACAAGTAACCCCTGTCCCACTATAGACCAAATCATATGAGATATGGGCGTATGCACGGGAAAGTGAAAGTTGATGAGGCTGAAGTTGCTTTTTGTACCATTTGTGTGTAAAGTAAAAGGCGGAATTGGAATTAACTTCCAGAATATGTGTTTATACCGTGTGACACTATTGATCTGAAAAATGATAGTAGAGTTGTTATGTTCGGACACATGTAAATACATGCAGTGTACCTGCTCAAGAGGAGGGTTTATATTTTTTGCGTTCGGATTTCGAATTGAACTTGTTTTTTCAGGGGCGGGTTTATTTTTGCGTTTTCGGATAGCGAATCGCTCTCGTTTTTCGCACGTGGTCGAGGTTTTTATTTCCGCGGGGGACGATCGGGGGCACAGTTTTGTTTACGTGGAGGACGATCGGGGGCAAAGTTGTTGTTTACCGTCATTATTATTGAAAGCGAACTTTTATAAGCAAAAGTTGTGTTTATCACGAAATCTTGTGCGTATTTTAAAATCAAAAGCTGTAGTTTTATTAATCCTTGGTAGTGCGCAGAGAAAAAAAAGCAAAACTAAAGGTAAGAGACATAATTTTGGAAGTAAATTAAAGTGCTAGTTTTAATATATTGTTTTTTTTTTTTTTTTTTTTTTGTTACAGCAACTTCTCAGCAATATCACCAGCCTAAATAGATTAATAAGCTAACGGCGTCATGTCAACAGATAAGTTTTTAAATAGTTTAGAACTAGTTGTAGAAAAGGGTGATGAGTTTTTCCCATGTTTTTTAAGATCAGGGTTAAACCAAATGTTTGAAAATATTGTTGCTTTAACAGCAACAGATATTTTAAAAGTACTTAAAATTATTTTCAAATATGTATTTTCCAATAACGATTGATCCCAAAGAAGCTCTTTCTACCTTAGAAAATGTAAGCGTTTTATTCAGTCAAAATAAACAACACAGTTCCGCTGTAGTGGATATTTGTGAGTTTGGTGTCAACACCAATGTACTAGGGCCTTCGGGTGATATGGCTATACCTTCTTAGTTCCTAAAAATAAAACATAAAACGCCAGAAAGAATTAATCAAAAGGAAGAGAACTCAAACACTTACCTAATAAATAAAACTCCGCTATCCTCAAAAACTCACCTAAAATTATATGTACCTCCGTGTATTTACCTACCTTCGTCTTGTCATCCATTTGACATTACGTCAATCAAGCTTATTCGCCGCAGCAATTGGTACAAACCTTGCTATGGCAATGTCATGAGGAGTACATCACATAACTGACCTCGGTAGATATAAGAAGGCGGTGTGTGTGTGTGTGTTTGTGTGTGCGTCATTGGGTACTTCGAATTATATTCTGTCTTATACCTTTGTGTAAATGTTGAGCCATTCGGAGTGAATCAGAAATGCGCAGAGTGTATATGCGTGAGTGTGTGTGCTTGTGTGTCTGATGTGCAAAATTCTTTCTGATTGGAATTTGTTCATCTATGCAAGTGGACACCACTCCACCCCAGTATCAGCCTAAATTGTTCATATGTATATCCAATAAAACCTAAAAGAGATCAGGATCAAATTGTTACTAGAAAAGTTGTCGAACAAACGAATGCACATATTCGAAACCTGTTACAAACATTACCAAGCAACCACAATTAATTTCGCTTTACAATTCCAAAACGAAAACCCAAACCCAGTTAAAAGCGTTAAAGTAGAAAGACATGCTTTTCACAAACATTTTTCCAGATAAATTTTCATTTCGTTTTGCATTAATTTTCTACCATGCTCCATTGAAGATGGTGTGGTAATTTATTCCAGAATGTTGGAAGCTATTTAAATACTCCAGTACTTTTCATTTAACTATTTCTCACTTAAGCTTAAACGCGACTTAATGTTTTCTGCTGTACTACTCGGGTTAAAAAGTTCTATTCCTGCAAATGTAATGTAATGAAAATGTAAAATAATGTATTAAAAAATGTATGGAATAAGTGCCGTGTAAATTTTCTATGCATTGCAACATTAGGAATTTCGAAAACATTTGTGCAGATTTGTAACAATTAAGTGGAATGGAAATACAATTTTTTATATAGTACATATACATTTGTAAAGGCGAAAAAAGGAATGCATTCCTTCCAATTAAAAAAGGGTATTGGAGGATTATAGTCTTTATATTACATATATACCCGCATATATGTAGAATGATGACGTTTAAAGTTGTGTACATATCTCGTGAATTTTTAGTTGAAATGAAATTTTATATACAGATTTTTTAAAGAGATGCAATTTCGAGTTCGAAAATGAGATAATTCGGGCTATAAGCAGATGTTATTATTTTTATTAACAAGGAAAAAGCTAGAATTGATATAAGACCAATTTTTAGGATACTCGGGTTGAGCGCATTTAATTTCGTATTGTTATCTCTCTGTGCAAGTTTCATTGTTGAAGTTGTTATTCGCATCTATTTGTAGAACGATTCATCTTCCAGTAAAAACGATAGTAATCAATTTCATGGGGTTTTATATTCTGAAGAGCTTTATAATAAAAACTTCTAGGGCTGATCGTTTACACAGTACATATGGCTAAAAATCATAAATTTTTATATCTCAACACCAGTGTTAAATGATGAACGTTGTGGAATTAAAAGAAAAAGATTCTTCAATTCTTCGATATATTAATTATAATGTAAGATATTTGATGGTTGCAGCCAGAAGGAAGTAAAGCTCTCAAGCTCGAGGGAGGGTACCGACAATTTAGTTTTGGTTACGTTCGCAGTTTAAGGCAAGTTCAGTAGAAATAAATTGTTACAGATACGTCCAAACACGCTCCACCGATTTAGGAAACTTTTTCGTACAAAGTAGCGAATTTATTATTACAGAATACAATTCAGAAGATATATTTCATGAGCTTTACTCAGTTGATTGGCAATAAGGCCAATTTTGCTATTGATACCAGTTTGGGTTTTAAAATAACCAAACAAACCAATTGGTCTCTACCTGGATGGACCTCGAATACTCGACTCCTCGACCATCTGGTGGACGCTAGGTTATCCTCCCGTCTGAGAACTAGAACTCTGATTTCGAGGTTGGGCTTTGAGGTCTTCCATTTAGTTCGTTGATGGAGAATGTTAAGGTAGTCACTATGCCATCGTCGCCAAAAGCATTGTGACATTTGCTGCACGCGATAGTCTTGAGGGATTGAAGCACATCCAAGTATTCCAGTTCTGACGTCACCAAGTAGAGTAGCCTAGAATTAAATAAGGCCTCGATTTGTGCGAAAACTGTATACACCTTCTCAAACGTGAGAGCAACTTCTCCTACAACCATCTTCAAATATGTCTTCACAGATCGCACTCCGACCGACCACAGCCCACCAAAATGAGATGATGAGGGAAGAATCATATGCCAATTGGTTCCAGAAGAAGTGAGCTTATCTGTAATTGCGAACTTAGCATTTTTTTAAAAATAAAGTACATCAGAAAAATATCACTTAGCACCAACAAAATTAGTGACATTATCACAATTCACATCAGAAGAACGACAACGTCTGAATGAAAACCTCTGAAAGGCAGCCACAAAGGCTTCCGTCGGTAAATCTGCACGACTTTAATGTCAGAAAGCTTTGTTGTTAAATAAACAAAGAGACAAATATACTCCTTAAAAGCCTTTCCCCCTCTACGTTGTCACGTAAATAGCTTTATTGGACCTGCAAAATCCACTCCGCATCTTATAAAGGCTCGAGCACAGTTGCACGAACTCAAGGAAACGTACCCATTAATTGAGATGATGCATTTGCCCTAAATCTAGCACATTGGATGCATTTATGATATACTTCCTTTGTAACGTTTTTAGCACCGATGATCCAAAACCTTTGGGCCAAAATGTTGATGAGCAGAGTAGGTCCTGGATGCAAATACTGTAGGTGCCATTCTCTTACGATCCGTTACGTAAGTATTTATATGCCATTTGGTAAGAATTATAGGGTGTTTTGGAGAAAGTGAAAGCAACGTTGAATGCGGCCTACCGCCAACTCACAAAATCCCATTTCCATCATGAAAAAGGCCAGGCAAGTGAACTTTTCATTGGTATCTGTTGCTGCCTGTGGAGATAATGCATCAATTCATCTTTGCCCATTTGACAAAAAACCATAGAAGCCAATTTAGTTGTACTTAAAGCATCTGAGATCCTTTCCTCATTTCATTTTCGACAGTTATTAAAAAATTGTAAGCAAAACGGGAGAATGCGTTTTAGGCGTGACCAAGAAGATACGGCAGTACGGGCGATCGGGCACTAGCCCGATGGCCCGGTCGTCATTGGGTCGGTGGTCGTTGGGCCGGTGATATCCCTGTTAACGTGATCACACGTATTTATCACGTACTCTGAACGAATGTTGCGGCTGCGGTGGGAGAAGAGCTATGAAAGTGAATTGAAATTAAAAATGGACTTTATTGCATAGCATAAAAGCCTAATACAATAAAGCTAATTGGCCCACTGCAATCAGGGCATCTGGGTAGAGGAGAATTATGAGTTACAAATACTCAGAGATGTCCCACAACTTATAAACACTGACAGGACGCGGAGCTATGTGGATGTTCCCAAGATAGCATCATATCTGGCAAATTTGGCATTCTCGTAGCTTCAATATCATTCACTTTTTTTTTAAAGCATTTTATATTATTTTTTGCATCATATCATTTTTAATTCGAAAAACGCACGGAAAATGTGTTTTTCATCAGGAGGGTTCAACAAGGCCTTCAAAGGTTTTCTATACCTATGTGTACTTTTAAAACAAATTCGAAATTTAAGCACAAAATATAAAAACAGTTTTTAAATTTTGTCTTTATTCTCTAATCTTTAAAACAAAAAGTACTTTTATTTCATGAAGTAGAGTATATACATTGTCATGGTATATTACAGTCAGCGTTTACTTAAATGACAAATTTCCAATTAGAAAGTACCAAATATTAGAAATAGTCTGAATTATTCCAAATTTGGTGACGCATTGGCATTGTTTTTGTTACTATATTGGGCCATATAAGTACGTGAAGGAGTGACTGAATTTCTAAGCGGTTACAAAACGATTCCAAAAATAAATAGTAGAGAAGAAGGGGTTCTTTCCTCAGTTCCTTCACGCGGAGCCATAACAACTCGTTTTGGAGCCTAAAGCAAACGTATAACATAATATAGCCTTATTTAACTTTAACTATTCTGACGTGGTCTATCAACTGTTGATAATAATTTTTTCCTAGTTAAGTAGATTTAAAAACATTGAGGTGAATCAGTTTTATAGAAAATTTGAGAGATTTTATAGATGGATGTTCGAGCTTTTTCGCCACGAACAAGTTTATATTCTCGAAATTCGAAGTGCTTCTGATTTCTTTTTCGTCTGCCAAAACAGCCACATGCGACAATTTTCTTGCCCCATTGTAGACCAGATGTAGCCACTGTCAAAAGATTACTACAGGGTTGTAGAATTCCGTAACCGTCTTTGACCATAATAAGTGCTATTGGTAACAACACCATAGACGCGCGAGTATGATCTCTTAATCGCAGAAGCTTAGATGCATCTCCAGCGCTATCTAGGGATGAGTGGTAGTTGGGCTGAGTTTGAGAGGAATCAAAAATTAGAAAATGTCTTTAAGTGGTGCAGATATTTGTTTGATGTACTAGAGGTACCTACTGCTTTCTCTTTTTGTGAGCTTTGAGAAAAGGCTTGCAAAAATGGCACGCATGTATGGATGTACTGGTCCCTATTGAGCGATTTTTTTGGAGAAAATTTAAGCATAAGTGATGTTTTTCATATTTTTCATATTGTTTCTTAAAGTAATTGCACCGATAAAAATAATGATTATCCTTTCAGCGAGGGCAACAAACGGATCTGGAGATGGTTGTGTGTAAGCTCATAGAGCGATTATGGAGGCCACTTGGTCGTTTACACTCAACACCCCAGGCTCCAAGTGCATTGCACCTCGTATTTAAAATTTCCGGATCTCATCGAATTTCGGAAAGTTCGTGTCGGCGACCTTCTGAGAACACATAAATTTTTTTCACGATCGAATTTATTAAATATTAAATGGGAACATTCTTTGACAGCTAGTTGATCTAAAAATGCTTTCACTAAAGACGACACAGTATGTTTCGGTTTTTTCAAGTGCACCAATATTTTTTCCAAGCCTCAGGGTAGTTTGCGTCGGTTATCGTTTAATGCCATATTAGTGATTCCGCTTCAGCCTTTTAATAAGTCGTTTAGGTATTGAAACTTTTGTGAATTTGAAAGTTTTTCATATTTGTTTACCAGTGAACTAAACAAATCGTTGAAGGATGGCCAATCAGAAAATGAGAGTAAATTGATATGGGGAGGTTTCAGGCCGCCGTGAGATGTCAAACCACTGAAATTCAATGTCGAATGAGTTGACCTCGCGGAAATAGACCTTCGTGCTCAAAATACTTTCAATCAAATCCAATTGCTTGATTTAGCTTGGATGGATCGTCGGGAAAATAAAATTTTTATTTAAAAAAAAAACTCCTTTAATTTTATTTAATTTCTGAACACGAAGAGCCCACTGCTCGACCAGAATGCTTTCATCTATAGTATCAGCGAATTGCCTTAGTCGAATGAGTGTTCCTCTAATATTACCGAGTATCGCGAGTAATCTTGGTTGGTGTTTGTGCACTACATGTGAATATGGATTATTTTGTTTGTGACCCTAAGTGAATGCCTTCTCGAGTTATCTTGAGGATGGACTGACATGGAGATGGACAGATGGCCAGATTGACCTTCAGATAGGCGGACAGACAGAAATATATAAATTAAAATAACTTTTAATATTATCCGAGAATGCCTGTGTCTAACCCATTTCGTTCTCCTAGCATTATTTCTGTACGTTACAAACGGAATGACAATCTCAGTATACCTACGTTATGAGGAGAGTTTGCGGTCGATTAGCGTGTACGTCTATTGCGTTCCCGACAATATACACAATAACACGGAAAATATGTGGAGAAAATAAGGATTTCCTTATTGACTCCATCTTGAAGGATAGTTTGATCGATCTAGTGTCATTGTTACACAGATGAGGCAATAATATCACGACAACATTGCCTTAGGGGTACACAAGTTAATACACAAGTACCATATTTGGTTATTAGAATTTTGTACACAAATCAGCATGGCAGCGTCTTAGTAAAGCAAAC
Organism: Dioctria rufipes; assembly: GCA_963924295.1. Taxonomy (NCBI): domain Eukaryota; kingdom Metazoa; phylum Arthropoda; class Insecta; order Diptera; family Asilidae; genus Dioctria; species Dioctria rufipes. The sequence continues at coordinate 74,168,565 of OZ002740.1, read as the reverse complement.
GACACCTTGCTATATTGCAAATTATTCTGGGTGAACACATGTCCAGCCATGTGGATTACTTCCCTAAGCTTCGTTCGCAGTACTCAGTTTACCGACGGCAGGAGGATTACTATCACTTGCCACTACCTTCCTAGCCAGACCACTGAGAAGTTGCAACAGATAGGGGGGACTATGCACAGGGACAGAATTAGCCACCTCCTTAGCTTTTCTCCTTTTTTCTGTGCCACAGAGATTCGTGCTTCGGGAAGATCCGCTTTATTCGCGTCAGCGTTTTTCGACACTGTAGTCTCAACTCCAGCGAGCCCATCCGTGTCTAGTTGAGCCGACCAATGAGAGACATTTGCGATTTCCATAGGAGGAACATCGCTCTCATGAGTCAAGCTCCCAAGCAAAAGTAGGTTTTCCATAGATGTCGAAATCTGGGATATTAAATCCCCTAATTCAGCAGGCATCCGTACATCGTTCACACATATTAAAATGTTATTATTTCTACAAGGCTCCATATATAGTCCTATAAGTTGCACGTGAAAACTGTCATCACCAGCAGAGCTCCGGATTACTACAGGAAGGCTAATTGAAACTGGAGGACGCCTGGTATACAGAATTCCTATCCTAATACTACATACTTGTTCAGGCCTTATAGTTATTAGTACGTCTATGACAGCATACATTACATCATCAGTTTTGTATTTATGATAACACGTACAAGTTTTATTTATTATATATATTGACAAATAGTCTTTGCGTGATAGTAGGCACTATTTGAGAAGGCTACCTCAGTTGCATGCTCACTCCTCAAGTTCTAACCATAGCATGTACGAACCTATTGATTGCATGTGCATTACTGTTAATAATATGGCCGAGCATTCTTCTGTTGACATTCCTAAGCATATTATAAAAGAGCGTCTATATAATATTTAATCTTTTTAGTTCTATTTAATTTTCTTTTAATGTTTTCTGTTCAATGTTGCATTGCATGTAATTTCATCTGGTGATTGGTTTATTTTTAGTTTAACATACTAATACTAACACCGACTAAGTGATGAAATGCCTGTATTGTTGACCGTTTATGTATTAAACATGTCAATACACCCTATCCATCATCACGTAAAATTGTATTTTGATCATGTATTAATCAAAACGAAATAGCCAAAGAAAATTAGAATAAGGTAAAGGTGATAAAGAAAGTTGAAGAGAGTGTGGAAGAGTATAGGCATAACGTTCAAGAAATACTTCCCAAGCCATGAAACAGACTCCCTCACTCCAACTTAGTTCTAACATTCTCAAATATTTGCAGTGTTCTTCAGGAAAACTGAAAAAAGTTTGATTTGAATAGCTCCTGCTCATGCTTATTCATAGAGAAAAATGGTCTTCTAATAATCTTATGCTTACTTTCTTAACTTCCCAACCGTAGTCAAATTTTTCTATCTTTCCTAGCAAAATTGTTTAAAAAAATATTTTAACCACTTAACTATGATTCCCCAAACAAAAACTCGCAACTAAGTAATAATTGCATATGGTCGGATGAATTTGAATTAATCTGCCCACAGATTCGAACAACAGCCAGAAATACACTATTGCCACTATTAATGAGCTGAGAATTATGCCGGGGATAGACTTGGGGTTTCAAATTGAGATATTGATATTGCAATTATGTCATAGTGCAGTAAAAAAAATTCAGAGACACACTTGCGGTTTACGATACTGACAATTAATTAGAGAGCTTGAATTTCACTTTATCACGTGTTTAGTTTCTGGTTTTTCTCTTAATTATAACCTTCAGAGGGAGGAGAGGGTAATCGTGTGGTGTAGTTTTTTTTTTAATTTTTCTCATAGGAAGTGAATGTCCATGACTTAACAGTTTTTCCCAATGGTGAGTTGAAAATATGTCCATTTTTGTAACAAAAAAAGGACTATTTTTTATTTTAAGAAGGACTGATTCACTACTTTTGCAGTTATCTCCAAAAATATTTATCGGACTGAAAATCTAATTACATATCTAATTAGGGGACAAAATGTAGATGAGATTTCATCCATATCGGAAGCAGTTGTAAGAAATTTCAAAAACGTGGAGAAAATTATGGCAAGATTTTGCATTGTCAGGTAAAACAAAACCTACATCAAGGCAAAAAAAACGCATAGCAACTAATAGAGAACTATCAGGGGCATAAATAATAGGCGCACTTGACTTACCAGTGACTAAACGAACTGTACAGTAAGAATTTCACGCGTGTCCAATCGTTGTTTTTAAAAAAACCGATAAAAATCCTTGTTTAAAAGCTCGTCTGGTTTGAGAAATGGAACACCGTATTTTTTTCAGACGAAAAAATATTTTAGTATTAGCCAACTAAATTAGTCTTAATGAAAATTTTTTTTTTTTTCTGAAAAAATTACGGTGAACCATTTTTCAAAACAACTTATATTATCTTTGGCAAAAACCCAGGCGACCGGCTTTATGGAGAGTTTTTGCTAAGGTACTACTAAAGCAGTATTAGCTAACTTAATTAGTCTAAATAAATTTTTTTTTTTTCATATGACAAAAATATGGTGTTCCATTTTTCAGAGTAGCTCATATGATCTTTGGCAAAAGACAGACGAGTGGCTTTATGTTGAGGTTTTATACAAGGCTAAAGAACTACGAAATTAGTATTAACTAACTCAATTAGTCTAAATAATTTTTTTTTATCTGAAAAAATTACGGTGTTCCATTTTTCAGAAAAGCTCATATGATATTTTGCAAAAGACAGGCGCGAGGCTTTATGGCGAGCTTTTTTTAAACAAGGTTTTCTACCAGCTTTTTAAAAACAATGTTTGGACAGGTGTGCGATACTTGCTGTAAACTTCGTTTAGTCAGTGGTAAGTCAAGTTCGCCTATAATTTATGGCCCTGACAGGGGCTATGCGGTTTTTTGTGTTTATGCAAGCTTTGTATTACCTGATAATGGAACCTCTTGCCATAATTTCCTCTAAGTTTTTACAATATCTTCTTTTCCTATTGTTTTCCCCTCTTTCCAACAAAATTCGAATTTTTGTTTGTTCCTCTAAGTTAAGTACTTTCATTTGGCCATTTCTTGGTTGCAACTTCAAAAAACAACAAACAAAAAAAAAATAATAATAATATTCTGTATTAACCTTTTTAATAACTTTCTATCAACTTACAGACCCCTGACTCAGAAACTTTGCGTCTCTGCACCTGAGAGTGCCGAACGTGATGAAAGAGTTTTAGGGTAGTGAAAGTGGATGGATTTAGAATAAGTGAATGGGAGCTCTCCGGACTTTTTTGGGGGGTTTGTGAACGGAGTGGTAATTACCACCCCTTGAGAGTGCCGTTCGAGATAAAAGAAAGAGGACGAGAGGTGATAAAATTGGATGCACTTACAGTTTTTTGATTTCCAATGGGGTAAAATTTCTTATGCATTGGGAGTTTTTGGGTGGGGGTGGTAACTACTACGCTTAGGGTTGCGTAATTTGAGCCGTGTGTGATATGAATCGGGAGTCGACAATCCAGAGTCAAATTTCTAGATTCGAGTACTGAAATTTGAGAATCGACATTAGAGGTCCGAGAGTCGAGTTTCAAGATACGGGAGTCGAGAGCCGAGAATCGAAGGTCGAGATTTGAGAGTCGTGATTTGAAAGTCGATATTTGAGAGCCAATATTCCAGAGTAGAAATTCGGGAGTCCAGTTTCGAGAGTCCAGATTCGAGAGTCGACATTGGAGAGTTGATATTCAAGAGTCGAGATTCGAGAGTAGGGTTTAGACAGTCGAGAGATTATATAGCATTTATGACTAAAATGTAGAAAATAAAACATATTAAAAGACTTAAAATATATAACTTTTGTAAATAAAATGCACTAAAAAGTAAAAAATAATTTTTGTCTTTCTCAGTGATATGCACAAGAAAAGTTTAATTGCAAAATAAGAAATGCGACAACTCAGATTAAATCTTAAAAGTTTGGGCATGAGTTGCAGTTACACAATTGTGAATTTTGTGTATATCGCTTAGAAAGAATATAATTAATGTTTTACTTTTTAGTTCATTTTATTTACAAAAGTTATTTATTTTAAAAGTTTTTTTAATATATTTTATTTATACTCCGCAGCAATACACTAAGAATTCAAAAAATGTACGTGCGTTTAAATGTATTTCGCATTAAAAATGCTAGTTAAAATTGGTTAAAGGAGTTTTATTATAACTAACTGTGTGCGACATTACTGAATATTTAACTTGATTTCCCTTGCAATAGCAGAAGATTTTAAGTTCGGCTAAATTTAAGTCGGTCACTGTAGTAATGAAGTAGTACCTCCACCGAATTCTTGTGACAAAAATTACGAAGGTGGCAATGAATTTGTTACCGATAGTTTTGAAGACCATATTGTGTTCGCTTAATTTCACATTCCATGTCTCGCCTGTCATCCCAAGCACATGCAACTAATCGGAGTTGCAGTAACAAGTGCAAGTCTCAGCAGAATATTGATATGATGTACGTACATAGTGAGCGAGAAAAATTGGTTTTATACCGTTCAGAACAGTAAAAACACCCTAAAAAAACAAAAAAACAAAAAAAATATCATTTCTTATGAGTTTAATGTCTACATACAAGTTTTGAATCCCAGAGATAATATGAAAGTTCCAAAATACTAACATATGTATATTAGAAGCATACAAGAAAAAACAGGCATCTCAATAATATTATCCAACTGCGTTGTATTACATTCAGCACAAAATAATGCGGTAGGTACTCCTGTTGTTCTTTTCGAACGATCTTTCTTAGATTTTTTTATTGTACCAAAAAGTTCTTCACAATATGATATCCTATTAAATTGGTTACAATGATTTTGACTATCACATGAACGGTTCTAAAAATCTATGCGAAAAACCACTTTAACAATCAACAGAGTGGTGAGAATTCGAAATTACATACGGGCATTCATCTAGGGTATCATAAGAATTAGTCTTAGACCGATTTTAGGGTTTTTCCTTGTTAGATAAGTATGTCTTTATTAGAATGGGAAAACTTCTTAAAGGGATTCTATGTAAAAATAAAAAATCCATACCCGTAAGTGCCACTTAGCGAATAGTTTTGAGAGTTCCCAGTTAGTCATGACGTGAGCGAGCTATGATAGAGAGTTACCTTTTCTGGCCAAGGTCATCCGAAAGAATGATAATGATTATACTAAGCTTGAATTTAGATCGGCATTAAAACTGATTAATTTTAAACAACTGCCTACGGGGCTCAACATCATATCTGATGTGAAATTCTCTACAAACAAGTGGCAAACAGATTTCCAAATTTCAAATACTTATGGACCATAAAAATTGCCACATAATATTTTTAGGTGTTGGCAAATTTCACAAATTATTTGTAGCGGTGAAAGCGTTACAAAAGCTTAGAATGTCACCGTCATGTTCATCACCTACCTGTGAAAGTTTAATCAAGCCGTGCAGAAAGTGAATCATAATCTCTTCCGAGGTGAATTGAACATCGTTAGCACGACAGCCAATTTTCAGTGGTAAACGCATACATGATCCCTTTGAATTTTAGGATGAAATTCGCAAATCATACCTGTAGGAGATAGGTACATGAGTCGAATAGTAAGCGTACTATGTCTTTTAACCGCAAAAGTGAGCGGAAGTCATGAGTAATTATATTGGAGGTACTAGCAAGTTCTGAATATTAGAGGGGACATGAGTGTGTAAAACTTCAAAGTTCCGCACAAATTGTGTGCGTATATGTGTTTTCATGGTAACACTGCTATTTAAATGAAAATTTTCAAGCCAAATGCTTCTCATTGCATGGTGGACCCATTTAATGGCTTTCTGTGTCCATACAGAATGAATCGCTAACTCCCATCGGACTAATATTTCGCCTCAATATTCAACCAAAATGAAGTCCTCCCCAGTTGACGACAGAAACAGGAATAGTTTCTTACTATTTTTATTTTATATGCCTCTGTGCATTCTGGGTTGTATTGTATTACAACTTTTTACAACATGCGCTCAATGGCAGATTAAGGAGGGAATAAATTGCGGCTACAAAAAAAAAAAATAAAATAAAGAGCAGTAGATAAGCGTAGCACCCCCCAGAGTGGTTTCCACAAAGCACCGAAATTGTTATGGAAAATTTTACTCAGCACTTATTCAGACTTTCTCGGTAAAATCATTTTCAGGTGTGAGACATATTTAGATTAACTTCGGGTAATGCAGAACTTTCGTGAGTTAATTAAGAATTTTAATTAAGAACTGAGAAAATTATTCCAGGAACGCACATTATTCACAAAGAAATTGCTTGCTAGAGATTACACAGATGCAACTCAGATATCAAATTTGGAAATTATGTTGAAATTGAATTTTAGAATTGTATTTAAATAGTTAGTAATTTAGTATACTATCATTTCACTCTGTTTTAGATGACTTAAGCTTATTCTATGTGGAATTCATTTCTCTGCACTTTATTAACAATGAAAGAATTCAGACATCTCCATTTTCCTTTAATGCCACGAGTGTAAAACTTTTGTTGGTAACGGGAGATTGACAGTATTCTACACACTGAACTCTGTCTCTGGCAACAGTATTTGGTTTTCTTTTTCAAGATCATCTATTGTTGAAGTAAGTTTTGTAGAAATATCTCATTTTGTGAATTTTAGCCGAATGGCTGCCCCATATTATTCTTACGTAATTTTGCAAGAACCGCACACACTGGCTATTTATTTTTTTTGCATCTTTTATAAGAAATATTGTAAAAAATTCCTATATCCTTCTGTGTTAAAAAAAAATCTATATAAATTGGTTCGATCTTTTCTGAATTTTAAATCTATAGTGTGTTGTCTTTAGGTTAGATTAACAATATGGGCCAAATAGGCCTCTAGGACCATGCCGACACAGTGATTAGAGTTGTTCTATTATGCCGTCCCCACCTTAGGAGCAAGAGTCGTTTTACAAGCTCGACTATTGCCCTTGGGGTTAGATTGCAAAGCTTATTTAAGAGCTTCTCCATTAATTTTCAAACTTTAAGCCTTTAAGCGCTGGACACTACTGATGCACACGATGTATCGATACATCCATAACATCGACGTTTCTTAAAAAATATTCGATGTTTTTAAATCGATTCGAGTTTCGTTTTCTGAAATATCGCCAACATCGATATTTTATATTTAATACATCGATAAATGGTATGGCATTTAAATTTTTGAACTGACAGCTAATTACAGTGGAAGAGTAGCTCGAGGGTTAAAAACTTGTAAAATCTCAGTAACACAGCTTATGCCACATCCTGCCTGATCTTCATATGCGATTCATGTAAAACATCGAGGCATACGTTGCGAATCGTGGTAAACAAAGCCGAGTGCCGACACGTATCCAGCCATTACTCTTAATAAGTAAGAGTGAAATGGACAATAGTTGTTGCTACCAGGCTTTTCAGTTTTAGCGAAATTATTCTAGCAAAATTCCTTTACATTAAGATCATTCTTATTGGTTCCACCTAAAAATTTTTACTGCATTTACTGCATATCCTAAATGGTTCTAAGCATTTATGATGTGATTAATTATGCTAAATACAAGCAAAAGACATATACAAAGTAAGTCTCTCTTGCAGTTTTGCATAAAATGTTGTTGGAATCAATCTTTCTTTTTCTAATGTAAATATATATGTATTTTATAATTTTATTTGATTTTTAAAGTATGCAGCTATTTCCTTTCAACGAGTAATCCCGTTCTCTTGCAGGTAACAACTTCAGTTACTATCATTGTTCCTTATCTTATTTTATAGACAATAAAAATTCGATCTGTGGAATGATCATAACCGAATTGTTAAAAACGTTTTACTTTCGCGAGAAGGAGAAGCGAAGGCGCAACCATCAGAGATATCTCGGTATATTAAAAATCCGATCACAGGAAACCTCGCAGATAATGCTCAAATACAAATACATTATCAGCAGAGAAATCGCCTAAAGGGAAAGAAGTTGTCGTAATTTTTTTTATGAACAGTCTCGATACTTGGAGTGTTAAATCCATAGAAAAATCACTGAAATATAGGATTTTATATAAATAATAACAAGTGGAACTTTCGTTATAAAATTTTATTCATTTTTTTAAAAATCAATAATCCTCCCTTTTTTTTAAACTAAAAACTGTATTACGACAAACTACAACTATATTTAATTTTATGCCTAACCTGATATTAAAGAAATCCAAATTTAGTTTTACAATTCAAGTTGTCACTCTAACTACAACAAACCATGTATACACAACGTACAATTCATTGAATGTTTTCGGCCTTGTTACTTACAATAATAAAATAAAAGAATAAGAAAATGATACAAAATTCAATAATGTCTTTTAAAACCTTCCTGTTATCACCAAACTTGCTATTATCCAATTTGTATTTATCACTTGATATATCATCAAACTTGAACATAAAGGAACTCTGCTGCATCTTGCGTCGGCCTTTTATAGAGAGATTTGCGCTGATCTCTTAAGTACTGCCAATTATCTTGTCGCCTATTTAAAGGAAAGAAAGAAGAAGATTAATAAATGTTTAAATGAGAACGAAAATTGCCTGCAATTGTCTGTATAGTAGCGCATTGATTTATTATAAGTTTTGCTGAACGAGACATTGAGTTTTTGATTGGAATTTGCATTAATTAATTAAAATGTGAATATTTTAACACCATGGAGAATATAAAATTAACATCGAATACGCGTATGACAGTACTATTTTTAGTGCGCATGACATAACTTTCGTGATTTTTCGGAATATTTTTATAATTTGTCTCTATTTATTGTGTTTTCCTCTCTTTTTTACTCATTATAGAGATGGAGTATTAAATTTTATTAAATTTTTCCCTTTTGGTAATATTTATCGTAAATATAGCTCGATTATCGAATTCCGCGACAAAAATTTCTATAATGAGTGTACTTTTACATTAGAGACATTAAAGTGCGCTGTCAAGTTGAATTAAAATGTGCAAGTTTTCATTTCGTGTCGTATGATTTAATTCTATTTTTTCGCAAATTCGATGGAGTTTATGGATATTTTCGGTAAGTAAATTAAATTATTTATTATTTTTCCGCGACATGCTTATACCAATTATGATTTTAAAGTAAATTTGCATGTGTAACTTTAGTGAGGTTATTTGTTGTCCAGTGAAAATCTTCGGGTTTCCACCAAACAAATCTCGCTATATTGACTTCTTTTAGCTTACATCAGGGGCAAAATGTTGTATCTGTCGAAAATTTCGATATTCGATAATTTGTCGAAAATTTCGACACGGCAGTATGCTTTGTCATAAATCGACGGTCGAAATTTCGATAAATTATCACTGTGTAGTTTGGCAAACGAATTTCCGTCGGAATCTAAAAAATGTAAGTAAGATGGATGAGAAAAAGTGTTTATTTTTTTATTTAATTTATCTTTACCTTATTATTGGTTATTCGCAGGTGTGGGCTGACTTAAAAATTAAAAAAGAATATGCGAACCGATAAATTGGAGCGTAATAAGACAGGAAATGTGGGAAAAGTAGTAAAATTCAGTGCTTTTGGCGAGTATGGTCACTGCAATTGTTCGTCTTCCAGGGAACGATTTTGGTGTCGAAGAACTTATCTCAAGTGATCACCTTACCGATAAGGCTTAAATTGCATTTACGACTGATCACACAACTGCGACTTTGAACAAATAGTAAATGCTGTGGTAAGATACAATTGCAATTTCGACTTCCGTCTGCGACTGCGACTGAAACTAAATTTTGTTCAAAGTGCAAAGTTGGTGTCGGCTGCGCCCATCTTCAGTTCAATCACAGTAGTCGGCACTTCTGGTTTGTTCAAGCAGTTTAAACTTTAATTTAATTACAAATTTCGCCTCAGCCTCGACTTCGACTGAAAATCAAGTCACAGTCGACAGATAAATCGTAATTGTAATTCAGGCCTAATATTGGCGATAGTAATTGTGATATCACTGTAGATAATATATATAACAATAAAATATATCCATTTTATTATCTTCGACAGTTTTGTTGAATTAATTTTTTAGCTTATGCTGCCACTTGAGACTGTAAATATTTCCGAAAATGTCATATACATATTCGAAAACGCTTGTCGAACGAGAATGCTACAACATACTGCCAGTAAAAATTTTCGATGCGACAGTCGACAACACTTCGCATCGAAAGTGATACTGCAACATCTTGCCCCAGGTCGATGACTACTTGTCTCACATTTGCATTTTAGAATTGTCGTGAGGAAAGGAAGTAACAGGAGGCAGGATCCTCACTTTCACTGGATGTAAAAACGACAATTGGTGCTGCAATCTTAAGTTCAGGATGTTTGTTCAGATAAGTGCTTAATAGTTAATTACTTTCAAGAATTCTTTCTTTGTTTTTTTTTTTTATGTTTGTTTTCAATGACCAACGGCTATGCGAACATCAGGATTTCACATGGAGTATTTTTCTCTAGTATGTTGATTCTGTTTATTTTTTTCTAAAATTATACGATATTATTAGTATTAATATAAGAAAATCATAAATTAATTTAGTGTTTTATTTCCAGCAGTTATAACATGATTTAAACGGAATATTTCTTTGTTGGATCAATTAAAAAGTTGTTGTTCTTAAATAAATTTATTTGGGAAGCAATTCTTTCTGCAGATGTGAAATATTTTTCAATTGTCGAAAGGTTTTCCTTTCGTTTCATCGATGTATCAAGACATCGATGTTTTTTTTCGATGTTTTAACGACATCGAGGTTTGCTTTTCGATGTATCATTTGATTACTACATCGATGTTTTTAAAATTTTGTGCATCCCTACTCAACACTCACATATAACATGCATCAAGGTTTCATCTTTTCCTTCGTACAATCGAAGGAGCCATGCGCAGTGACTGCTTTAGCAAACAGGCTGAGCAACTGTCTGCTAAGACCAATTAGTTGGCATATCTGGGGTGAAGCATTCTTTCGCCTGTCTCATACTGGCCGCGCTAAGCCAAAGAAGATCCAGTTGCATTTTTCCCACTTTCGCAGGCAGTTCCCCCTAAAGTGGCTTTTGGTAAGCCAAATGTTGGATATGAAACAGTATACGGACCGTCTGCTCGAGCCTATAGGTAAATACCCACAGATTACGAAGTGTGTTTTATATTCTCGTGACATGTTCTGCGCTTGTACGAACTTCTTTGGTAGGCGATCAGAGATAATCATACTGATGAGACCTTTCTGGTCGCTGGATCGAAAGTACGACCTATTCCACATTTTATTTTTAATGCCTTTTGCAAGTTTATTGACAAAAATTACTCAACTTTTACTGGTTATCACTTTAAAGTGGGAATTCCAGGTAATCTTTCTATATGGCAGGGGTGGTCAAAATGCCGGCCCCGTAACTGTTCCTAGTCCCGCGCCTGTCTTATATGTACCTTAACATCTCGACATGAAACAAATGTTTTATTAATTTCAGTTTTCTTAATTCCAGTTCCTCGTTCTAAATCTACAAAGGCGCGATGAATAGAGAGAGCTGCGCTTTTTTGATTTTAGCCCCTTTAAAAATCTAACGGATGAGAAATTCTCTAAAAAAATATTATCATTTGGTAAGAGACTCGATGATTCTTTAGTTTTCCTTAACCTTTCTAAATTCGTTTTTCGAATGTTTATAAATTTTTTTTTTAATTTTTCTTAATTTTTTTTTTTAATGTTGTTCCTCATGCTTCTACTAACGTAGAACCGGTATGCTCAGCAATTAACACAAAATTAGACATGAACTCAACACAGACCTCACAGAATTCTTCATTCTTTCGATATTTTTTCTTAAGTTATTTATCATTTCATTCCCATTCAATGATGCAATAGAAATATTAATAAAATTAAAAGAATTTTTGGATGTAGATTAGTTGAGAATGAAATCCTTATCTTAAAATGCGATATATTTCTGAAATCTAGAGCTTCGTCTCAAAATAGTTATTAGAATTTGTGAAGTGAAATATCCATGTTTTTATGGAGATGTCCAGCATATTTAACAACCTTTTTCGGTTCACTTACCTCTGCGAAACAAAATTTTCTACCATGAATGCAATTAAAACAAACAAGCATAGTATGACCATTTGGAAGAATTTTATCGAATAATTATAAGTATACATATGAAAAGCTTGCCGAAAATATTCAATGTGGTGTTTCCACTACATCCAGTACAAGAAATCTTTATTTTCTCTTAATAAAATAACTTGGTATTGAATATGTATAAGTATTATCTATGGTTGTTTAATTATAAAGCCTAATGCAGGCAATAAATCCTACAATTAATTTCTAAAGTCAACCTCGAGTAGTGATTTGAGTAGGTGGCAAAGTAGTTTGAGAAAAAGATTTCTAGCTGATAACTAAAGATGACGCATGGTAGCATAGCGTTTAAACAGATAGATCCCAAACGAACTCTACAGGCTTGTTAAATGGGATTAGAGCACTTACCATTTTCAAGAATTACAGCTGCGTAAGAAAATTATTTAACCGTGTTACTCTGCTATTCGAAAAAAATTTACGCCCAGCGGACAATTTATTTAGAAGAATTTCTGAAAATTGGATGCTGTGGCAGATAGATGCACCACATTTTGGCAGACATTCATATTGTTACAATATTCGCCTGTACTTTTAGGTAGGCAACAATATTGCAAAGCTTTAACAAAGCAATGTAGCAACAGAAATGTTGATCAGCTGTACAGCTGAAAATAGGTCAGCAATAAAGTAGAACTTGCTCTCTGACTCGAGTTCAAGGTGATCAGCTGGCGATCCAGTGATCCAAAACTGAGTTCCACTTGAAGCTGATTATAGGAGGGGACCTACAGCTTTCCGTACCCCAACAAAGCGTCTAGCTCTGGTATTATGTACTGAATGGAATGAATGAATGAGCCGAGTGGAACGCTTTTACTAACTGACGTGAGCGTAGTATTTTTCTTTTACTTTGCGAAATAAGCCGTATAAGGCAGAAATAGATTCGTGGACTTCGTGATTGGGGTTTATTGTTTATAGTGTATGTTCACGCCGTGGATTAATTATTTGTCATTATTGGGTAATCCAGTGTGCGTGATATAGTGTCTGCATTCTAGGACCAAGGTAGAGCGCATGTGTATCTGAACATCTGATATTGTGTTATATTTTCCAGGGATATCTGCTTCGTGGGATAAAGCCCGGTGACACTGACGGTAAAACAAAACTAACAAATGGCCTTCCTTGTCTTTCTAAGCAATCCTCACAATTATTGGGGTTGCTGCAGGTAATTGCCAAAAATTATAATTTAGTCGCAGATGTAAAATGGCGGCCGTTTGTGTCGCGCAAGCAAATTTTACTATTTATCTAGGTATTAGTGCGAGCTTCGAAGGGGGCCAAGCTTGAGTGCGCGAAAGCTTTGGGACACCCAGTCTAGGGTAATTCTACTTATTTATTTATTTAGATTTTTGTTTTTTGTGTTGCCTAAATAATAAATAACAAAAGAATTTCAATATTTGTCAACAAAATATTTCTTTATTTGTTCGGTGTTCAGTCCACCGATGTATCAATGTCCCCTAGATGCATTCTCTTGTTGATATTTCCTGAAATACTAAATAAAGAAAGCACAAAGCATCAAGTCTAAAGAAAAAATCATAAAAAAATTGATACTTACCTTAAAAAAAACCAATCAAATTTAGCATCCTGGATCATTCGTTTATAGTCAAAGAACACAGCACTTCATGCTACAAAAGCATCTATAAAAGGCCCTTTGAAGCCACACTTCATCTAAAAACATAAAATATAACTAATAACTAAATAAAACAATACAAGAAAGCAAAACTTACCTAAAAGTACACATCATTCTTGTCTATTTACTTTTCGTAATGTCATTTACTGACATTACCACAGTCAGCAAAATGCAAAAGCCGTCGCTAGGGCAACACCCAGAGGCGAAACAGACATAACTGGATGCGACGGCTATATAAAGCTGACGAACCGCAGCAGAAAATCATTCTTGGTTCAGAGCTCATCTGATTCGGAGAATAATCCGATTAAAAAGAATATCATTCCCTACCTCCAAAATAGAAGAATAATTCCATATTTCAGAGAATAATCTGAAAATCCCATCATTTCCCAATATCCTGCCCATACATAAGCAGAAGAATAATTCTGCCGCAGGGAATAATCTGCAATCTCCTGCCCACACCTAAGCAGAAGAATAATTCTGCCGCAGAGAATAATCTGCAAATCTCCTGCACACACCTAAAGCAGAAGAATAATTCTGCCGCAGAGAATAATCTGCCAGTCAGCATCAACGCAAAATAGATTTGCACTTATTCGTCGTTCTTATAGAAGCAAGTTATTTCCCTTCCGCTCACATGCAAAACAGTCAGCGATAATCTGACGTAATTACCTTTTGCATATTGAGGATTATACGCTGTGCTTCGTATAGCATACGTGCTACACTTTCAGTGCACACGCTGCTTGTTGCTACTACCCATTATCTAGCAGTTTACTGCAATCCTACGGGTTTACACGTTGCAACATATTTCTTATCAGATTTAAAGTTACTACAGACTAGTAATTCTTCTTCTTCTTTCTCTTTTTGTTTTCAGAATTTTTTTTTTAATTGAATTTTATATTGGATTTAGTTTGTTGAAGTTATTGAATTGTTTAATTATTAGTTTTAAGACCCTTTTAAATTGTGATAATAGTGTTAAGCATTTTAAATCTGAATTCTTTTAATAAAATTTAATATTTGATTTATTTATTTATTTAATATTGAGTTGTCCTTTTTACCGGCACCCTACTCCCACGATCAAGACTTGATCTAACATTCGGTTTTCTTTTATTGTTTATTGTTTCTTGTATTGCTGTGATTTCATACTGAAAGTTATATGTCTAAGTTTATGTGCAACGAGCACCGCTGGCTTAGAGGCCAATTAGGTTATTCCGCCGACAATGATCCAAATTTAACGGGAAATTTCCAAATTTTCCTGGCTCGTCAAATCCTCCGTCCGGGATGGCTTCATATGCGCAGTGAGCTCTCGGAATCCCTATATTTTGTACTGTCGAGGGTAATGAATATTCAAACTTCGGTCGTTATTGTCTGTACAGGGCTCAATTTAACTTACTTCGAATTTGATCTATTCTACCAGACTAGCGTTTTTATTCTACAATTTATTTGTCTTATCTTCTTTTTACTTAAGAATCTTTTGCATTACAAATAAATAACAACTACGAGATTAATTAGAAACTAGTAAATTTTACAATAGTTAGCATTTAAATTTTAAATTAAATTTTAGAAATGTTGGGATGCTAGCCGGGACAGCTTTCACCCGACTTTTGTTTTGCTACTGATGGTGGATACATCCCGTGAATTGGAATTCTCCGGACCTCAACGGCCCAAAAAGTAAATTCACCGCATTAATAGTGTGATGCTGTATTATTATAGATTTTAACACTTGGGCAACTGAATTGGTGTGATCAGTTCGGGTGAAAATTACACAGCGGTGGGTCAGCGCTAATAGTTAGATTGAGTTAAAGTTAAAGTTAAGGTAGTGATATCGTAACAATATCGTATATTCCCGAAAATATTCAAATTGTGCGAGACTGTGTTGACCAAAAACGAAGAATCTTTGCTCGTTTTCATCTTCAGAAATTATGGGTGTTTTGCGTATTATTTTTCACAATATATACGAAAACAACTATCAACGAAGATGTAAATATACCTATATAGAGAATATAGTGAAGTGATGATAAACCAAATCTATAGTGAATGTGGGGCGCGACCACTTTTGATTTCAATGGCATGATCAGCAAACAGAATAGTATTAATTGCGGTACTGAAAACCCTTGTTTAATCCATGAGGGACCATTAAATCTCCGTAAAGTGAAAGTGTGGCGTGAAACTTATTTTATGGAGTCCAGTTGTAAGTTTCAATAAATAATATAACGTACATATAATGAATTCAATGGTTTTTGTTTTTTAGAAGTTATTCAAAATTAAGATTGCGACTTATTTTTAGGACAGATGGAATTCTATTAAACGAAAATTTTTGTCGTTGGAAACCCATAACTTCAGGAGCGAGGAGAAGAAATGTACGAATTATGGGTTAATTAAAAAATTCATATGATTCTACCACAAAGCTAATCGAATGGATAGCCATTTTTTCTGTATATAACCGTCTGTTCATTGATATTATCAAGGAAGCATACACCTGACTTATTTTATTCATATGATGAAATCAAATATCTTCAAAACGAATGTGTGTCAGAAGCACCTACAAAATTTAGTAATCATTTCCTATGGTATTTTTGATTATATTTTTTGTACGACAGTGCGACGTATCTCACAATTAATTTTCCTATCTGACAAGAAAGGAGCAACAATTTAATAAGAATTTTATAAATTTTTCAATTATTGAATATGATTGTCTCCGTGTTGTTCTTCTTTCTAAATTACCAAACTTTGGCTTTTCATGTTTATCATGGTAAGGCTGTTGTCTGCCAGAAAAATGACCACGACATGTCATGTATCCATGTGGTTTATATTTCACCTTGCAACTAATATAAATAATTCGCACGTTCTATTTTCACTTTTAAATTGAGTTCAACCTTAGCTCTATATCTCTCCTCAGTGTGTTATTTGTATGTCAATTAAAGGAGGCAGCAAATTGAAATCCTGTGTGAAGTCAGGTAGGCTAAATGTCGTTCTGACTTTATACCTTATAGCTATTATAATACTCCCTTCCAACCAAACAATCCCATTTATCCTTCTTTTTCATAATTAGTGGACATAGCTCAATGGTTTGATAGCTGAGGTGTAGACAATAACAAAATTATATGGTGAATGGCGGAGGGGGGCCGTCATTTCGAGGGTTAGGAGGTTTAAGATTTTTAGTACTTTTTCCACTTTACACCTGCCACCTTGCGTCGCAAGTTGTAGGACGTCAAAGTCAAAAAATTAGATATAAATTCTTAATTTTTTCAAATTTTATCAATTTGCCCGCCAAAATGCATGATAACTATAAAGTTTTTTTACATGATTTGGAATTCGAGGAATGTTACCTTTAATTTGACTATGCACATGTATCTGCCTAAATGCAACCGTTTTTGATATATTCCCGTTTCTATAATTCATTATTTCATTAATTATCCTCCTGATGATAGTTATTGAGCCTAATTTTATGCAATTCTACGAAAAATTAGCAAAATTAATGAAACTATCCCCCCGATTCTACATTAGCCCATTGGCAGACATTGGTATCCTCCGTAAAGAGTTAAGAGATGCCAAACGTCAGCTGATCTCTTAACTTTTCTGGAGATTTTTTTGAAGAGATTTGGTATACTAGCAAAGGAAAATATCTGACAAATATCTCTTATCATAAGAGCTCTTATCGTGATTGTTGCAGAAATTGTTTTGTTTTAAAATACCGAAATGTTGCGTAAAAATGCTGTAAAATAACTACATATATATATAACTCGTATATATTATATAAATATGTACAAGTTTGTCAAATATAAAATAATTATACAATTTGAGCCATGCACAGAGCAATATGAGAGACGACTTGAATCATTTTGCTATTTCTAAGGCTGTATAGAATTTCAGAATGCTAAAATCTTTTTCTTTTAAAGTCATAGAAATGACATAGCCTTGCTATAATCTCTATTACTCGACAATATTATCGTCACTTTAAAGTTTTGGTAACAATTCATTTTTTTGCTACAGGTTTATACGAAAATCTTGTTGGACGTAACGACGGCTGTGATTCAGGTATTAAAATAATAATTCAATTATCATTCCGTCTATGAATTTATCATACAATTATTATTTATATCGATATTGTAACTTAATTAAAGACGCACACAATTAATGCTACGTGTGGGTTGGTCATATCATCATCATCGCCTCGGCAAAAACATTAATTCTTCTTCTTCTTCCTTCTTGAAAAGTAAACGTCTTTAACAGCTGGGCTGACTGAAAGATTGTCCAAACCCTGTTAACCTCTTAAAGGTAATATTTCTCCACAAAAATGTATATAGAATACTACACTACGACGATGATGACATTTATCTACTTCGTCACACAAGGAATTTAATTTAATTATGGAAGTAGTGCAGTAATTTTGGGTGACATGACGTAAATCTAGCCACCTTTGTCAGCTAGCTTTGTAATTGTTTGCCTACTTCGACATACTTCGAAAAACTTTGTTGATCATATGGCTAGGTTATTTTGATGATTTAAGAAGCAATCATCGTTTGAATATTATTCTATTTACTGCCTGAAGTTCGTCAGGACAAAAACCCGATGAAAGGTCTAGTTTATCTGATGAGTCATTCAAGGCGGTGTACCTCGACACTTATGCCTCATTATTCATTCTTCCTAAGAATGTATGTCAGCTCTTCCTGTGTGATATACATTTCTGCGAGCAACTTTTTCAGGTTCTATGTAACATTTCCATTTAATATGTGCACGCTTATATTTCGTGGGATCTTGATACACACGCAAACATTAATTTTTTTCAATCAAATGAAAGGTGAGAAATTTCTGAATTGGGGTGGAAAGCACCTTAAAACGTTTCTGATATAATGTGTATTAATGAAAAGATTTGAAGATATTACCGTGCATACTTACATACGAGTATATGCATACATACAAACTTACATACGACGGGTAGGGACCGAATACGGAAGTGCTCTCAAATGTAGTCCTTTCATTTTTCCTGAAGAACTCATGATAGTTTTCTGGCTTTGTATTTCTTAAGCATGTCACCTTTTTGATTGATGTCGTGCAATTTTTTCTTGTCTGTTCGCTGTTCGTAAGAATATGAATAATGAACGGAAATTGCCTCTTCTGTCGTTTTCCCTTTACTATTACAAAGATTGCGCATGTTTCATGAAAATCTCAAGGTTCTCTTGTTGAAGTACCTGGATACCAATTTCTTACAAATGATCGCAACTTTAAAATTGGTGGTGGTATAGGTGCCTATGTAAGTAAGACTTTTAAATGCAAAGAGGTGTGAACAAAATATTTCCTCGTAGAGTGTAGAGTACTTGTTTGCGGATATATGCCATGGTGTAAATAAGTTTTGGTTTGTGTGTGTATAAACCCCATAGAGTCACTAATCTCATGCCTATTTTTAAGGGATTATACATTGTTCTAACACGTATCTTTACCTGCTCTAAGTAATTAATTTATCCAATGAAGCATGTAATGTTAATCTTCGCTATTCTTTGGAAGTGTTGGCAACTTTTTTTTCTTGCCGTATGTATATTATATCTTGCACATTGAACTTCCGCTCTGACTATTTTACCGGGTTTTCTCATATGCCATCTATTGCCTTCCTCTTGCTACTATTTGAAATATATCGACGGCACAACGTAAATTCAAGAATAAAAACATTGAAGAACTGACGAACATTGACGTGAATCAAACTAGTCATTTAAGTCAATTAGTATAGGTATATTACAGATAATCACAATATTCGCAAGGAAGGTTCCTAAACGAAAAATTGCTAAACATTTATTATATATGTAAAGGCCGAGCTACAGCTTTTTTGAAATGTCTGTGGTACAAATGTTTGAAGTGTCCAAGATACATATCCCTTGCTAAAGAAACAAAACCGCATATGAAATATTTTAAGATGCGTATTTTACCACATGATGCACGATTTATAAAACCAAATATAAACAAGCTTTACCTGTAATGGAATCCATAGATATAGGAAGAATAAAACTCCAACACTTTCAATTCTTTATCACTGGAAAATATTTAGTTTTCTTTTACCCTTTGTAAACACCCGTCTACTCGGGTAGTTATTTTTACTTTGACTCCCTGTAAAAACTGTTACTAGTAATATACTGGGACGATGATCCATGCCATCCTAAAATTATTTGGGATATGTCGATCTATACAAAAAAAAAAATAAATAAAAAAATTTATAATTGGTAGGCTTTTTGATTCAAACTTTTTTATCCATAAGCAACGCACCTAGCCTACCCGGGTAGATAGGTATACCCAAACATATTTCCAGTCTGTGCGATATGTCCACTGTTGTCTAAAGAAGTTCTTGCAGCCGATTATTCAGGTCTTCAGGTGGTTGCCGCAGAATTGGCCTTTCCAACATCTATTCAATTCCAGTTCTGCTCTTCAAGTTCCATGTAATATTTACATTTATAGACCTCGTCGTTATACGTTGTAACACACCAGTTGCATTTGCTTTCCCAAGTCTTGCAAGAAAATCCGTAATTGGTGCGTCCAATTTGAATCAACATGATGATTCTCGTAATAAATTTTGTAAGCAGTCAGATGCAATGTCAAGAATATTACAAAAAAAACCACAATCTTTGGCCGCCTTTTAATAGAATAGTTGTACACTGTAACGTGTGCTAAATGAAGTATAAAGAAGGAAAGATTCTTCATTACGTTCACAAATACAAGATTAATTTTTTTACAGCGTTTTAATTCTCCTTAAGGATCCCTAGAACCTCCGTCCTAAGAATATAATTTTATACATAGCTAGACGTTAGTAATAAGTTTCATTTTCTTTAATTCTTCTTTTAATATTTAGTGCGTTAGTTTTAGTATATAGTAATTTAGTGTAACTAATTAGGACTATTTTATTATTTACTTATCGGTTTTTATTTGACTTTATGTTCCTTTTTGATTTGATTATCCGCGAGCTCAAGTTTAATTTGGCTAATCCTTCGGCTGCAATGAGAAGCCCCTTGGCTACGACTTTCTCGGGATTGTCTTCTACTCTTTGAAGGCTTTTCTCCCTGTTGGGATTTTTATTGTTTTTACTGCTGATGATTTTGATTTTACTAGATATAATTTTTTAACTTGCAAACTTTCTTGGCGACTTAATGCTCCTTCTTCGATGTCGTGCGAAGTAAAAAAAAACAAGATGGCCTCCCCCCTTTTGAAGCAGACTCGGGATGGTTCAGCAGGTACTTCAGAATACTGCTAATTAGGCTTCGTGCACATTGACATGTGGGTACTTATTCTTCGTTACATGGTTATTTATTGAAATGTGTTCAATTTCAGCTCCGTAACTTACAGTTTACCATGTAACTCGGTAAATACTTTGCGGAAACAAATCGCACCTAGTAATTATCCAAATGTGGCAGAGAAAAATATTTAGATGACGAGAAAACCAAGGAAGAATTAAAAAAAAATAAGAAAGGAATTAATAAATAAAAAAAAAATATTTCTGTTACCGTTTTTTGTTGGCTATTCTTTATAAACCTTTCAGTCGTATTGACGATGTAGAGCAATGCAGTGAGCTATCTAAACTATCAGACAACTCGTAAAAGCTATAAACACAAGTGACTCCGATATGAGTCCCCAGCGAGTGTAATAAACAAATAATAAATGAAATAACAGTTTCATGGCTTCTCAGAAATAAGGATTAATTTCTTTTCAAGATATCTGCTGCAGGGGTTAACTCAGTCATTAGTTTAGGTAGGGGTACGTGAGGTCTACTTTCCTATGGGACTTTAAAACCGTTGATTTTAGGTAAATGATTGTTTTTGTAATTATAAAGGTTATACAATGAAAACGATTCATTCCCATACTGGCGCGATATAAAAGATATAGGCTGTGGTTTTCCATAGCTCCCTTATATATCATTAGAATGACTATACCTTAAGAGTGCTTAAATAGGAATCAAATTTTTCTGCAGTTACAATTTTCCAGACTTTTGAGGACATTTCTGGATGCTCACTATTGTGCTGATCTTAATTAAGGACTTTTGAGGACATTTCTGGATGCTCAATATTGTGCTGATCATAAACGCTGTTTGCCTTCCTATTCGTCTCTTTTATAATTATGTTACACATTACGTCATTATAAATACATTTGAGGGTGTCCAAAGCAGAAAGGAGGGTTGATGAGCGAATTGGACCTGCTCTTTGTCGAATAATATTATGGATTAAAGCCCTGATGTTGGTAGGATTTGGACGCCATATAGTGCCATCTTTACTACTTTAAACGTTATCTTAAGTGCTCCAAACTCGTGGCTATAGTACGCGCCAAGTCAGTTGATAATTTCTCTAGATGCGTAGTAGATACGAGTCATCTCTCACTTTAAAATTTTGCGCACAAGCAAAAACAGAATGAAATTAGTACACTGGAAATTGTTAATATACATACTAGGGCCAAAGTTAACTTATTAGATTATCTTTGCTAGGGTACTGCAGGTAACAGGTGCATCCTTCAACATTTCATTTTTCTAAAACTGTACACTAGTACAGATAAACAGGTCATGCTCACACATCAGTGTACCTCTAGCAGTCGCTTGAGGTGGTTGCCGTACGGGTATTTTATGCAGGCCTGTCTTTTTTTTTTTTGTATTGTGTAGGAAATTTCTATATGGGAGAGAAACTACTCACTAATACTTATAAGAAACTTGCATACATTCGTAATGCATGCTTTGTGTTAATAGAAAAATGAGCAAATTTCTATTCTAGAAATTATCCCAAATATTTCCCATGCGCGAAAACTTATCAACTGAGTTGGCGTGTACTATACTTGGCTTTAGTAATGTTTACAAGGAACTACTTGGAAAAATTTTTAGGACATGATAAAGATACGATAATTTTCAGCAATATAAATTTTAAATGAAGAGTAATAGTTTAAATGGTCGTACATCATCATCAGCATCATCTATGTAGATCCTTTCATCATTGAGGAGCATAGCACGGAAACGGTTGCTTTGATAGTTGTGGCTTCTGCTTGTACGGTTCTTCTACATGTGGCTCTGGTTCGAGAAATTTTTAACAACTTCCATTTTTATTTTATTTTCTATAACTAAGTATAGCTCGAGGGATGCTGCTTGTGTTAATCCAGATTTCCTTCATTTTTTGTTACATTAAATATTATGATCGCCACATGCTATCTTCGTTGCTCTGCTTTCTACCTGAAGAATTTCTTCAGAGAAAACTACGCAACCATCTCTGCTCACCAAATGGATACCTAAGTGATTATAATCCGCACCTTGCCAATTGACTATTTCTTTGGCTCAGCTTGAGCAGCCAGTTTAAAAATTCAATCTTAAATCTGAAAATAAAGTCCAACTTGCATGCAAACATTTTTGTTTTTTGTTTCTGTTTTTTTCTTTTTTTGCTGACATCAAGGTAAAGTAAATCTTCAGGCTAATTTTTTTACTACAAATTTGTTGATATTTTGACGAAGACTTAAAGGTTACGAATTTTTATTATCTCCATACAATGTAGAGTATTGTCCGAGCATACTTTTAATAGCTTCGGCCAGCAGCTCTCCGTCCAATTTGCCGTTGACCATCAGGGATAGAATTGGCGTGATTATTTATGTTCTGGATTGATTTTGCCCGCTTTTCAAAAAATGTTTGTACATTTGCGTTTTGCTTTCATTGCTAACTTACTGTCGGATTTTTCTTTGTAGAGCTAGCGTTTTGGTAGTACGATATTCTATTGGCACTGTTTGTCTCATTTATTTTTCTAAGGGCAAGTGCGATATTGACCTTAATTTATAATTGCGGACGCTGCAATGCGGCAATCCTTGGGTTGATAATGGGGATGACAAAATGGTGATTACTTCCCACGTGTACTCATCTGAAATTTGAGACGTCTTAAACAATGTAGTTTTCCATCTGAGACAAATAGAGACATGAATTTTTGCCCTTTTAAGGCGCCTCCTCTTAAAATAAAAGCCCGATGTCCGACAGTAATGCCTCCTGTCAGGCCTTGCCTAAAATAAATGTTCCATTATGTAGTGCCACCTATCGAGTTTTAGCTACAATATTTTACTAAGCTTGTAATTCATTCATTATTACTTTATGTTATTATCTGCCCAATTCTTAGAATAACAAAGAGGAATACTAACAAGCTATGTATATTAGTGAAGCCGTACCGTAACATCAGGCATACAATACAAAGACTGGGCAAGTAACAAAAATCGATAGCGCCTCATTCGAATATAAAATCGACGACTTGCGTTTAATGAGATAACCAGAGGGTAAGCCAGCAAAGATGCACTCAACTTGTTCTCGGAAATTTACTGGTAATTTTTTCTTCAGAAATTTTATGCATTATTCGAGGCAGGCAGCAATGCATCGTTCCAATATAAAATCAACGATGTCTCGACCTGATGTAGGAATCCTTACATTTTTTCTAAGACGTTAGAAATTTCTTAATTTTACGATGACACGCCATTTTCAAAAAATCATATCTGGAGATTGGAAGAACCGATTTTTCTGATTTAAGTTCCAAATGAAGCTTAATACTTTATATTTTTCATAAAAAAGTACAGCAGTACTGAACGAATTTTTTTGTTATTGATAGTAGTATTTTTTTTTTAATAGTAATATTTACTATTGAGAACCTTTAAAATTTTTTGTTTGTATTTTCATTTTATAGTTAAAAGTAAAAAATTGCGATGGTGTTCAGCTTCGTTGTGGAGATATAAATTTTTAAAGTGACCACGTATACACAGCCCTTCCACGCAAAAGCAATCCCTTTGTGTTATTTTGGACTAATTTTGTAAAAAATCATTTCCGATTTAGATGAAACTTTCATAGCTTATATGAAAAGCAAAAATAGCTCACCAGTATTTTTTGTTTTTCCCTACCATACCCTACCACCAAGGAGTTTAAGAATTTCGTGATTTTACGATGAAACTCTGCATACCATACAAACTGTGAAAGCTTCATCAACATCGAAGATGTCCGGTTCCAAGGTGATTGGTTTTGTGTGGAATGGCTAATACTATACCAGGTTGTATTATGTACCTTAGGAAGCTCACTTTGAAGAATGATAAAAGGAGAAGTAAAAGTAGCCAAACCGGAGGATTATTAAAAAATGTTTACAAAACAGAATAATTTATCGACATTTTAGTATTTTACACACCTTCTTTCTGGTATAATTTGGAGATATCAAAATATAATAAAACATTATCCTCATTGTTTTCCGCCACAATTTTTTTTTTTTTTATATTTTAAAACATATATGATCTGAACATATGCACACACAATGACGTATATATATGAAATAGAAATGATCGTCGCACCATTTAGGTCTGCTCGTCAGAAAGCCAAGTAAACAGAGCTTTTCTCCCATACAAATCAAAGCTCAATGAAAGAATTTCTATAGTTCAATTTGAGCGCCATCTATTATTGGTTAGTAAAAAGCAGAATAGCAACTTGTATGAAAGAACGGGTTTTTAAATATTACTTGTAATTCACTTTACATATAAAAAACATAAAGTTTTATGTCAGAATATACCATAAAATATATCGTTCTAAGTAATAGTATAAAAGGTAGCATGAAAACGTATTCAAAAATAACGGAATTCGCCTGTAAAAATTAAGATTTTTTCTCAAGAAAAGGGTTATGGTCGAGAGTGCTTTTTAAGGAAATAAAGCAGAATATTAAAAAAGTATTTCCAACAATTTCTCAACAGCATTCTACTTTACTGATATATGTGCTTCCGATTTATTTTTATTAGTTTTCAAACGCTGTATCATATTTTGAAAATCTCCGAAATTTAGCTAATCTAGTGAACACCATGTTTCAAAAAGCTTATAACTTTTTATAAATTCCTTATATCCAAAATTTATTTCCAACAATTCCTCCGCAAGATAACATTAGTTTTTATTTATTACATTTTAAAGAATATAGACGCATGCAATAAGTTATATCCGTGTTCAAAAATCAGGTTTTATCACAATTTCAAGAGGAGGCGCCTTAACATTGAAATATATTCTACCTCCAATAGTCTGGAAAGCGCTATAAAGATCAATAAACATGTCCCCGTTACATGCCTTCCCACGTCTTCAAAGCTGGTGTTGTCGGGGCCCATATAAAAATTTCAGTTCCCCATTAACAAGACGTCGTTTGATTTCGGGATAGGAGCGAACACATTATTATTCGCATATAGAACTAGTGCTTATAGTATCCTCTTCACACTTATTATTAGGATACTATGCTCCTACGATAGTCAGATACCTAATCTAGTAAGCGACCAGTAATAATCCCTTCGTAAACTGATAACCTCCTAATGAGACTAGACCTGAATTCTTCAGTTTGTTTTATTCCAACATTATCCCTATGTTGCTCAGCTTCCCCTATACTTCCAGCAGAGTTCTTGTCCATATTAGAAAGTTTATATTTATAGTATTCTAGTAGCTTCGACATCCATCTTGTATTACCTTAGTATCGGACTGACTAAAGTATAGGTTTGTTGATCTTAAGTTTTTATTATGCAAGTCATAAATTCTTCGAAAATTGGCTAATGAGCGACTACCACATCGGGGATTGGTCAAACGAGCAACATCCAATTCATTGTCAAAATATTATTAATAATGTTTTTGAAGTATGCTGATCACTTCCATGTTATAAGTCCTTCTCTTTAGCTTAATAATTAAATATTTTTATTGGGTGTGGTTTCAAACATCGAAGATTAACAACACCGATAATGAAAATTGCGAAACAAACATTTTCTGCTGGAAGATTTTATATAGGTACGTATATTGCTTTAAATACAAAATCATGGCGTCCATTATGCTATAATGTGTGATCTGATCCTACTTTTTACGTCAATTTTATGAACGTATAAAACAATAACAATGCGTAATCCATATCAAGAGCTGGTTCAATTTTCGTGATCCTAAAACTCGAGTTATTCTTGTAATATGTAATACGATCGTGAAAAGTATTTATAACGTTTCTATGCCGTCGTACTGCTTGCATATACGACTTTTAATAATTACACATTTGACGTCCTAATTAAAATCATAACAACCTTATAATGTACATGAAATACGATGAATATACAACTCTTATAATTTATAATTTTGAAATCATAATTCAAGTTGTTATGATGGATTTACGAGAAGTAATTTGACTTAAGTTGTGTACTTCGGGTAGTTATCATTATTGCAGTTATTATGACTGAATTACGATACTGTTTGCTATAAATCGCAATTATGTTGTATTTCAGTCATAATAACTACATCAATGCAGAAATATCAAAAGTGTGACTGCAGATTGACGAAGAGGCTAACTAAACATGTAAAACAGCATGAAAAAAAGTGACAGAAGTTTTTGTGAAAAATATAAGCAGATCTCGGGCTATTTCAGAAAAGTTAGAAGTTATCTAAAAAAATTGGAAAGTGTCGATCGCAAAATTTTCTAACTTTGTTGTGGTTTCCGAGTAAAGGAGTTATCTTACGGAATAGGCGAAGCTTTGTTGTTAAATAAATGGCGAAGCCAATTAAGGCTTTGCACCTATTTATTTAACGTACAACTTGTTGTTTAATAAATGGCAAAGCCAAATAAGGCTTTGCACCTATTTATTAAATGTACAACTTGTTGTTAACTGATCAATAGGCGAAGCCAAATAAGGCTTTGCACCTATTTAATCACTAAAGACGACCTGGTTGAAAACTGAACTCTAGGCGAAGCCAAATAAGGCTTTGCACCTATTTAATTATAGAAAGATTTGTTTACGACTGAACTCTACGTACTTTATTCTGTAGTATATTTATACAAAAATTGTCTTACTCTAAGACTACTAATACTACACAGAATAATGTGTAAAATACCTCTGACCCAGCACTTTATTTATTTAGCGTATAATTCATACAAAGTGTAAGTCAGAAGTATTTCATTAACAACTATTACTTAATTTTACTATTTACGGAAGTATGCAAGTCACGGCACTCGTTGCTTTTTATAAATTTATACGTATATCTTACCCAATCCATGTTGCGGGCTTTCAACTCATTGTTTATTTTAATTTCTTTCCTACTCGAATTACACTCAGTACTTTGCGGCTTATTACAAAAACAATTTAGTTACTTACAAACATATGTTCTACCTCTGGTGCAAGGTCGTCGTATTTCAACGTGCGAATTCTTGCGCGTAGCGGTATTATCACATCATTCACTGAAATAATTGAGGTAGATCAGTGATGATTAATTATGTATGTATGTATACCGTTTGTTTTTACATGCAGTGGAAACTGATGTAGGTATGTAGGTATACCGTTTGTTTTTACATGCAGTGGAAACTGATGTAGGTATGTAGGTATACCATGCCGTAAACTTTTTGTTTTATTTCCTGATCGGAATACGTGAAATGTTTACTTGCAATGTACTGATGTAGGTAGGTAGGTATGCAATTGATGTTTTTAGATTTGAGTTTTTATGTATGTAACAACTTCGTATTACCTCAAAAAGTATCTCTTCAATGCAGATTGTGAAACTCTATCAGAAATTATTTCATATTCTTCACAAATAGTTAACGCATGAACAAAATTTTTATAAAGTTAATGAAATAATATGTATATCAAATGTTTTTAATCAGATACTGCGACGAAATAACCTTTATGCCTATTCTGCATACAATAAATTTAATGATACTATATAGCACATACGTTTTGCTAGTTTTATCAATTTTATTAGAAACATAAAATCATTCATCAAAAACATAGTAATACGTATATAATACAAACAAAAATTAAAGTCTTTGTTGTTTTACTTTTCAGATTATTCCATATTATTATCTGTTGTTGTAGTACAAATTGGCGCAATTTTCAGTAAACATGTTCGTTGCGCAGGAGTACGTACAATGCTATGGTTGGAAAGCTGTTTACTGTGCCATAATGTAGATTCCCTAAAATATTGGCCTGCAATTCATCTGTGCATTTATTATCAACTTCAAAACAATTTGAAACAAATAACAAAGCTAGAATTAGTTAAGACCAATTTTTATGATACCCTAGATGAACGTATGTAACTATTTTGTATGGTCACCCATCTGTGCAAGTTTAATCGTTGAAGTGTTTCTTCGCATATATTCTAAACGGTACCCTTTAATATTATGCGTGGGTGTTCAATCCATATTGTTCTACCATCATTATTTCTAAGTGTTACAAACGGAATGACAAACTTAGTATACCTTGTGATTACATCTAGGGTATAAAAAGGGATGGTTTATGTTTCGCAAAGATTGAAAGTTTGTTTTGCCTTTCGATTTTCCCGTCCAGGTGTACTCCATCATCATATCGCTGTGAAACATACATTTTATTTAACACATCAAATTTATTTAATAGATCAAATAAATTTGCCACGTTAAAATACATTTGCTCTGAATCCACGTGCGATAATCTGCGAAGTAATTTTTCAATGCCAGAGTTTCGTGAAAACTTCCGATGCCGTGCATTTCACATTTACTATCCTCAGCCAAATAAATTCCAGCGTACTAGTTTTATTGCTGTAAAGCTTATTATTTTGATTATTCTTTGCCAAAATAAAATGGTCGATGATTCCCACATTCTGGTACTGCAGATAACTACACACTCTTATACTTTCTATTGTCTTCACGATCTTAAAATATTAAAATTGTTAGACCAAATTTTTTCCTTGCTCCAAAATGAAAAGTAAAAGCATATTAAAACAATAAGATGCGATCAATATCTGATTGCGAGAATCGTATTACTATCATAAGGATTACATTACGACTTAAATATGACTCATTTATAATCGAACCCAGCATTTCACTTCTAAAAATGAAATGTACGACAATTATACGATTAGTGTAAATGTTGGCTATTAAAGTGTTGTATGTATTGCTATAAAGTTGTATTTGCTATCGCATATAAAATTCTTGCCACATGTTTACGATGAATGTCAGTCAGTTAAATTAATGGAGTCATTAAAGCAGGGAATACTACATCATATACAATTGAAACGTTTTAAATGATTTGTTTATTATTAGAAATTGTTGTGCAATTTAAAATAAAAGCAACCTGAGATATTAATTATAATAATTAAATAAAAAATAAATTTTAATATAAAAGAGAAAGCTAACAGAAATTTGTTTTTGCAAAAAAAAAAAAAAAAAAGTAGTTGTTAGAAAATGATTGAAGAGAAGTCGCGTTATAATAGGTCTGTTCACGTACTTCTTGGGTGTTTTCGTTCTTGGACTTTTTTGTGTGAGAATATGCAGGAAGGGAAGCTATCAAATTTGGAAAGTACATGAACAACTTTTGTGTGCTCTCGGGCAGAAAGCGAAAGTGACACCTACAAAATGTCAAGCTAACAACTTTAATTTGAAAATAAAAAGCCAAACATAACATATCTATTCATTTTACTTACTATTTTTATATGAGCTGGGCAAACAGTGCACATCATTTGTAAATTCTGCCGCCTTTTCCGTTTTTCATTTGATAATTTAAGCTTCTGACAATTCTCGATTTCAAATTTTAATGTGTTTGACAGTTTTTACACTATTTTTTCTTGGGTGGATTTGGGCTAAAACTTTATTGAAGGGGAAGTGTGACCTCTATATATTTTCCCAAATTTTCTGAGTACGTGAACAGATTTTGGGTCCTTTTGAGTGAAAATGTTTTAATGTATTCACACAAATTCGAGTACGTGAACAGACCTAATTTTTCGAAGTATAACAGAGTTAGAAAATTGGAAACAAAATTCGTAAACATTTTAATCCTTATGTCATTCTTCTAAGTAATAGAAAATAGTTCAACACCATCACATTTTTTTCATTTTAACAAATCCATCAAATAGTAGCAAATTGCAATTATACAGGGTGTCCCATACGTACCGCATTTCCTTTATACACCGGATTCCTCACTCAATTTCGAGAAAAAAGTTGTATGGGAGGAGTGTCAGAAAATGTACGGTGAGGGCGGTAGGGGGGTTTTGTGATTTTTGTTCTTTCTATCCTAATACCATGTAACTTTCGTGTAACTTTCTTTTTATACACCCTATGAAGGTGACTTGCATCTCAGGTGATAGTAAACGCTCTACAGTTTCCAACAAATGTCCAACCACCTCTCTATTCCTTTTCCGTCGGCAGTTATAGGACGTTAAAATAAAGAAAATAGAAAATTTTGCAAATTGTTTTTCAATTTGAACGATTTTCCCGCTAAAGGCACGATTTCGAGACCTCCGAGTGTTACCTTTCATTTGATCCTGCATATGTACTTACCTAAATGCTACCGTTTTTTAGATATTCCCGTTTTTATGATGCATAATTTCATTAATTTTGCTAATAACAATAGAAATCGCGTCTAATTTATGCAATTCCACGCAAATTAGCGAAAAATTCATGAATTTATGAATCATAGAAACGGGAATATCGCAAAAACGGTTGCATTTAGGTAGGTATGTGTGCATAGTCAAATAAAATATAACATTCCGGGGTCTCTAAATCTTGTAAATAAACTTTATATTTATCATGTATTTTGGCGGGAAAATCGTTAAAATTTGAAAAAAATAGGATGTTTTTTCTAATTTTTGGACTTTGACGTACTACAACTTAAGATTGAAGGTGACAGTAGTGCTGGTTGGACATTCATTGCAAAGCTTAGATGGTTTGCCATCACCTGAGATAAATCTCGCCTTGATAGGGTATATATCAAGAAATTTACAAGGTGTAAAGTGGAAATAGTACTAAAAATCGTAAACCCCCTACCGCCCACTCCGTGCATTTTCCGGCTCTCCTAACATACAATTTATTTCTTGAAATTGAGTAAGTAATCCAGGGTATAAAGGAAATGCGGTACGTATGGGACACCCTGTATATACTTGAATATTGTATATATTTATTTTGGGAATAAACTGACACAGCCTTTAAATATTTGTATGTATGTATATGTACAGTAATTTTGAAGTCATAAACTTTGTTATATTTCTGTTATAGCAATACTTTAAGATGTCATATATCATTGGTGAAGTATTCTATACCACATAGGAATATTTGTATAGCATCGTATATTGCGTCCCATAAGAATTGTAATAACTTTAGATGACGTTGTGATAACGTTGAAAAGATTCTCCACTTTGCAGATATGGTATATACCTGCGTTATAAAGACATCTTAATAGGATCATATTGCTTTCAAAATATCGTAATTGTAAATCGTATGTTTTAATATTAGTATACGATTATTATATGATCTATTGTGCTACTTGGGTAGTTGTCCCTTTTTGGTTTAACCACTTTATTTCGTTGAACTTCAAATAATAAGTTCTATACAAAATTCACCATCCAGTTTCAGTTCAGCGGTTTTTCAAATGAATATAGAATAGAAATAGATGGCAATACAATATTTTTAATCTTTTCGCTGTCCCCCATTCCTACTTTTAGGGACAGGCAGGTAAAATCTGCTTAATTTTATTTCTTTAAAAATTAAAGCTTCCAAAAATAGAAATAATTTCGAATGCATCTGCAATTTTTGGAACTTTCAATATGAATATTAAAGCGAATGTAAATCTTAAAATCAATTTTCACACCCCTGCAGACAAAAGTTGACCCATATGAAATAGAGAATCAGGCAGTCCATTTTATATATGTCAGTGGCTGGAAGCTCAAAAATATTCTATGGCGAATATGTTGGAGGATTGGATATTCCAAAGAGTATTAGTAAGTTTGAATTTGGTTTTTCTTAAGTATGAGTTCTACAACACATGAGAAAATTATAATCTCCCCAGAAACAAAAACAAAATAAAAAGAAAAATGAACTGACCGCCCGACAAAAATATTTCAAAGCTAAAATTAATTTAAAAAAAGAATTTCTCAGCAGAAAATCAAATTATTTAAGCAAATTAAGAAAACTTAACGAAACTGAAAAATCTAAAGAACGAAGGCATTCTAAAAAGCTTACCGTTTGAAAAAAAGGAAAATTACAAAAAATTTTAAGTGTTAATATATATATTTTTCTCATACACATATTAATTTGCGTTCATAGCACCTCTAGTTATTAATTAATTAATTAATTAACTGTCGCCTTCGTCGGTTAACATCAGCTGGTGTTGTTATCTCACTGGATTCCTGAACAAAATTACCAAGCATGGCACGATCCACAGCTTCGGCTTTATGTTCAATGATGTCGCATATAATAACATACACAATCATATTTATTGAACCGTAAAATGCAAAATCTTTCTAAAACGGATTTTTAACAGACCAAAAGCATATTCCATGACTTGCCTTGCAATGAATGCAATTTATTAAACTGACTTTGAGTATTAACGAAGTAGCCAGTATTTTTAAATAATGCAATCAGCCAATTCAAGTAAGGATATGCCAAGTCACCTAGCAGGAATGTATTGATTGAAAATGTTCCCGTTTCGATTTGTAGGACTCTTTCGTACTAATCCGTCCTTCGAAGTACTTGACTATCGTGAAGACTACCTTTTCGCCGTTGACAAGTCCTTGAATACAGAGGCTGTTATACCGATTTCTGTTCAAGTAACTTTCCTAATTTACAACAAGTCTTCCATCCTTGATGTAGAAAGTAACTGCGGCAAAATCTATCAAGTGTACCGCACATGTAGTAAAATTCTTTTGTTCTATGAAGTTACCTCCAACAAAATTTCTTCATCTAATGTAGCCATATTTTCAAATTTTTTACTCAAAATATCATATTTTGAAAAAGGGCAAGGTAAGGTAAAGCAGCTTTCAACATTTTTAATTCCGCACAAGAGCTGGTCGACCTTTTCATATTCTCTAAACTTCGATCTTGTTATTCTTCGACAATTTCTGCACTGCTGGCAGTTGACGTTGAATGAAAGCTACAATAAACATATTTTTTAGCTTTCTTAAAAATTTTGCCTCGTTGTTTAAAAATTCCAAAGGGACCTATAGGTACCTGCAACGTACTTAGGGTCTGGTCTATTGATTAACTTATTCTCTGCGATAGGATAGGGAGTCGTAAATATTACTTTATCATCTATCTAAATATTTGTAATTAGCAAAATTTTTCTTTAATTGTGTTTATTTTCTGATTATAAATTTTACACATAATACATAGGTTTATACAAAATTACTTTTCACATAAAATTTGTCACCTGATAAGAGTACGTTCTTTAAGACCAATGAGGTTAAAAAACGCCCTTTTCTGTTGAAGATTGTGACCACCGACATTGCTAACAGTATCTACCAAAAATGGAAACCGATAATTGGTACCCAGTTGAGAGATACTGACTGCCTTTATGTCGCTGTACACCGTGGGTATAGGTACCATAATCGCACATTTTCGCCAACACCAATTAAAGTAAAGGAAAACATAATTGAGTCCGAATTTAAGTTCTCTGTGCAATTATGCGCTGCTAATTATCTAATTAATTCGTAGCCTCTGACCTTTTTAGGATTACCTTCCGTTAATTACTTCATCTTGTGGGATCTATCACAATGGCCGGTGTCGTGCAGTCGTTGTCAGGTCAGATGGTTGTAGTTGCAAACACCAAATTCGTGAGCACAATTGCAGGCATGTCCGCCAATCGCCACCTTATATCACTTTTAGTGAAGCATAAATTACACCTTTAATTGCGCCCCTCTAATTTCGATGCTGGAATGAGAAACGAGATGGTCACTAAATCTTACATTATTTGGGAAGTGAGAGCTTTTAATTGCTACTTATTTGTGGGGATGTTGCATGTGGGTAAGAAATCTTTCGAATATTTGCGCGCAAATGGTCTTTACGTGCTATGGGGTACCTTGTGAAATAGTAAGTTATTTTGGTGGATAATTTTATTTTCTACTAAATTTTTCAGAGCAACTGCATACACGTACACTATGTACATAATTATGTAATGTGGATTTCGTGAACAACCAAAGTGGTATTTGGTAATTAATTCATTTATCAGTTTTCATATGACGCCGGTATAGTAATGGTTGGTTTCATGTTAAGTGTATTTAAATTCCATATGATAGTTAGCTTTGTAGATCAGAGCATTATCAAAAAAAAATAAATAAAAATAAAAAAATAAAAACCACGAGGCTCCCAGACGGACAGACGGACGGACATGCAAAAATCCAAATAACTTTTAATATTAATTAATATTATTTCAAGGTGTTACAAACGGAATGACAAACTTAGTATACGCTAAATTAAAATTTATAATAACTAAAGATTAACTTAGGAATGGCCACATATACATACAAAGACTTTATCTCATCGTTATGTGAGCATACTTTGTACTTGCTACCCACAGCTTCTGAGGTAAATGTACTCTTCTGACTTACACACAGCGGCTAAAGTCAACGGACTTTTCTATTGCTACCTAGACACAGCTGCTATGGTCAGCATACTGTGATTCCTATGCGCAATTTAAAATAATTTGTTGGTGCCATGCGCATTTTGTAATAATTTGTTGGTGCTGTGCTCATTTCAGAAGCAATATAAACCGCATGCTAGCTTGAATCTGCCTCATTTTTGCATCAAGCGCTTAGGGATTGGATATCATCACGGAATCGACTTGGCTTTAATATTATTAACAAATCTACTTTATTCTGGGTAACGACTAGAATAAATAGTACTAATACAACTTTGCTTTAGGTCTCGACTAAAGTAAACTATCTTGTTCCGGGGCACGACTAGAGCAAGCTATATAATAACTTCCTTTTAACGCCATAAAGTCGATTCCACAATCTAGATTGGTGAATACCTTTATAGTGATCATTTATTTTTATATTTGTATATATATTTATTGTTGACATTCTTGAGGGGTAAATATTTTTTGTTTACAATACACTCTGCAGTATTCATAATTTTGTTTTGTTTAAATTAGTAGAATAAGTGAGTGAAATATCATTTTATCAGAATTGTTTATATTTAAGATAGTTTACTAATCTCGAGCGTTCCTAGTTGTAGTTAGTCACTAGTTTACAACGAGTGTAATCAACTGACGATAAAATAAAGCACTACATTTTAAAATTTCATTGGCGTTCTTAATTACATCCCATTCCATTGTACTTTTTTTTGTTTTGTTCTCCACACGAGCAGAACATTTCATGGCCCTTTGCAGCCAGATTTAAAGTCAAGCGGTCCATATTTTAACATCTAAACATGAGTGCACTTCAAAAACGTTTGGCTAACTAAGCCACTTCTGCAAAAATCATTGAAAAATCTTTCAAGAACTACAATAATACTGTAGTATAAAAACTAACGAAGGGACTTATTGCTGAGCGGTTAATCGCCATAAGCCACCTCTGGTGCGATAATAAGTCTGTTCATTATACAATTATCCAAGGTATGCAGGCGTTTGAAGATAGTGAACTTAAGAAGTTTGAGTATTTTTCAAATGATCAACTTGCAAAAGTGGAAAATAATTACTATACCTATCAAGGTATACTTAGGGATGAATTAGATGCTTTTGAGCCAAAAGCAGAATAACAAATCGGTTCAGAGGTGAAAACAGATCAGAAATCTTCCTCTTTTCTGAAGTTGCCCAGAATAACACTCCCAAAATTTTCTGGATATTAGGATTCATGGCGACTTCTCTAGTTCATACATTATATTAAAACAAGTGCTACTTGCTAGGCTGAACGTTGCTGCGACAGTTTCCAATAACCGAGTCAACCAAGGAAATGTAATGTTAAAGGATAGATATGACGACAAGCGAGTATTAGCAAACGCTCATCGGAAAATTCTGTGCAATCTACCTAAAATGAACTGCTAAAGAAATACATTCCTTATTAGACACATCATCAGAATGCATTTTTGAACTCGAAGCGCTGGGATTGGTATCCTATTTGTATACACAAGTTGAGTTGGGGTAATGCTTATTAACAGAAACCCATCGCTTATGGGAGCAGGGGATAAGTAACATCTAAGGTTTGCCTACGTTCGATACTCTCAAAATCTTTCTAGAAACTATATTCCGAACTCTGAAAGTAGTATCAATATATTTTTCCTCGTCTACTGACAAATGCATAATGAGTCACATAGATTATTTAAATGTCCACAGTTTATCAAATCTGACATCGAAAAGGGTTCAAAATTGTAACATCGAACCGTCTATGTGTGAACTGCCTATCAAGGTACCACGACAGGTAATCTTGCCCAAGCAAATTTACGTGTCGGCAGTGCGGTAGAAAACATTATTCTTTGCTTCACAAGAACAGTGAATATCCGATTAAAGTACTCACTTTTCAACTTAGCAATGTATTCATTCTATCAACAAACAAACACAGCCACATAATACTACCTCTACATCTGAGGTCATACCATGCTTGCCAAAGCATTGCTAAATATTGCTGACATATACTGACATATATACTGATATTACGGACCCTGAAGTGCAGTTCATTACCCAAGCAGCAGCACGCAAACTGCAATTACCTACCACTCGCGTAGAGATTCAGATAACAGGCTTGCAGAACACATGAACATTCTTAGAACTACGCTCGCAATCAGATTGGAATAAGACAAATGGAGTGAAAGGACTAATCGTCAACAATATCACTAAGTTCATACCTTCTTCTACCATTCAAATACAAGAATGGGATCATATAAAGGATTTAAAGCTTGCCGATCGATTTTTCCATAAGTCCGGAAAAACTGATATTCTCCTAGCAGCAGATCTATACGTGGAAATTCTATTGGAAGGATTAAGAAAAGTTCCTCCAAGAACCCCTATTGCTCAAAACAGCACCCTAGGATGGATTCTCTTTGGAAATTTATTTCAAGCAGACTATATTTCCAAGGTCTCATCCTTAACAATTAACGTGCAAGCTGACCAAGCAGCGTT
Source organism: Dioctria rufipes (assembly GCA_963924295.1). Lineage (NCBI taxonomy): Eukaryota > Metazoa > Arthropoda > Insecta > Diptera > Asilidae > Dioctria > Dioctria rufipes. Next base: position 74,131,064 of record OZ002740.1, on the reverse strand, counting down.
TATAGATAACATCCTGAGAAAAATTTTGGGGCAAACTGAGGAAATTTCTCCTAAAGTACGGAAACTCTTATAACCTCAACAAGAGTGTGCACGATTTTATCAAAACACTCCTATTCATAATGCAAATGGTCTATATGAAGTACGTTTACTATTCATCGAAGAAAAACCACGACTAGGCGATTCCCGCAATATGGCCTTACGCAGGTTTTATAGCCCCGAAAAGAAATTACTTCAGAATGCTGACCTTTACAAAGATTATGAAGATTTTATAAATGAATATCATGCCCTAGGGCATATGAAACCAGCTGAAAAGAAAGTTAGCAGAGAATAATGCTATTACTTTCCTCATCACGCTGTTATAACAGCAGACACTACGACTACCAAAGTTCGTGTCGTCCTTGACGCTTCAGCGAGGAAAAACGTATAGACTAAGTGCTGGAAATCCGCCCGGTTTTCAGTGGTGCTGGGAGCCGCAGGATGCCCTCGAAGGACTAAAAAAGCCAGTTTTACGTGAGTTCATAAAGGCAGATTTTTGGAGTGGCAGCAGATACATTGTATGGTGTGAAAGCAGACGGCAGCAAAGACGCGGAAAAATGTATATAACTAACGTCATACCACAATAACTCGGAAATCTTTGTATGTAGCTATACGATTAGTCCCATTTTCGAAGTTAAATTTACTTTTTTTTTCTGAAAAAGTCAGTGTGCAAAATTTCAGTTATCGTGGTATAACGTTAGTTACATACATTTTTCCGCGCCTTTGTTGCCGTTTGCCACCACTTTCCCACCATACAATGTCTCTACCATTTTTACCATTGATAATGAATTATAATTCTTTGCTGCCACTCCAAAAATCCGCCTTTATGAAATCGCGAAACTTAAACGGATTTTTTGGCCTTCGAGGCCATTTGGCAGCGCCCAACTCCACTGAAAACCAGGCAGACTTCCGAATAAGTTATCAACGATATTGAGAGAGTATGATAAGATGGAAGATTTTGTTTATGAAATGAAATGACGTTAGTATTTTGGTCGCCACCTCTCCGTCTATTAAACGACCAGCTTCATCCGGGACTAGTTTTGCAATCCGAACTTTCTGCAATCTTAATACGATGGAGAAAATACAAATAAGCTATGTCCGCTGGTATAGAAAACATGTATAGAATGATTAACATTCAATCATCATATCAAAATTACCAGAGAACAGTCTGGAGAAATAGACCCAACGAAGCCATACATGAGTATAAACTAACAACGGTGGCCTTCGGCATCAACCATCTCTTTAGCTCGCCATAAAAAAATTTCATCAGCTTACCAAAGATGAAGCTGAGGAGTATCCAATTGCAGCTAGAACTGTTACTAGTGATTTCTACAGGTGCAGAAGCTATCGATGAAGCTGTCAAGATGCAAAGACAGGTCCTTAGCCTGTTATCTTCACGTGGGTTAATTAAAGAGAATGGGTTAACAACTCCTCAGATCTTCTTGCAAACATCCCAGAGGAGCAAAGAGAATTACAATTTCCCTTGCTGTTTGCAAGTCATGAGTCAGTTAACACTTTGGTTATTTACTGGTATCCAGGAGCTGATTACTTTATCTTGCAATATCGATAAATAGCAAATCGTCTATCTACTAAACGATCTGTTTTATCAGAAATTGCTAAATTGTTTGATCCACTCAGCTGGATTTCACCAATAGTAATCACTGAAAAGGTTCTGATGCAAACCTTATGGCTCTCTGGATGTTCGAGGAATGATCCGATTCCTGCACCCATTGACACCCAATGGCGACAATTTAAAACAGAGTTGCATAATATTAGTCAGCTTAAGATTCACCGGTGGCTAAATACGACAAACAGTATAACAACTTGTCAGATACACGGATTCTCAGGTGCCTCTGATCAAGTTTATTCTGCTGCTATGTATATTATGGTTGTTAACGTTGAAGGAAAAGTCCATCTGTTAATAGCAAAATCCAAGGTAACTCCTATGAAATCTGTATCACTTCCTTGTCTTGAGTTATGTGGAGTAGTTTTATTAACTCGTCTTATAAGTCGAGTCAAAACAAACTTGAAGCTTAATCAAGTTGCCATCTATGCATGGACAGATTCTTCTATAGTATTATCTTAGGTACCCAATCATCCAAATAAATATAAAACTTACATAGCAAATAAGGTTTCTGAAATCCAGGAATAGCTAGACGTTTAATTCTGGCGTCATGTGAGTTATGATTTCTCGCGATTCTTCCGAGATAATTCACTTATATGGAAAATGTAAATAAAATAAAACAGTTCAATTTCCATTAACACTTTTATTTAATTCAATATCTAATTTTATATTCCACTCGAGCTAAAAACTGATTGGTCAAAGAAACATTAAACTTAAACGTTAAACTACCTGGGGTAGTGATCCTAAAACCGACGATTACAGACTAACTATTTTATTGTACATAAATTATCAAAATTGTCTTTATGTCGCCGAGTAAGCACTTTTATCACTCTTCATCATAAGACTCTTCTTTCTACCGTTATGCTGAAGGTAGCTTTTTATCAGTGTGAGAAACTTTTGCCTTACCAAGCCATTGGCTTTGTTCGGGTTGAAATATTCACATTCTGTTGGTTTCCCAAGGTGTCATCTGCCTTGTCACGTTGCAAGTCGAGGTATGTATTTAGTTTTGTCATTAAGTCACGTTGCATATCTGTATATGTAACTCCTCCCCGCTTTAGGTCAGAAGTCTCCGACTTCGAATTTATTATCTTGATTTTTTCTTCTTTAAATTTACATGATATATACAGGGCAATACCCAGGAAACATATGATCAGTATCATAAAAATGCTTACGCCGGTTCCGTACATAATTGTTTTGTGGTATTTGAGTTCTTGAATTTCTTTTGTATTATTCACATTTTCAAAAATTATTTTATCGAAATTTATTGGTTTAACATAGATCTTTTTAATGTTACTTGTCGGATAATAGAATTTTTCCGTAAATACCATTTTTTTATTATGGAATTTCTGGTCTCTTATTCCTAGAGAACAGTTATTAAAGTTTATTAGATAATTCCCGGATAAATTAAATTTTCTTTTGTCACAATTTTGCCACATAATGTCATGGTGCATGTTTACTAACAATACAGTTTCATCGTCTATTTCTTCAATACTTGTTAAATTATTGTATCCTAGTGAACACTTTTTCTGGAAAATACAATGTTTGCTTAGTTTTAGGTCATTCAAAGATATATCTTTATCATATTTATAAGTTTTTCCTTGTATTTCTACAATGAATTCTTCTGAATCCTTAACTTCAAATCCTTCCGAATTTGGAATTGGTTTGATTATTTGTAAATCGGCGATTACGTAACTGATAGGAATTTTAATAGCGAAGACCAGAAGTTGATCCTTGTACTTTGTTACTCCTGCTTTTAACAAATTTAATTTGTGGAAATCTATGTCATAAGAATCTAATTCTTCAAGAGTTAACATACTCGGATGGATTATATTATTTTTGGTAGCCATAATATTATCAAGAATTTGATTAACTTTATTTTCAATGTACTTAATTTAGTCTCTTGTTCTAAAAATAGTATTTTATAATTTAGTTCTGTTAAATGTTGATAGGTTGAGTTAAATGAGTCTAAAATTTTGTTTCGATCATCCTCTACTAGTAATTTTAGATCTGATAAAATTTTGTTAAAATGGTTGTTTATTTTTACTTGTTGATTTACATTCTGTATGATTTGGTGGTTGTTTTCATCGGTTATTCGTAAATGTTCAAGTATTTCTTGCCTGTCGTTATCGTCCATAGTCCCGAATAACCATTTGTTAAGTGTACCTACTATATTCAATAAACCTCTTTTCTGTCTATTCTCATTTTGCTTTATTGGGTTTTGGATAGTTCGGAGTTTAGTTTTAACTAATTGAATTTCTATTTATAAAGCTTGTCTATCTTCTAACTTTAAATAGCCTATATTATGTTCTAGCTGATTTAAAATTAGTAATATCTGCAATGGATTAATAATATGCACAATTGTATTCGTGTCGTTACATATTTCCACTTGCCTGAGCTTTATTCTTACATGTCCGTCCTCCTCGGGTATTAACTGTACCTGCAGTAGCCCTTGAGCTGTACCTATCATCATCAACAGCAGTATTGCGGTTACCTGTAAATTTATACGATCTTTTAATATTTGATAAATGTACATCTTTTAATGGGTACTTCTTGAAATATGGTTGATCTTTGTGTCTTAACCTCTTATAATTTTTTATGTACCCTTCTTGCCGTTTTTCAGAATACTTTTCTCTATGTTTATTTAATTTGTCAATATACCTTGTTTTCTTTGTGTTTACTTTCTTTACCAAGGTTGTATAGTCTGTTAGCTTATGAGCCTCTCTTGGACTCATTTCTATGGTTGAGTGATACCTATCATTATAGTTCCCTATTGCCTCTTGCAGTTTTTGTTCCAATGAAATGTTACTCCCAACTGCTTGAATTTATTCTATTAATGTGGAATGTAACCTTTCTATAGCGGCATTGTCGGTATGGTTGTTCGGCTTCGTCCAATGCATTTCTATGCATTTCTATACCCTTCTTGTTGAGATAATTTTTAACATGCTCAGACTTAAACTCGTTATCCATAACGATTTTCTTAGGTTTCTCGAAAGTTGCTAAATAACCCTCAAGTATTGCGATCTTTTTCGTCCAATTCCTATCATTAATTAAGTAAGCTATGGCGAATTTAGTTAATTTGTCTATGATAGTTACGAACGTTTGCTTGCAATAATGAAACACATCTAAATGAATAATTTCGTTCTTGTTATTTGGTGTTTCTGTTACACTCAATACTGGTTTTACAGGCTTCCTATCGTATTTTATCTCTTGACACTTTCCACAATTGTTAATAATGAATTGTATGTGCTCTTGTAATTTTGGGTAATAAATTTTGTCTTTCAAAGTCTTATAAGTTTCACTAATACCACTGTGTAATGATTCGCCTGAATGATAAAGTGAAATTTGCTTATGGCCCTCTTCCTCATTTTGTATCTCTTGTGCCCTTCTCGTTGATCTCATAAATTTTATTCTACGGTCATTTGAAAACAGTTCAATAATACACTGCTGCACTTTATTGTAATCACAGTCTTCTACTTCTGAATATATTCCTACATGACCCGGTTTCATATATTTCTTCAGAATATCTTTAATTATTTCTTTCTCGACGTGTGGATTTATTTCTAGAACCCTTCTCCCATGTAATACCTGTATTTCTTTTATTGGACTATATGTTAATATTAATTGAGTTTTGTATTTATTAACGATCTCTTCCCTAATTCCAATGTGATCTAAGAGTTGTTCATCCGTCGAGTGAATGGTATCAGACAGGTCCATATTGGATTCATTGCTGTTATCTTCATTGATTTGGGGACTGTTATCTATTCGACTTAAGAAATCGGCAACCTTATTTTCTTTTCCATTAAGATACTCAATATCGAAATTATATTCTTGCAGTTTAAGAAGCCACCGCTGATTGCTTTGAGTAAATTCTTTTCCCCTATATATTTCGCGTTTAAGTATTTTATCGGGGCATGGTCTGTAATAATTTTAAATCTATGCCCATATAAGTAGGGTCTGAAATAGTTTACTGTATAAACAATTGCTAAAAACTCTTTGTCCGTCACGCTATAATTTTTTTCGTGGTTATTCAATGTTCTCGAGGACATAGCAAATCAGACGATCGCCTTGCGAGAGAACTGCTCCGATAGCATAATCACTTGCATCTGTGGTTAAAGTAAATTCCTTTTCATAATCAGGAAATTTCAAAACGGGGTGTCAGGATATTAGCATTTTTAGATTTTCGAAAGCTTCAATATATTGGGGGTCATTGGTATTAATTTTAGCATCCTTCTTGAGATATTTAACACGGGGGTGTGCTATTTTAGCATAGCCTTTCATGAATTTCCGGTAGAAACCAGTCATACCTAGGAAACTTCTCAATTGTTTTTCTGTTTTAGGCAGATTAACTTTGACTATGTCCTCAATTTTATCAGGATTGGGTTTGATTCCGTCTTTTGTCAAAACGTGTCCTAAAAATGTTGTTTCTCTCTTCATGAAACTACATTAATCGGCTTGGATTTTTAGCTGATATTCTGTCAGGTTTTTGAAGACTTTTTCTAGGGAATTTAAATGCTCATCTAGTGTGGTTGAGAAAATTAGGATATCGCCTAAATAGACAACGCAAAAACAGATTTCATAATAAGTCATATCCATCTAAAAACTTTACATGGTGGTGCACAACGTGTTCTAAATAGTTTATAAAATGAACATTGAGTTTCACAAGGACGACGAACAGTGAAAAACATTCTTCACAAATGTATTCCATGCTTTAAGCAAGCCGCCCGAACGAAGACTCAAATAATAAAACATTTACCATTCCTAATTGCAACTTGTGCAAAACCTTTCCACCAAACAAAGGTTGATTATGCCGGTCTTATCAGTCTGAAAATGTCCAAGCATTGGGCCATCGATCTAATAAATAGTATATATGTATATTTATCTCTATGTCCACGAAAGCAAGCTATATTCATCGAAGCTTTCAGAGGATTTTATAGTCGGTGAGGTTTGTCCAATGATATCTATTCCGACTACGGAAGAAATAAAATTTTGTTAGTGCCGATAAAGCTTTCCACAAGGAATTTACATTCACTGGCATTTCAATCCACCTTCGACTCCACATTTTGGAGGCCCGTAGAAAGCTGGAGTGAAATCATGGCCTATGATGTGAGGCATCCCATTAACAAGCTCGACTACATAAGACACGTAAAGTGCTTCTCAAAAAGCGTAGTTCATATTACGAAGCACGGAAGAAAAGGAGAATGAATGTACCACTCATAAGAAGAAGAGGAAGAACGATAACACCAGTGGTAAAATAAAATTTATTGATTTCATAAAAACAGTAATACACAAAAATCCAAGTTGTTATTGAAAGTTTGAAGACCTCTTAAAAAACGCTTCTGCAAAATTTTAACATGCGCTGTGCGAAATTTAAAATAATTTATTGGTCCGTGCGCATTTTGTAATAATTTGTTGGTACCGTGCGCATTTTAGAGGCAATATAAGCCGCATGCTGGTTTGAATCTGCTTCTTTTTGGATCAATCGCTTAGGAAATGTGCATCATCACGGAATCGACTTGGCTTCTATATTATTAAGAGATTTACTTTATCTTGGGTATCAACTAAGATATAGATATTTATTCTGGGTCTCGACTGGTATACATTTTATGAACATAATCACTTTATCTTGGGTCTCGACTGAGATAAATATAGTTATTCTGGGTAGCGACTAGAATAACACTTACTTATATAAATTCTTGGGTCTTGACTGAAAAAAAGATAGTTATTTTGGTTAGCAACTAGAATAACAGTTACTAATATCAAACCTTTATATTATGTCCCGACTGAGATAATGATAGTTATTCTCGGTAGCGACTAGAACAAGAATTTTACTACTCAAAACTCTACTTTGCTTAGGGTCTCGACTGACTTGACTTGTACTTTTTTTTTAGCGCTTTTAACACGAGCAGAACAGGAGCTGACAACAGGAGAGCTATTTGAAAGCCATTGGGTTGGTCTAACATGCGAATGATATTTCACCCCGTATTTTGGTGCCCACCTAGAATTGTTTTAAACCATATTTAGAAAGGAGATGAATACCTTAGTTTGCTGCTTGTAGGTACGAATAAAGACTACTACTTGTCTTGTCAATTGATTCCAATGTAGCATATCAGTAAAATTTTGATGAAGAATTGGTGGAACTTATCTGAAATAAAGTAGTAGTAGTGATTATCGGAGATAATCTCACAATATTTTAGGAAATAAATCTTTGCCAGGTGAATATTGCACGTTTATGTAATTATTAGCAATAGCTTAGCTATGTATGCCTTGTTACGTTTATCTCGCTAATCGACGTTCTCATGATCTACAATCAGAAATTAATGCTATCTATATTTTGTGGATAATTAAATTGTTTTATGTAAATTACTATAACAACACAAACTAAAAATAAGTGTATCTGGCCATGCATCAGTACCCGTCAAATATATCCTAACAAATATTTTGAAAATTTTTTCAGCTACTGCCAGAATAATTCCTTTTATTTAGCATATGCCTTTCAAGCCATTTAATTTAAAATATAGAGCAGTTTTTATGAATACAGATAATATAAGGAAGGCATCAGAAATGGACAACATTAAAATAGCTCTTCCTCAATTAAGTAAAAATGCTTCTGTTATGTATGGGATTCAATCAATTAATTATTCAGGGTAGGTTAGGTATATAGAAAGGTATTTGAAACATACCACACAAAGGGTTATAATTTAGTAATAACGGTCGGAGAAGCATAAAATTTTTCCGATTGGTGTTAAAAATTTGTTTTTGGTTCCCTCTTAAAAATTCCTATATACGTACTAAATTTTATAAAAAGTAATCAGAGAAAAATATTATTTAAAGATGATCATCCAAGAAGAACTTTTTTAAACTTTGAAGACCTTTTTTAAAGAAGATCTAATCGTTATGCAAACAAAAATGATTTGAATTGAGAGGTTTGAAAAATTGGAAGACACTCAGTTCTATACTAATTTAATTTATTGATTTATCAAATTCACATGAAGCAGAGTAGCTTGATTAGTATGTTCGTGTCGAGATAACAAATTGAACTGAACTGGTTAGTTTGACTGCAGACACAATTTTAGAAGAACAATGCAAAGATTAATGGTGTATCTAGCCCTATTTATCTCGATGCAGCAAAATTTATTTGTTACTTTGGTTTTTGTTTAGAATGCTTGCAGTAATATTTGGTGTAAATGTTTTAGCAATAAACATCACCGCCCGCCTCGTCCGGTAGATGAAAGGATGTAGAAGGTTAATAAATCACAGGACTGGATTTGGAAACTGCCGCCCGCCCCGAGGAAACCTGCGGTGTGTTGTCAAATCGATTGTCTGAGATTGTAAGTAGACAAATCTTAGTTATTCGTCGTTGTAGTGCCCGATCTTTTCTTTGAACTGAGACAACTCGCACTAGTCCATCTGATCCAGGATTGACCTTCACTATACGCCCAAGTGCCCAGGATGAAGGTGGAAGATGATCTTCTCGAAGAACGATGAGATGTCCTGGTTGAAGATTAAGCTGTTTCCATTTGGTTCTTTCTTGCAGGGTATTCGAGTACTTCTTTGACCAGCGATTCCAAAAATTCTCGTACGTTTGCTGTACAAGTTTCCATCTGGAAAGGCGATTTTGAGGTTCATGTTGAAGCGTAGGCTCCGGAGTTGTCAGAAGACGGGATCCTATTAAAAAATGACCGGGAGTCAAAGATTCTAGGTCATTGGGATTTGGGCTTAGATTGTAAAGAGGTTTAGAGTTGACGCATGCTTCTAGCAGTGTCAGCAAGGTGTAAAGCTCCTCAAATGTAAGAGTAGAGGTTCCAATGAATCGCTTTAGATGATGTTTAACGCTTTTGACGCCCGCTTCCCAAAGCCCACCAAAATTAGGTACATTTGGTAGTATAAAATACCACTCTGTGCCATGAAGAGAAAACAGTGAAGCCAGTTCGGCTGGAAGCTCGTTGCTGAATGCAGAGAAAGAGTTCCTTAGATTCTTTGCAGTACTGACGAAAGTAGAGCGTTATCACTGAAGATCTTGGAGCAGACTCCTCGTCTAGCTGTAAATCTTTTGTACGCTACGATAAACGATTCAGTTGTCAGATCAGACACCAGCTCTAAATGTAGAGCTTTAGTCGCCATGCAGACAAATAAGGCTATATACGCTTTATGTGCTGCTCAACTTCGGCCAGGGCTATACCCTACTAGAATAGGATCTGCAAAATCTAATCCAGAATGAGAAAATGGTCCACTTGGTTGAACTCGTTCTGATGGAAGGGTGCCCATAAGCTGAGTTTTGCAGTGGCTCGTTGTCTAAAACAGACTACACAGCGTGTGAGGACTTGACGAACAAGATCTCGTGATCCTAGAATCCAGTACTGTTGTCGAAAAAACAAAGCGTTAGCTGAACACCGCCATGTAGAGTTTGCGTATGAGCGTCTGCAATAATAAGTTCGGCCAAAGGGCTAGTTTTTGTTATGAGAAATGGATGTTTCGATTCACCTAATAATTCTGAATTTTTAAGTCGATCGACTACACGGATCGTTTTTGTATCAACATCAAACAATGGAGTCAAGCGAATAATTGAGCTGCGATTAGAACTTTTTCGATGGGATGACAGGTGGCGACTCATCAGGAAATAATCGTTGTTGATCGTATTGTATCCAAAAATGCATAGATTGCTTCAATTCTAATGGAGATAAGTTTTCGGATGCTCTTCTGTCCTAGCAGTTTACTACGAAGCGGCGGCACCACGCAGTGAGGTGGAATAGTCGTTGTAATGATAAATACCTAGCTATTAAATCCCATGGTAGAAGTTTTGTATTACTCGGTGTTGTATTATCTTTATAGTATGCTGTAGACTGAAGGGAGTTAATTTCAGTGTTCAATACTATGGAAAAAGATGCTGCAGCATAGCTGGTAACTAGACGTCTTTGTTCGAGATTCATTTCAGGGATACAGTTGTGTGCGGCAGGATGCTGGGGCCAGGTGGTAGAAGAAGTTTTAAGCCACGGGGGACCTTCGCACCAGAGTGAGAGATCTCCTAGTCTTGATGGTAAGACACCTCGTGATGCACAGTCAGCAGGTTTACAGATTGAAAGTACATACCGCCATTTAACTGATGGCATAAGATGAAGAATGTCACTGACCCGATTGGCCACAAAAGGTTTCCACTTAAATGGATGGCCAGTTGCCCACACTAGATCGGTTAAAGAATCTGTCCAGTGATATACAGGAATGCCTTGCATTTCTATGGATGATGGAATGCTTTGCATGAGCTTGATGAGAAGACGAGCGCCCATAACTTCCAGTCGAGGAATTGACAATTTCTTAATTGGAGCGAGTTTGGTTTTCGAACACAATAAAGTTATCTGCACATTATCAAAATAGTGAGTGGTTCTAAAATAGATAACTGCTGAGTAAGCTATTTCAGAGGCATCGGAAAATCCGTGTAGCTCATACGAGAGACCTTTTGGATGATGTGCAATCCATCGTGGAATGGATATTTTACTCAAATTTGGTAGATCCTTGCGATATAACAGCCATTCTTCCCTGATACTGGTAGGAAGTGGTTCATCCCAATCAATTTTAATTAACCATAGTGGGTCATAAAATTTTGCGACATCTGAGAGCAAACTCCGCTTTGTGATAACATCTGGGGGTTCATAGAACTTTATTTTAAATTCAAAACAGTCCGTCCTGGGATTCCACCATATACCTAGCGCCTTGACTGTTTCGTCTTTGGATAAATTCAATGATGAAGGAGAAGGGGTTGTGGCGATGTTTTAGAGGCACTCAACTGAGTTGGAAGACCATTTATGCAATTGGAATGCTTTAGCGTTAAGAATCTGGATTAATTCACACTGAGCATGAATGGCCATATGCACATTTTCTGAACCGAACTAAGCATCGTCGACAAATAAATTTATGCGAAGAATCTATGAGCCCAGAGGATAGTTTACTTCTTCATCGATGGCCAATTGCTGTAGCGTTCGAATAGCCAAGTAGGGCGCAGAGGTTATGCCATATGTTACAGTTAGCAATCGAAAATCTTGGACTGGCTCTGACGAATCTGATCGCCAGACAATTTTCCGTAACTCACAGTAACGTCTATCTATAAATTTGTCGGTCATCCCAATGTCGGCTACTAGTACAATGAAGTGTCGTCTCCACCGTAAAACAATGGATACGAGATCAGATTGAAGCTTGGTTCCCACTGCCAGATAATCATTTAAAGAATACCCATTTTTAGATTCGCGTGACCCATTGAAGACCACTCTGAGTGTTTTGAGAGCGCTGTTTGCGTTGATGACTCCATGATGATAATGTAGTACGAGTTTCATATGAGAAGTGTTGCATGTGCTCAAGATTTGAAAATGCACGCATGAAAGCTAGAGAGCTTTCTTTTAGTTGGGGGCTTGAATCAAAACGTCGTACTAGAGATTGCAACCTTCTTATAGCAGTTGTGCGAGAGTCCACAAATATAACAGAGCTCTGGTAAACTTTACGAATTGGTAATCTCACAATATATCGTCCACTAGAACAACGGCGCACACTCTTTTTATAGTAAGTCTCGTAAGTTTGATCTTCATCAGACAGAATAGGTTTAGGTAATGTGATTTCCTCTATCTCCCAAAACTTTTGAAGAAGGGTGTCGAGATGCTCAGACTTTAATGCTCCACCTATGTGATAAGCAGGTCCTGAGAGTATCCATCCTAATGATGTTTTTTGTGCAGTTGGCATACCTTTTCGAAGTCCTTCTTGGATTATTGTGTGATATAAGTCCGCTCCGATGATTAAGTCGATAGAATCATTAATTGCAAAAGAAGGATCAGCTACCTCAAGACCATGAAGGTGTGGTAGATCTTCGATTTGGATTTTTTGTAGACAAGATACCTTAGCTAATTTTCGTAAAACTAACGCAAGCGCATCGATTGTAACTTTTGCGTTTGTGCGAGATTGATTAACGGGTGAAGTCATTGATTTGACTACTCCACCATCAATGGTACCTATGCTTCTAACTCTGCCCAGCTGTAGATATGATGCCACAAATGAAGATATAAATGTAGCTTGCGATCCCTGGTCGATTAGTGCTCGACCTTGCATAGTTCTTCCAGCTGGTGATCGCAATACAACTCTAGCTGTCGCTAATGAGATGGTTTGCGGTATTCGAAGTAGGTTAGTGAACAATGTTGTAATAGGCTTAGATGTTGATATTAATGGAATTGTCGAGGACGGCGGCTGGTCTGTTACAGGCGATGAATGTGAATTTACTAGTGACTGTCCGCAATTGGATGGAGAGCATGCCATCGAATTAGACGATGCAGGATCATGCTGTGAGTGCAGCATTGAATGATACTGGTGATTACAATGCTTACATCTATTCTCTGATGGAAAATTCGCTGCAGAATGGCTTGGGCGCAAGCAATTAAAACAGAGATGTTCCTTGAGAACAAAATTTCGACGTTGTGTAACAATCTTCTGTCTCAATGATGGACAAAAAAGCAACAGATGTTTACCAGAAGATTTAAGACACTTTCTGTACTTAGTGGCCATATGAGCTTTAATTTGCCACGACTTAGTAGAAAACTTTGGATGACTGGGTTTACTTCCTTCCTTTGGTCTAGGCGTACTAGTCCCCATCGCTTCTAGAGTGTTTAATCGGTGTTGCAAAAATGAACATAGTGTCTCAAAGAAGGAAATTTCGTATTGGAGTCAAGGGAATTCTCCCAATTCTGTCGAGTTGTAGGATCGTCCCACTGGTCTACAGGACGTTTTAAGTATTCTAAACCTTTTAATGCTTCGACGGTTCCATCACTGAGCTTTCGCAGTTCTTCCGCGGATTCACTTTTCATGTGAGTCAGCGATGTGAGTAATTTGAGATAAGATGTAACTAATAATCGCTCGTTTTGATACCTATCTACTGGGAGTTTAAACGCCGCCGGGTAATTAGCATCAGTTATTGCAATATTTCTGAGTAATTCTTAGCTTGTCCACACAGGCTTAGCTTCAAATAGTAAAGCTTCTGCGATCCAGTCAGGCTACTATTTGAATCAATTAAGCTTTTGAATAAATCTTGAAAAGGTGGCCATTCTCTTAAGTCGCTTCCAAACCGGTTTAGATTAATTTTTGGGAGTGACGGTTGCGATAGTGAAGTACCAGCTACTTCTAAATGAGACGATGGATCAGTAGCATTAGATTTCAACTTCTTTAGCCTCTCCTTCAATGTACCATAGCATTCACAATAAGAAATTTCTGCATTAGCAAAATGGGTAACAATCGTATCATGAATAGCTTGATATTTTCCCAATATTTCTGCAGTAATTCAATACGTGCATGAATGTAACCATCGTTATGCTTATCTTTGGCGATCCTATCAGTATTCGTAATAAAATTTCCCATGTGATTTAACAACGTAGCTTTTTGCTCCAGTAATTTCTCCATGGTTAGAAAATTTATCTTAACCTAGCAAAACAGTAATAATTGGAGTGGACTTACTTTGAGTTCTGATGAATGTTGGTTGAGAAAAAAGCGTTAGTCCAATGTGATATGGCATCGATTGGAGAATGATAATGAGGCGAAATAACGGAGAACTTAAATTGGCACTGAGATTTAGAGAAATCTGTCACTTGGGTGCCCTGATGACGTTATTAAGCAAACACCGGTAAAATTTAACTTATTAGAAAGTATGTAGCAACACAGGTAAATAAGAAGTCACGAAAATTTAATAACGGCACGAAAGTTTGGATTTTGATCACTTGCTCAATTTTCAAATTACGCATACGCACTGCACACATTAACGTTCACAAGATGTTGTTATGCTTACTCTTCATCAGATTTCCAGAACACAAGAAGGTCACTTCACAGTAAGACAAATTCAATGCATCATTGTTTCGCTCACGTATCTAAATTTATGTTAGGAAAGCTCCCGGTAACGTTAATTACAAGATAGTTCTACGGGAAGCTCCCGTTAATGTAAATCGCGATATAGTTCTTGGGAAAGTTGCCGGATTTCGGCACCAATGCAATCTCCGCGTAGTCGAAAGGGAAGAAAAAGAAAGTGATCACCCGATCTGATCGTTATGCAAACAAAAATGATTTGAATTGAGAGGTATGAAAAATTGAAAGACAATCAGTTCTATACTAATTTAAATTATTGATTTTAGAAAATTCACATTAAGCAGAGTAGCTTGATTAGTATGTTCGCGTCGAGATAATAAATTGAACTGAACTGGTTAGTTTGACTGCAGACACAATTTTAGGAGAACAATGCAAAGATTAACGGTGTGTCTAGCCCTGTTTATCTCGATGCAGCAAAATTTATTTGTTACTTTGATTTTTTTTTTAGATAGCTTGCAGTAATATTTGGTGTAAATGTTTTAGCTCTAAACAACAGTCTTGTGCACAATTTATGCAGATGAAAAACTTTATAGCTGTTCCTAAGTTTTTCTGAATGTATGACCATATAAAGATATTGTAGAGTTGGATTCTTTGGAAGACGAATTCCGGTTGGATGCGGAATAAGATAATTTGGCTAGTATATAGCGAACTGTGTCAATACAATATTTATGGAAAAGGAAATATCATCAACGGGAAGAATTCTGCAAAACTATTGGATCAATTGAACGTCCTAATTTAGCAAAGAAAAATGCTTTCCCATCATGATATTGTACTCATTTCTTCCATTCTTCTAACTTTATTGTAGTCATAAAACCAAATTAATTCAAATAATGGAGATTTTATTGGAATTCACGATTGTTTTGAAGGTTACGTTGGAATAAGGGTACTGACTTGAAAGGGGACTACACTTCGAAAAATATTCTTGTTTTTTCTTCATAAATGTTGTGTTTTCTATCTGAGGCAATATTAAACGTGACATTTTATTATGTAGGTACTACTCAACTGTAGGTATGTATTGGGTTTAAGTGGACTTCCTACAAGAATGAACTTTCAAGATAGGTTTAGCTTTGATATCTAATAAACTAATGTCAAGTTCGTCTATTGAATCCATTTTCCTTACATCCAAAACTAATATTTCCCCAACGATCAAATCCTCAAGAATAACCCACGAAGCTTCTGTAACTATCTACAAAGTGGAGAACTTTATTCCGTGAAACCACTTAAAGTTAATATTCAGTTTAAACTGATATCATGGTCTATAGTATATAGCGATATAGGTGGAAGTATTCAAAACTTGAAGACTACGCTACCCACCAACCACCTTATCAACCACCTTATATCATTCACATTTTTTTAATGTTTTTTCTGTATGCAAGGTGACGACACGATAGCATAACTCCATATTATTCTCCAGCAATCAACCCCGAAATTAATGTTCATTCACATCGAAAATGTGAATGGAATGGGGCGTTTAGTCTTCGCCTCAGCTCATCTGTGATCTAGAAAATTACATTCAGAAGAAACCGTCAGCTGCAGGACGAAAACGCAAGTAACAGGGGAAGGAACAAAGTCGTGGTAGAACGGTTATACAGGCTTATGGGCTCTTATGTGAAAAGAAGCTGGCAGTGAGATACTAAAGCACTGATGTAAGGAGTTTCTGAGGATATTATATTACTCAAAAGGAAACCTCTGAAATGTTCGCACAAGTGCTTTCCCTGGTCACATACAGACAATATATATGGCATGGCCATATATGCTCCTATAGAAGCTATATCAATACCTATGAACGTTTCGAGGAGTAGACACAAAGTGAAATGCTTAAGAAAAAAATACTTTTGCCGCCTAGGGAGCTTCCAGCAGTGTTGGCATTAAATCAAGATTTCAGGTAATTTGGACCAAATACTGACGTTGTCGTTGTTGTTGTAGTCCTAAGAAGCGTATAGTAGTTGTCATCATCATCATTATTACCATCACCATTACCACCGTCATCGTCGCAATCATCATTATTTACTCTGAAGGCCCTCAGTCACACAAAGTGCTACCCTCCCACTAACGTAAGATGCTGAAATGTAGACAAATTCTCCTCTCTTCTGAGAATTCTGGAACTAGATTCCTCAGCATAGCAGAAATAATATCGGAGTGTTGAAAATATGCCAGCACACAGATAACGTTATCGTTTTTGTTTGTTATGATTTAAGACTGAGAAAATCGAAAGTTAATGTGGCGTCTTCTATATATAATTGAATATTCACATTATTGATTGATTCAGTAAGATCTCAGTTATTTAGACTGAATAAGAGTGGTCCAAGAATTGTATACTGAGGAGTACCACAAATAAATGATAGAGAATTCGAAAATTCTTCATCACTTCAGGCAATTACGTACGTCCTGTCACAACGCTATCAAGTACTATAAACAGTATAACTGTAAATTTGAGTTCTGCTGAGCTTTGCAACATAGGGTATCCTCTGAGTTTGGCTATTAATGTGTATATAAATAGAAAAACAAAAAATTAAATTCTATTAGACCGGATTCAAACGCAGATTCCGCCTCTCATCTAGTCACGCAATCTCAGAAATCTTTTGTGACCCTTTGAGTGGTAGAGTCAGGCGCAGAGACAATAAACAAATATCTGACTCCTTCCTGTGCAAGGCGGTCTGCAATTTCGTTGTTCCTAATTCCTTCATGACCTGGCATCTAAATTATAGTGACTTTATTTCGGCTAGTTCCCTCAATTCAGTACGACAGTCCCAGGCCAGCTTAAATTCAAAGATATACGAATTTAATGTTTTGAGTGCTGCTTAGCTGTGTGATATTACATACAGTTTTGCTCCGCAAGCATGTTATTATAACTGATTTCGCGAACGCAGAGTTCTAAATCTCAGTCTGAAAATGGTGTTCAAGGATTCTAGTACCTTAACGAGATGGTAGTTCGGACTGTATATACCAATGCCTGCTTTCCTTGCCATTTTGGATCCATCCGTGTACCACTTAAGAAACTGTTTTTCAGAGGTTAAGCCACCAGAATGGCAGTGTTGGCGGCAACCTAAGATCACCTTAAATAGTGTCTCAAAGTTATCGCATTTCAGCAGAGCATCTGAGGTGGGATTAATCATCGGGTCCTCTATGAATTCTTCAAGGACATTCATATGGCCGAATATACCGGATAGTATTTCACCTAATCATTTTAATATGGTTAATTCAGTCAGGCTCACATATTTTCAGTACCTACGTCACTGTACCGTGGTTTCTATTTCTTTAGTAAATTGATTATAATAATAAGCCGTAACGTCCATGATCCTGAAATACCTAGTGATTTTCAACAAACTGTTCAGTTTCTGTAGACCAACATTAAGGCATTATTAGTCTTGGTTTCAAAAGTCCCACAGTTGGGAAATATTTCTCCTGGATGTCGCTATGTCAATATTTGTTGAAGAGGTCATTAAATCAGAGGTTGATTTGCCGCGATGAGCTTGTGTTTCCAGCTTAAAGGAAGGTATTGTGTGTATTATCTAGCTAGTAGCATTCATAGATTTTCCAGCTTGCAGAATTATTAACGCATACAATTATTATGTGGATAGGTAGGTGGAGAAATAAAAAAAAAGCTTTCACTGACTGGTAAGTTTATTAAAAATTCAAGTTATTGCCTTTACTCGATGACTGCCTACAGAACTGATTACAAAATTCTTGTAGCTATGCCAGGGATATAGCTCTGATGAGAAAAAAATTTAACTATTCTTATGATAATGAACTTTAGCTATATATATACAGGGTATCCCGTAATTTGACGTCAAGCCGGAATCGGGTTATAGACCAATCATAACAGTTACCAGAAAAATATAAAAAAAATCTAAGTCATGTATTTTTCAAATTATAAACGTTTCTTTTGTTTTCGAGAAAATGTACATCCTGTGATGGTTTTTTAACTCCTGTTGCTACAAATCTTTACGTTTTTCAATTTTATTTTTCTTATGTAATCCCGAATAGTGCTTATGTAATCTGTTGCTTTTAATTCTAAGCCAACTGCTCCAGCTTAGAAGAAAATATCACATTTTGCCGAACCAAGAATAGAAAATTAATATTTTATCCAACTTTAACTGACTGTACTGAAAAAAAAAGTACTACGCCAGTTTGGCAAGTAACGTTAAAACTTGACGCATTTAATAAGGCTTCTAAGATGGTATAATATGCTACAATATTTCTTAGATTACGGAAAAAAAAATTTTTTTTCTTCAAGAAACCCAGTTTCGAAAACTTTCTTTTCACCTACTAAAAATGGTTGCCATAAGACCGTAACTTTAAGATTCTAGTTTAAGTGAGACGGAGAGTCATTGCATGAAATGTGAGGGAGCAACATTTCGGAACCTATCTTAACTCAACTAAATGTGGCATTTCAGGAAATTTGAAAGAGATCAATTATAATGTTGTGATATAAGATCATTGGTTTAACATACCTATCGTGGGACTCGACATATTTGTTATCGAAATATCGGATAAGAACCACGATTATTATATCAATATAGATGGTTGGATCTTCAAAGATGTTCTAAATAGTAATACCGATACAACCGAAAAATGCGTAGATCTCAAATAAGGTGACTGGAAAATAATAAAATCGTCTAAGTGCGAGTCGGACTCGCACACGAAGGGTTCCGTACCATAATTTTACACTATGTATATGCCAAAAAAACACGTTTGTTGTTTTGGGCCCCTCTAATTTTTAATTTTATTTTATTTTTATTATTTGTTGTTATATCGCCAATAGAAATACACAGTCTAGTCTGTGAAAATTTCAACTGTCTACCTTATACGGTTCATAATATACTACCCGGTGACAGACGGACGGACATCGGAGGCTTAGTAATAGGGTTCCCGTTTTTACCCTTTGGGTATGGAATCTAAAAAGGAACTTTGGAATACTGAAAATTCTGATGACGAAGAAGTTTGTCCACAAAACTATATTGGCTGTAGATATAGAGATGCTTCGGTACGGTTAGGTACAAGACAGAAAAAGTTGGTACGTTACTGTAATACAAGGTGTTTCCTCCATGGTGGTCAGTACAGCAAGAGGTGATAGTACTCACCTAGACAAAAAATAACTTGAATGGCGAGGGGATGATTAAGAAAAAAAGCTAGTCTTTCACATAACACCCTGTATCTTAAAAAATACAAGGTATACGGTCAGAATTAAGACCTTTGTTGAAAAACTCCAAAATCATTTCATAAAAATACAAATATCCTTACAAGGTTGCAGTAAAAACTCGTGCTACCTTGAATTTATTTTGAATTTTCTTTTCCATACGAATCACCAAGTAGCGAGCATAAGAAGAAGTTCTTATGTCATGACACTTGATCTGAATTCTCCGATCACCATGGCCTGTAGGAAAAGCTTATGCTGGCACTACTTTGCTATCTAACACAGCCAGCGTAATTTAACTCCTCCTCGCCTAAAAAAAATTGTTTTTACTTTACGGACGCATGACAAAAAATTAATTTCTCACCATGTCTTTTGGTTTTTATAACTCATATTTATATACGCTTTTTGTATTTAAATAGTAAAAGAAGAAAATAAAATGGATTCAGTCAAATTTAGTCAAGGCGTTATCATTTTAATTCCACAAGTATTCCACAAGTATTACCTTTCCCTCAACTAACCTTAAGAGCTTTTACTTTTTCAGATGTTTCTACGTTGAGCAGCGGTACATAAAACTGTTTTTGCTCTCTTGTATCAGGCCTAGGTTCAAGTACCTAGACCAGTCAATTAAAGGTAGAATAAAGGCATTATCTCCAATCAGCTCATTGTATGCAGAACTTTATGGCATTTCCAACAGCTGGCTGGTACGCTTCTTATCTCAGGAGTTATTACGGTCTTAACTAAAAATTTCGGATTAACTTCTGACCTTTTTTTACTTTGACCTTTAGTTTTTTTTTTTTTTTCAAAAAATAGTTAGTGTAACTTTTTTATGAAAACTGTAAACTGTGGACTCTCCTCTTTAATTTGACCTAATACACCTTATGTGCTATCCGTAGCCGTTAAGATTAATTAGCTCTTAGACGGTGACCGTACACCCTGTACTTTATACATAAGATACAGGATATTTTATGAAAACTTGGCATAATATCTTAATCACCCTGGAATTCCGAAACGGTGTATATGGCCCCACCTGACATACAATTTTTTGTTTGGCTAGGTGAGTATTATCACTTCCCGCTCTATGGACCACCATGGAGAAAACATTCTGTATATGTGAGAATCGCCAAAAAAAATGTGGTCGCTGGTGATTGAAATTAGAACCTTGGTACTCTGCTTCATACTTCCTTGTTCTTAGCGCGGCCTATTGGAAAATACAATGAGATTCAACTCACATGAGTATGTACTCATATATACATAGTCATTAAGACACAGTACTACTGTTATCAAATTTTTCAGAACTAATGCTTAAAACAATCACATATTTTTGGTATTTGAATACAATATAAGAAGAAAGATCTTCAAATATTCTACAAAAATGAAAAAAATTACATAAACTATTTATCCGACACAGCAAAAAAAATGCATAAATCCAACATGAAATGTTAATGAATCAAGCAGGTGTGGGTATGTGTTAGTATAGGCCCCAATCAATAAAACGAAACCATTAAATAGAAACATGAAAAATTCAATTTTCCATAGAATTTCTATTAAATTTTTTTCAACAGAAATCACTCACAATCAGTGGCAGTCGAATTTCCATTGCACAAAGTTTCAGCTAACTAGCCACTCGTATATCCTAGCTAAATATGCCCCATTTCAAATGCTTTTAACGCTTGAATTTTTTGTAAGTTTTTCAAAAACAAGCGAAAATAGGACGCCCAATCCTGAACACATTCCGTTAAATTAGAAAATATTCTGGCAGAAATCTACCTGGTGGTATGTTGATACATATCCATAGGTAAACGGTTTTTTTTTTTAATGCCTATTAATAAAAATTTTACCGTTCATGGAATAAATTTGTGTTAACTGTCTTACGTGCTTGCAATGATTCATTTATATTTCGTTATTTTACCTATGCAGAAATTGATAGAAATTTATTTGAAAACAGTGATTCTCCTTTCTGGTTGGGGGAGTATGGTTTCTAGGCGCTAGAATATAAATTGCTACAATATATAAATCAAGTTGGAACGAATATAAGATATAGTCATGAAAGAGCATATTTAGATTTTACGTCTATTGTTAGATCAGACAAAACTATTATTATTCTGTCGTAGATGTAGACGTTTAGGCATCCAAATCACTACCATGAAAGGGGACGTCAAACTTAAACGTAACATAAAATTCGAAACAGTAAAAGATATTTATTATTTAATTATACGATTTTTATATACTGCATATTTCCTGACTAGAGCTCCAAAAGGTAGCAGGTAATACTATTCACCTATAGGTAAATAAGAGACTCTGTAGCGGGGTGGGCATCTCAAATTACGGGTTATTAAGAAAATATGCTAGTTTTCACGAAACACACCATATAGGTTTAATTATTTGACGTTTTTTAAACTTATTAACATACAAAACTGTAAGCAGTCATTAATTTGACACATATAGGTGTAATAGCTCAGCGTGCTGTTTTTTAAGTAGAAAACTTGGAATATTCAACTCCATTTTTTTACTTTCACGTTCCTCGACCTGAATTTCTCGGCATCTAATCCGGGAGAGCAAGAAGCTTCATCGCCTTCTGTTGGAATTAATAACCAAATATTATATTTTAATATATTAGATTTTTTAATTTATATAATCAAGATTATATGTTCAAATATGAATTAAATATATATGGTCACCTTAAGTAAAAGTATAGACATATACACACTTAACAATACCTATGATGGACAGAATTTTTGTCAATATTTTTAACAGTTATTGTAAAGAAGGCAGTATATCCATATCTCCTTACATTTGATCATTTGTGCAGAAATAGCAGGTTTTACATCCTCTCTGCAATTCATTTGGCGTCGTATTTATCGTTTTTAAAGTCTGTGATGTGCAAAACAGAGCGTCACACTTGCGCAAGAATATTTTTGCAATCACTGCGATTCATGCAACGACTGATAACATATGAACGTTTTGACATTTTAACTTGATGTCCCGCTCAGTAATGCTTTGCATTTGGTGTTTTCTTTGTTCTTTTTTAATATAAACAATTTTAATATCATTTATTTCACATGTGCAACGAAATTCGTTTGTAAACTTCAATGCACAGACTGCACACGAGCAGAAATGAATGAATCAAGAGAGCGTCTACATCTTCAAATGTGACGACTTTAAAAACACACCTTTGCTCAACAGTAAAAACATTCACAGTAAAGTTGTAAGGTGTTCCAGGTCTTACTGCATCTCCATCTTTCGACACAGTAGCTTGCATAAATGCACCAAAGTCTTATTGAAATCCAACGTAAGATTTCGATTAACAGCTAAAAATATTAAGAAGTAGAAGCACAATTCTTGCCAAAAATAATAGCATTCCACAAGCATAACCACAACATTTTTTTGTTTTTGTATAAATATTTTATAAACACTAATCTTTCATTTTCTGCAATATCCAAGTGCAGAGCTTTTCTCTCCACATCTATATAAAAACTTGTATAACAAGTAATTTAATAAAATAACACTGGAAAAATACAACTTTTGTTAAAAACAACCAACCAATTAGCCATGAATTAAGATTGTGACTTTTTGACAAATGTCGAAATCATCACATAATAAAGTTGAGTATACAGCGCCGTGGTGAACTAAGCAAAGGGCAGAGCTATATTCAGCAAGTAAGCGAAGGCAAGAAACAATAGACCGCAGCTGATCTCGACCATATAAAAAGGGCGCAATTTAAAGTAGAAAAGCACTTGTTACTCGGGATTTAACCAGTAATGTCCCCAGAAGTAGCGGTAAAGGAAAGATACACCACCGAATAGGGAATTAATAGTTGTTATTAATATGTCATCGTCAAAAAGCCGGAAGACTTTCTTTTGGACTTTATCTAACGCGTGCAATTCAGTACGTCCAGCCCCTGCCCAAATATGGATTTTATTTTCTAATCTAGGCCTGATATGTAGATTTGCGCCAAGTCTGATGGAGTAAAATATTTCTCGCATTTTTCTAAGAAGCCCAGGCATTTCATCGCGTTTTTGGCATACCAAAAATATCGGACCAACTAAGATTATTGGATATTTCAATGCCTAAGATGTTAAGAGATAGCGAGTTCGAGATATCTCCCCATCGACGAAAATGTGTTGAGCGGGTCTTGGAGTACGTTTGAAGTAGAACAGACAACATTGCATTTTGGAAGCATTAAACACGATCGGGTTGCTCTGCCCAAAGCGAGAATTGCGTTGAGGTCACGGTTTAGTAAACAGACCATACAGGATCGTTATCAGCTATAGATTCGAACGAGTACCCGAAATCAAGCATGCTGTCGTCTGCAAAACTATGAATAACATTGAAAATGAGAGCTAGCATACAAAAAAAAAAAAATAGGAACGAAATAGCGTGTGGTATAGCGGCATGGATTATAAAACGGTCCGAGTTACTCCGTCCAATACAACTTGAATTGAATAGCGGGAGAGAAAGCTTTCAATCCATTTTAAAAAAAGAGGATCTAGACCTAATGCCTGATGTTTAGATAAAAGAGCCGAATGCCAGACTCTATCTAATATAAAGTAGCAATAAATAGCCGTTTTTCTGAAACCTTATCATTTAATTTTTGTGTACCCCAGAGCTACATTCTTTGCACACTACTATTTAACATGAATATAATATATTAATGATCTAAATGATATTCTTGAGCATTGAAAAATTGTTTGGGATACTTTTCCAATGACCAGATCTCTATTGACGAAATAAATTATCGTCCCTAAAGCCATAGAGATCCCAACTTGAAAATCTATTGATTTAACTAACTACATTATGAGCATTAATTTAAAAATAAAATAAGAAAAAATTAATGGCATCCATTTTAAGATATTCAAGGGTAAAGGATATATTTATTATCATTTTTTTTTAAGTATGCTTTTTATAATTCTCCCTAAAAGACGCTATTTTTGTCTGTCAAATAAAATACAGATCATGCCTCTGTAATAATTAGAAGCAAAGTTATGATTTTCTGAACTAAGACTCGACGACTTTTA
Source organism: Dioctria rufipes (assembly GCA_963924295.1). NCBI lineage: Eukaryota > Metazoa > Arthropoda > Insecta > Diptera > Asilidae > Dioctria > Dioctria rufipes. The sequence continues at coordinate 74,106,373 of OZ002740.1, read as the reverse complement.
AGGATTTGAAAATTCTTAACTACTCAACTTTCAGTAATGATCGATTTCCTATGGAATGACGTTATATTGAAACATTATTAAGACACAATTTTGATAATACTCGTATAAAATGATTACCAATCCTTAACTCAGTGTTTCCCAAAAAAAAGTGAAATATTTATATTGAAAATATAGTTTTATTAATTTTTTTTCATTCATTACATGTGTACATACATAATATTTAGTTCATGAAATTTGCGAATTGACCATAAATATAATAATTATAAAAACAACATTTTATTAAATATACCTGCAACATATACATAACTGAAGTAAGTTAAATTAACTTGTTATCGATGCTAATTAAGATAAAATACAGATAAGTATTGAAATTATAATAAAAAATTAAACTCAAATTTAATTGAAACGCCTTAAATAGGCATTAATTGATATTTTTATTTTACACATATCAAAATTAATGTTTCAGTGTGATATACTCGAGTCGAGCAGAGCGCAGTTTTTTTATAGATGGACGAATTTTTAATAAGGCTACTGCCCACTTTTGGTGCCTCTTCACCAGATTAAAGCCCTCTCTTTTTAAGCTTTTTATTTCGTTTAAAGCTGAAAATCCTAACTCACTAATTAAGTGGTGAAAAAAAAGCAATAGCGCAGCTAAACTTGTTTTTGTTCTCTTTAAATTTATTTCGAATAGTTCGCTCGGTTTGTATTTCCAAAAATTTCCAAACTGCTATTAAATGGAACTCGTACCGAATCAAAACTACTAATGTCGAGTGATGGAAAATAAAAATCAATTTCCTGATTAAACAAGTAAAAAAGCTAGATTCGGTCTAAGACCAATTATTATGATACCCTAGATTAATGCGCGTATAAAATTTCGTATGGTCACACGTCTGTGCACTTTTGATTTTTGGAGTGGTTTTTCGCATATATTTCTAGAACGGTTCGTCGGTCAGAAAAAATTATTATAACCAATTTTATAGGATTTCATGTTCCAAACAAGATTTTAGTACAATAAAAATGTCTAGAACTGATCGTTTGGACAGTATACGTAAAAAACCTTAATTTTTATATGGCAACACCAAGAATGGGTTGCCCGATTTAATCCATTTTTGATTTTTTTTTTGCTATTACTATAAAAACACCAAGTACCAAATTTGAGCTCTATGTTGTCGCATTCTCAAGCAATGTCCAAATATTTGTTCTTTATTCTATCTATTGATGACATTGTCTCAGTTGGGAGGCGCAGTAAAGTCTTGATATATACTGACGACATCAAGCTTTTCGCTCAGATTAAACCTGTTAGCGATTGCGAACAGGTACAAGCTGACCTTCACAAATTTTACGATTGGTGCAAAAGTAATAATTTGGTACTCAAAATAGACAAATGTGAGGTTATAACATTCCACAGAAATCAGAAACCAATCACTTATGATTACGAGTTTTCGCATTCCTCGATTCACCATGTTGGCTCTGTCTGTGACTTGGGTGTCAAATGTGATCAAAGATTGAATTTTATCTCCCATATAAACTACATGGTATCGAAGAGTAGTTCTATGCTGGGTTTTATAAAACGCTGATCCCGAGAGTTTTCGAATCCTACCATAACTTTGCGTTTGTACACTTGCTTTGTGAGACCAATGCTTGAATACGCTAGCCAGGTCTGGTCTCCATTTTACGGTAGACACATCGACCGTATCGAGTCTATTCAGCGGAACTTCGTACGATTTGCTCTCAGGCACCTACCCTGGAATATTTCATTAATTCTTCCACCCTATGAGGATCGCTTGAAGCTTCTAAATATGCACTCGCTTGTGAAACGTGGTTGCCGATGTAACTTTTGTGCACCAACTCTTAAACGCGAATATTGACTCTCCGCTGTTACTTAACAAAATCTCTTTTCGCGATAGTAGGCACAATTCGAGAAGGCTACCTCTGTTGCATGTTAACTGTTGTGGAGTGCAATTAGGGTAGTGATTGGAAAAAAAAATAAACTTTAATAGAATTTTGATTTGATTTTATTTTATTCTAAATCAACTAACAAAAATTAAACTCGACCGCATCGATGGGATTTTAAAATTACACTCGTTGAACTCGATGTTTTACGCCTTCGCCAAGCAGCACATTTCCCACACCGAGACGTAACATGAGACGCCTTTTGAACAGAAAATAGATAAGAAAGCGTTTAGTTTGCATTTCTGTCTTTCTGTCTTTAGATTTTGTGCACTTAAGAAACAAATAAATTACATTCTGCCTTTAAAATTTGGTAACTTGAAAAAGGAAATATGTGAAGAGTAGGCAGAAATCTGATATTAGTAATTTGGTTACTACGATTTATGGTGCGTCGCATGTGTACATGATGTGGGGAATGTGCTTCACAACAGGTCTAACTTTAGCTTGTACGAACCTATTAATCGCATGTGCTTTACTGTTAATAATATGGCTGAGAATTTTGTTGTTGACGTTTCTAAGCCTGTTTTAAAAAAACATCTATATAAAATTTAATATTTTGTTACATTTAAATTTTTTTTTAATTTTTGTTGTTATGTTGCATGTCATTTTATCCGGTGTTCGGTTTATGTTTAGTTTAACAGATCTACTAATACTAACACCGACTAAATGATGAAAAGTAGTTTCCCGATTTGTCTTATTTTCGAACATAATTTTTCGTTTTTTTAAGTCCGTGTACTGTATTTAAGATTTCTTAGATTTCCACGCTCTCGAGTTATCGTGCGCACACACGGACGGACAGACGGACGGACATGCAAAAAATCAAAATACCTTTTAATATTATGCGTAGGTGTCCAATTCATTTTGCCCTACCATCATCATTTCAAGCTATTACAAATGGAATGCACACTTAATATACCCTTTAGATTTCATCTAGGGTATAATAAACTTAACGTATCAGCAATAAGCGTTGAAATTTCGGGATTGCAAGAAGTGTTTGATGTGCAGGGAAACATGCAGAGGTTTGCTTGTAGCACCCCTCGTTTCCACATATAAGTTTATCATTGAAAGTAGTTATATTCCAGTCAATAGGGACTAAATAAGGTCTTTGTCCTACAAAAGGTGGGGTAGTTCTGAGTTACAGGGAGCACATAGGTATAACAGGTCAAATTAAAGAATGGAGTCCACACTTCACAGTTTTGATATCCGAGATGAAATCTTTAGCGTATTCTAAGTTAGTTATTTCGTTTGTAGCGCCCAGAAATAATGATGGTAAAGCAAAATGGTTTGAACATCCACGATTAATATTAAAAGCTATTTTGAATTTTGCATGTCCGTTGGTGTGTCAGTCTTTCTATCTGTCTGTGCGGACGATAACTCGAAAGCGCGTTCACTTAGGGAGCTGAAATTTTGTACACCGACTTTAAAAAAAAGTAAAAGTAAGTTCGAAAATGAGACAAATAGGGCAACGCTTTCGTCGGGTTGCCATACACAAATTCCATTTTCCGCTATATATTTGAGCACTGACTGAGAATTCGTCGATATAGACCGCTAAAATTTGGTACATGGTGTTTTCCTAGCAATAGCAAATAAAATTTCATAAATGAACTAAATTGAGCAACCCCTTCTTAGTGTTGCCATATAAAAATTTAGGATTTTTACGTATGCTGTCAAAACGATCAGTCCTAGACGATTTTAATGTACTAAAAAGTTCTTCAAAAGGTGAAATCGTACGAAATTGGTTATAACCATTTTTACAGTCCGACGAGCCATTTTAGATATATGTACCTATATGCGAAAAACCTCTTGAAAAATCAAACTTGTACAGATGGGTGACCATAAGAAAATTTCATACGGACATTCATCTAGGGTATCATAATAATTGGTCTTTTTACTTGCTATAAATAAAAATTACGTTAAGCACGTTTTTGCAAAAAGAAAGAAATCAAAGTCAATAAAACGGTAAGAAAATCCGCAATTCTTAGTTTAGATTTTGATAACTCCTGATAGGATAGGAGTCCGGGACTGGTTGACAATTCATTGGAAAGGCCATGAACTTCTGCATATGAGCAGCTTTTTAAGATACAAGGTATTTTGTGAAAAACTAGCATATTTTTTTAACCACCCAGTAACTCCGAAACTCTCAACCCCCTCTTGACATACAATTTTTTGTTTGACTAGGTGACTGCTGTCACCTCCTGTCCTAAGGCCACCATAGACGAAACACCCTGTATAAGCGTACTATACATATACATTTATTGGAAGAATGTTCACGTTTCTGTCGCTGAAACTCGTTATACATCAGACTTACAAAAAAAGTGTTTATACAAAAAATGTAAGGAATTATTTTGAAAAAACCAATTTTTCGTACCTTTAATCCCAGACAGCGCACCGTGCAGCATATCAGAACTATCCCACCTCTTTTCAAGCAAAAATCCCTACTGACTGGACTATTAACTTATCAATAGAACTGAGAATGTTTTCCTGTTCTCCTTGCATGCTGGAATTCAAGTAAATAAGATCCGCAAAATTGTCCGCCAAAAATGAAAGTTTTGGCATCCAATATCATTACTCAATAAATCACAATATTCGCTGCTATCCATTAGGGAAAAGATCAGAAACTCATTACGGAATTCGCAAAATCGTGAAAGAATCTTTCCCTTTCGAGAGCCATCGGACTTCAGTATGGATGAGCCAGGTCGAATAATCGACTTTCATGGATTCAGACAATTTCGAAAACAAAGGTATGTTTTTTTGGCTTACTCTTGATAAAATATTATTATTTGTACTACTTACTCGAGTACTGTTTTCAAGTCACTGACAATACATTTCTCTACCAACGCTTCTCGATGTTAAAAGTAATGAGTAGTTACAATTTATTTGGGTTTTGTTCCTTGGCAATTGTTAAAAATCCCCTACCTTGGTACGCGCATGTTTGAAATGAAAACTTTAATGGAAACTATCAATTTTTTCTACTAATTATTCACGAGCAATGAAATTATAATATTTTTTTTTATATAATTTTGCGACTTAGTTAGAATACACCTTTTGGGAAACATTGCCTTAACTGATGTTATAACATAGTTGAACTGCGACCGGTTTGAGACGGATTTTTTTACTCTCTCGTAGCGTAAATAAATTTCAACTGAGAGTTGGAATGGTTGAGTTTTGTTAACAAATGTCGGAGAATACTTGTCTGTACAGAATATTTGCAGAGTGCACACAAAATAATACGAAGACATTTTTGTAGTTGTAATGATATCAGACGCTTGCCTATGTTCATAAGATTCTCTATATATTTTATATTTTGGTCTCTATAGAGATCTATTTTATTGTACACAATTGCTAAGGATCGATTAGTTAAGTACGAATTTCATTGATAATATAATTAAATTCCATCAGTGAGGGCAATTATAAAATACGACGAAAGGTTTTATTCATAATCAAAAACCCCTTTCCCATTTAAATTTTAAATCTGACCTAATTAACTGAATTCCATTAAAAATATTTTAAAAAGTTTCCTCATTATTAAAAATATTTTGCTGCTACCAGCCTATGTTTATTCCTCTGATATACCTATGCTGAAAGTTACATTGAAAATAAGAGAATGCATTAGCAATTTTCCAAAATGCATTTCCTATTTTTGAACAGTCCGCGAAATATTTTTCAACAAAATAGAAAATAAAAAAATTAAAGCAATCAAGTCAAGAACACAATCCTGTTGAAATAATAATGAGTGGGAAAAATATTCTTCTTATTTTTTTCGACAGTCTCGTAATATGTACCTATCAAAATAAAAAGCTAGATAGACTGTAGTGAAATTTGAACTATGTATGTATAATACAAACAACAGCAACAACAGAATAAAATTCTCGTGTAAATTTAAAAGTTTCCTAGTGAATATTTCTTTTAATATCCAGCTGTGAACATGTCATCCCAGTAAAAGTACAAGTCTCGAAAAATGTAATTCTGTTGCTTTATATTTGCCTGCTGCCGGAAGTCCCACTCACTCAGAGCAAGAACTCACACAGAGGGTTCGTTTAGAATCAAGGTCCAAGGACGTAAAATGATTTACATAATAATTTGGCAATCCCCCACTCCCTATCAGACCGCTGTCCATTTTTATTTAAACGCACGTATAATATGAAGGCTAAGTCTGAATCTTCTAAATTTCCAATAACAAAAAAACTTAAATCGACCATTTGACCCAGAGCTGACTTTTAGGGAGCTTTATCCTGTTACTCCCACCCTGGTGAAACAGGGAACAAATTTCATGATTACCTGTACTTTGTTTGTTTTTTGTAATTTCCGCCCTTTTAGATTGCAGAAGGTGAATTAATGTTTCGTGCAGAAAACAAGGTTGGAAATTTTTTTTATGATCCCAAAAATGACAGGGCCGTACCGGACCTACCTTGATTGGTTGTGAATTAATTTGATGAGGTCTAATGATGGTAGGCAGCTTCCGGTTTATACATTCTTTTATGTAATCATTTTAATATTTCTGACTATCGCATACCTGTTATCGTCATTTATTGATGGAAAACTTCATTCTGCATGAAAGGAGTTGTTGGCTTTTTCTTTTTAAATGAAAAATATTTTATGGCTTCGACGTTGGACTGTTAAATGAGGTTATTCGGATGGTAATTTTATTTTTAGTCGAGATGCAAAAATTCATGTGTGAAGAATGTATGTTTGTCATAAGTTTTCGTAATTAATTCAATTGTTAATTATTTAAGGATTTTTTTTTTCTAACATGTTCTTAATGTCTTTGGTTGCAGCACGTTTAACTCGCATTATAATGGGATTATTTAAAATATTCTCTTCAACCTTGGTTCTCTATAATAATACTGTTTGATATTAACTGCATTTGAAAGTTAAACTCTGGAAGGTTTTGATTAATATGTGCGTAAGTCATACTAAAAACTGTGAACCATAATTACAAATTCCTCAATCCACTGCTGATGGTTATACCAAAGTACCATATACTCCATTTTAAGCATATTAGTGCAGGAATAATTATGTTGAACTTTCTGTGCGCAATGGTGTAGTTTAAATTAGGTCAGGTTGCTGCCGCCAAGATAAGACTTAGGCTGCCTCGTTGCAGTGTGACCCCTATATATATGGGAGTCTCTTCATCTAATAAACCCTTGATCCACCCTGATACCTTAAGGAAACTCAAGGTCTCCCAGCTCAGAGAAGAAGTAGCTACCAAATTCCTGCCACTTTTGAACGTTAGAAAGTACACTCACAGTTTACATGATGAACTGACTTGATTTTTCCAGAAGATTTACAGTTTCGACAGAAATAATTTGATTCTAGACCCAATTTCCTATCATATTTACCTATAGGGCGCAATGGACCGTTACCAGCTCTACTAGCTTCCTGGCATCAGCTCTACTCCCACTACGGAGCTCCATTGCTTTTCTCATCTTGTACATAGGCTATAATTGCCTCGGAATACAACAGATATCCCAATTGACCCATTAGCCTTATCGTAACTGTCATTGGTGATGTTGTCTTTTAGAGTTGCGATCTTGATTCAAACGTACGATATTGCATCTATTTCAGAATACGGTAGCTCATCCACTATCTCATTACCTTTCATATTTATCTGGCTAGGAACCATGAATAGGGTCACCTTATGGCGTAAAAAAATCGCTTTTATGCAGGCTTTGCTTAACTGCACCAGCTTTGATTTTACCACCAATAACCTAACCAACCTAACCTTTGTTAGGACAGGAACTTGGAGGTCTATTACTAAATTGCAATGAATGCACTCTATTGTTTGATGCATATTGGAATGTCTACACTTCATACTCTGTTGAACCAGCGATCAGAGAAGGTTTCTATCACATGTAGAGGAGGTTAGGATCAAAATCGAAACATATCCACTTTTGCGAATTTCGTTATTTTTCTCGATTTATGCAGTAAATTATAAAATCTATCATTAAGCAGGGACAGGTTAGTTCAAAACAGCATATTTTCCACAGTATATTGATTCTAATATTAATGTTTAGTTCAAAACTTCAACATATCCCTGCACAGTTGAAAATCTTTGTGTAAAATTAAATATTTTTTAATATTTTCATATATATTACTTCTCCTGATCTAAAGTTTCCTATCAAAAGCATATATTTTACAATTATCCAACAGCTTTATACGATAATAATGCACTTCTTATATATATTAAGATAGTATAAACTTCATTAATAATACACCTTGTATTTGATTAATAATTTTAACCTATTAAACATATAATAACAGTTTAGTTTTCATAATGGCTCGGTTTAAATTTCTTTTATATAAAAATTTATATTAATTTCATACCTCTGCGTATACCTAATTTATTTTAAAATTTTATTAAAGTTATACATTCGCTGGTATAGATCTTTTTTCTTTCAACCGATTATACAAATTTGGAATAAAATTAATATGAGGGATCTTATAAGAATTCTAATAGAATTTACGTATAAAAATAATACGAAAACTGCGTTGAATTCTGAGAAACCGTTGAGTTTTTGAATAAGTCTTGATATTCTGTTCATTTAAGTCCGAGTTTTCGATGAGTACGGACAAATTAAAGTGAAAGCGCGCATATATTAAAATTATAAAAATGTTTGTTACTTGTGAGTATAATGGCGAGCATAAACTAGTGAAAGTGCACAATATAGGAAGTGAATTAGTATACACGGATTTCGTTTGGTCAAGTGAGTACACAATTTTTGTTAATAAGTCCAAACCAAATACGAACCATTTACATATATCTATATTTACTATTTACATACCTACTTCTACTATTATAAAAAATCATTATTTTATCGTTTATAATATACAATAGAGATTGTTCTTACACTCTGTAGGTCTAAATTGTTTCTACTTAGCCTACGAGGATTTTGATTGCTTTGTAAACTATTTTAACGCAATAATAGATGATGACATTTTTATGGAATACATCAATCAAATGGCTTCACATCCTCTCCTTATTTTAAAAATAAAATTGAAGGCATTTTTGACCATAGGCGGTAATATCCTTTCGCTTAGTGCAAAATAAATAGTTATGTAATTGTAACTAATTTAGAGTCTTGCTGTGAAGAGAGTTATAATTCAGACAGAGGTACTTTGAAAAGAATGAATTATTCTATTGGAGAATCGGTGATAGCTACTCCAGAGGTACATTTACTTTTGTCATTATTAATCAATTAAATTAAATGTATTGTCTGAAATGTAGAGTTTTAAAACTTATATATGTGGAAAAACTGAAGGATTACAAATTCTAAAAAGTACTGAGGAAAATAGTTCATTAAATGATATCTCCAGACGAAGAGTTGTGTCAATGTTAGCAGCATACGTTGAAGAAAAGTTTGGTTTTAAACCATCAAAGCCACAATTAATTGCTGCTGCTTCTGCCTGTGTTAACACTTTTCCTTCCTTAAAAAGTGATGGAGAAAATGAATTGGTACCTTAATTTATTATTATGAACTGAAAGTGATATAAAAATGAATGAATTTCACGAATTATTAGTTAATAATTCTAATACAGACTTTCTTCAAGTTAAGCTAAAAAATGATCGCGTGAAAAGACGTAAATTGGAAAAAGATATCCAAAATGTTGAGATTGATTTAATCAATGATACATCCCCAGAAAAAGCGGAAAATTACGACTTCCAAAAATTACACGATGTATTAATGGATCTTAAACGAGCGATACTGCCAGAAGAAATCGATCATGTAAAAAGCATACTACAAAAGAAGCAGGGAGGACAGCCCCAATATCTGGTCGAACTACCCATGCTTTTTTATTTGCCCCGACTTGGTTAGTATATACTAGTGTTCTATATATAACGTATCTCATTATGTCCTAAATAATTTAATTTTACTTTTACTGACATTTATTTTTTAGACTTTAAGATATTCAGATAACCTACTGTTTTAACGTACCTATAGAAATATTCTCTAAAAATATTTACTATATATACATATATTCAAACAGATTAATTTTGATTTCGAATTAACACACCGAAGATAAACTTAGCCGCATCGTGGGAAAAAATACAATTATATTTCAAGTCGTCCGAAACTCTGGGAAAAAAATATTATACACGGAAGCGGAAAGGGAAAAGGGTATTTAATAATAAAAAAAAAAAAATATATAATATATGAAATTTATTTTCTTAGACTGAGATACATGTACGTTATCTTTAATCAATTTGATTCGGCTACTTCCTCCACCACCAAATGGAATTAAAAAAATTAAAAGTCTTACCGATGAAAGGGCTGTAGACAGGTTCATTAAATTCTATACGGTAAGTTTAATGTTTTATTACTCTATTATTATTTTTATATTCTGGATACCAAAAAGAATTTAAATTATTTTAGCCTGGATTGTCGAACGCGGAATATTTGCAAGACTCATCAGGCAGAGCACCGTTCATTATTGCTATAGGTACTTCAAAGGCTAGTATAAACCAATATTTGTTAGTACTGGATCCCAATATTATAAGCTTAAATAATACAGCAACTGTACTAATTGCTGTGGATTTAGTTTTTAAGTTACATTTTATATTTAATATTAAATATGATATGAAGCTTCGGTTGTTTTGGGCATATATTCAAAATTTATATACCATATAGAAAATGCTCCAATAACACAAACTGTAAAAGATGTCCATATGAAAATAAAACGGCTCACTAAAAATTAATGAAAAAAAAAATCCTGACAAAAACAAACAATGAAATATTTCTGTTATTTGTGTAACGCTGAGTCACCCTTAATTTCAATAATTTTGAAGCATTTGAAATTAATGCATTTTCTGTACAGCTCAAAACATTTAGATTTAAGATGTAAATCGAATAAGCAATGTGATGCTACTTTTAATACATACTCTAGACTTAAGAAACATGTAATGAAGTGCTCATTAAAATTTTTTCATACTTACGCCTATCAAGAGCGCGCACAGACTCCTTCAGGGATACTACCAAATCAAACTATTGCTTATGAAGTTGTACAGAATAAATATGCAGATCAGCCAGCTGTGAATGATGCTAATAACATTCACAATGCCCAGATCTCTTTGAAGAATTCAACAGACTCTTTTGTTTCTGACCTAAACTTTATGGGACTACCAAATACAGCAATAAGTAGTATCATTGACTCTACTTCCAAATTGATCAACAACATTTTAAGTAATTATACAATTATTTCTAAGAAAATTCCTGAAAAAAACGAGAAAAAACAATATGCGGAGCACTGTAATTTTATACGTAACGAATGCCTTTCCAATTTCGCTAATATTTCGACTAAATTTAATAAAGATAAATATTTCAAAAACTTACCGTCTTATATTGAACCGAGAGAAATAGCTATTGGGGTAAGATGGGAACGCCGTTATTGTAGGAAAACAAAGAGATATAAAAAAATCGCTTGTTCAAAATACTTTTATGTATGTTCCCATTATTAAATACATTAAAGCAATGCTTTGTAATTCTGAAATCCACAAACTTATGCTATCAAATAAAAATCACTGTTGTTCTGAGGATACATTTTCAGAATTTTGTTGTGGATCTGTGTTTAAAGCTAACAATATTTACGAGAAAGGCAGTTGTGTGTTAAAATTACAGTTGTTTTATGACGACTTTGAATGCACAAACCCTTTAGGAAGCAGAAAAACTCTGCAGAAAATTGGTGCAATTTACTGCACAGTTCAAAATATTCCAAAAAAATATCTTTTTAAGCTAAATTTTATCAACTTAGTTTCGTTATTTAACGCAAATGATTTAAAATGTGGTGCATCATATAATGACATCTTAGCTCCACTTGTAGAAGATTTAAAGTTATTAGAGGATCACGGTATAGAATTCAATGATTCAACAATATTCGCCACACTGGCCTCCATTTCAGCAGACAATTTAGTAGCAAATAGTATTCTAGGATTCTCTCCTAGTTTTTCAGCAAATTATTTTTTTCGGTTTTGCGATATGCGAAAAAATAAAATACAGAATCATTTCAAAGAAGACAATGATAGGTTGCGGTCAATTGAAAATTTTAACAGCTTACAAAATACAAATTCAGCTGAGTGATTTGCCAAAAGTGGAATTCGATTTTTCACAATCTTGAATGATCTTAAGTATTTCAATATTTTTGATAACGGGACAGTAAATCCTATGCACGATTTACTAGAAGGGGTTGCTAAATATATTATGTCAGCCTTTTTGAATTATCTGGTTCTTGAAAACAAAATCAATTTTAAAGAAATTAATAATAGAATCCACTCATATAATTACGGATACTTATATCGTAGAAATCTACCCACTTCCGTGATAGGTAAAGATTGTTTTTCATTTTCTGCTTCTCAAACATAGTGCTTAGTAATTCATTTTTCTCTTATCTTTGGCGATCTTGTAGAAAAAAATATGCAAGCAAAATGGGAGGGAATCACAACATTACTTCAGATATTAGAAATTTCATTTGCCCATAAAGTGACATTGGTAAATATTCACCAACTGGCCCGCGTCATTGAAAAGCATTTATTCCTAATCGTAAATGAATATAAACTAAGATTGTTACCAAAACATCATATTCTGACGCATTACCCAGGAGTTTTGTTGAAATTAGGTCCGATAAGTCAATTTTCTACAATGCGGTATGAGGCTAAGCATCAAGTCTTCAAGATTTTGTCTAAGAATTTGAGAAACTATATTAATCTATGCAAAAGTCTTGCAATAAGATATCAGCAAAAAATAGCTATATTTTATCAAAAATTTTACCATCAGGAAGCACCCGAACATGGAAAACTTTCTATACTTCAGGATTCTCTTTTTGCAGTAATTAGAAATGTATTAGAAGACCAGCCTATAAATTTCGATAGAAGTGAACCAGTTTTTCTAACTTCTTATTTTGAATATTTCGGAAATTACAGGGAAGGGTTATACCTATTTCTTTCTCCTGAAATTGTCTTTTTCATTGAGTACACGATATTATACAAAGATAGGCCCTTTATTTTGTGCAAGAAAGTTGATGTTATTTTTAACATGTTTCATAAGTTATTCGAAATATTAAAAAAAACTGGCCCGTTGAAGGCTTTTTCAATATTTGAGTATGAAAAGAGTTTAATATGTGATTCGGCAGTATCTAGAAGAGACAAAAAAATCTATTTAATTAAGAAACATATTTTCAATGCGCACCTCAATTCAAATTAATAAAATGACTTTATGTAGTTAGTATTAGGTTCTATAAAATATAGTGGTAAAAGAATCCATCATTTCAATATGAATAACAAACTTTTTAAGGCTTTTTTATATGAACAAGTAATCTGAAGAGTTTCTCTAAAATGAATAAAAAATTGGTATAAATTTTATATAATATATCTTACATTTATTAATATTAAATCAATATTATTAAAGTTTCTGATTCAAACCAAATTTATATTATTTTGTTTTATTCTAAGTGCGAATGAATTGCATATGATTTTTTTATAAATTTCACTTATACAAGAGAGTATGAAATCTATATATACGTGGTATTCATTTTCATATCATGCTGGTATAGGGTTCATACTCTCAAAATATACAAATTTATACTTTGTAAAAGTATGAATTCGATACTATATTTTGAATGGATTTATATAGATACTATTAAAATATAAAATTTACTCCAAGATTTTCAATAGTGTGGTTAGAAATTGTTAATTTTGAAATTGATTCAAAAGAATAATCCCATAAGTTTATCGGCTTTTTACTATTGCACAGGTCAATGATAGGACCCACATGCAGTTAGAATGCATTACAGTTCGAGGAGAGAGACACTCGGCAGGAGGAAAATATCAAAAATGCCAAGTTTCGAACTCCAGCACGAGCAGTATAACAATACTACTACATTTGGCCATTTTAAAGTTGTGAAATTTCTGATCGGCTATATTTACATGCGATTTGAGTTGATAATATAATAATAAATTATCATTACCTGCTGTGAATTTGTGATATAGTTATTGTTTATATGAAAAACTGTACTTGTTTAAACACGTACACAAATAACCTCTATAAGTAACTACCGCATAGCAAATTTATTGTGATTAGACGTCTAGTTAAAAGTGCAGAAATTTACGCTTGCTGCGTGATAGATACGTGAACGCACCCTAGGTGGCAGTTGACAATACTAAAAAAACAAAATTCAATTATAATTTTTTTCAATTTTTTTCGGCATTTTGCTTGCATTTCATTATGTTTGCTCTGTGCGTTTCCTTCTGTTACAAACCAATAAAATTCCCGCATTTTGACATGGAGGATAATGATGAGAGACCAAAGGTTAAGCTGATAAACTGTGGGCTAGGAAAAAACCACGAAGAGGACATCAAAGGGATATCGTGAAAAACGATAAGTGAGTCTCTGTTTTTGAAATAAATATCTTAATATTCTCTAGACAACAATGCTATTCTATATAAACTACGCTTGGAAAATGAACTCATGAGACGTACTGTACTTATTTAATGAGTATTTCATTCTTTTTTCGCAGGTATAGAAACATAGATCCACTTGCATTGAACTTCACAAAGAATTGTAAACATTACTCTGACAAAACATTTAAGTGTAACAAAGTTCAATTACGTTTAATAGTGAAGAATAGAAACTTATTTTATGAAAACAAGACCAAAATATCTCAAGACGGATTTTTGACTAGGCTTATCTCGGCAATAGTCCCAGAAAGGAAGAGAACATTCAAGCCTACCCAGAAACCAAAACGTCACAATGTTTTTTGTTCTTATGATTTGATAGGAAAGAATAAAAAACTGATAAGGGTTTGTAAAAAAATGTTTATGTTGACATTTTCTATAAAACAATTCAGGCTCAGAGAAATAACTAAACATATGTTCATTGGCACAGTACCAAAAGAAAACAGAGGAGGTGATCGCAAACTTAATAAATATGCACCTAAAAAGGCAAGTGTTTGCAAGTTCATAAGAGTAAATACCAGCAAAAGAGGGTCATTACAAAGAATTTATTTAAGTTGCGATTTGAATATTTCTATACTTTGGAAATTCTATAATGATTCTGTAGAAAATGATCTACAGTTGAAACGCAGCATGTTTCGAAATATATTTAATACACAATTTAACATTGGCTTTTCTTCTCCGTCTTGTGATGTATGTGGTGCTTGCATATTGTTAACCAACAGAATTGAAAATGAGAAGAATCCTCGAAAAAGCAACAATTTATTACAGAAAAAAGGATACATAAACTTAGAGCAAATGCATTTTATGAATTCACTCGCAGCAGACCTGAAAAAACATTGCCGTTATGCTTTGACCTACAACAAGTTCAGTCCATGCCAAGAATCCCAATTCAGGATGCCTTTTATAGTCGACAAATTAGTCTTCACAACTTATGCTTCGTGGACATGTCAGCTGTGTATCAAGTCGTTTTTACATGTGACGAAACTCAATCTGGGCGTGGATCCACTGAAGTAGGATCAGCCTTGCTACAATTCTTATAAATAACAAATAACAACTCCCACATAATTCACACAATGTTATTTTGGCTCATCAATCATTCTCCTGCTGCAATTAAACAAATTCAAATCATTTGCCCAGTAAGAGGACATTCATTGTCCCAGCCCATAGGGTATTTGGAAGGATTGAAAAAGAAATAAAGAAAAACCCTGTCATTACCACCAATGAAAAATATAGAGAAATTTTTGAAAAATTCGGGGAAGTTAAGGTTCTAGGGGAAAATTGGAGATTATATGATATAAAACAGTTATGTAATTATTACAAAAAAGTGGATCAAATCAGAAACATTAAAATGATTTTTATAACTAAAACTATCTCACAAACACGGAATGGAGTCACAACGTAATACATTCTAAGGTTGTATGAGCACTTTAGGTATGAGGGCAATGAAACTAGTTCTTGCCTGCTGAAGAGACAAAAACAACACCCCAAACTTTTGATGCGAAAAAGTTTGGGTCATACTGTTAGTCAGGCAAAAAAATATTATGTAACAATTTACGAAACAATTCGGCGATGACTGGGCTTCTTTGCCTGAACTAGAGTGGTACAAAAGACTTTTGGGTGAAAATTTACCTTCATTGCCTCAAAATGAGGAAAATGATGAGGATGAAATGTGTGATTGTTTAGAACCAGACACTGAAACATTAATAGTGTAATTTTGAAATAAAATATTTTCATTTTTGCAGATATTTTTATTTTCATTCAAAACAAAACATGACATATACAAACAGGTTACGTTCAAAGCCGCACTTATCCAAACAGGGGGTACAAAACAGCACATATCAAATAATGTTTTCCCAAAACTGCACTTATCCAAAATAATTTCTGGCAATTAGCTGATATTTACCCAAATTAATGGAACATTCAATGAATTTAGGAATTTGGCAGCACAAAACCTATAATGTGCGTAAAATTCCCGAAATGTCCTATAAGGAAGAGAAAATTCAATAAATTAGGTATTATGGTACATTTTTTATGGAAATATATTTTCGTTTATATAATTCACATATTGTTTTTGAAAAAAAGTCATATATTGTTTTTCAATATTTTGTTTGAGCATGTCCCGCGCACCAACATAACTTCCGTACTACTTAGTAGTACGGGCCATAAGAAATCAGATATTTAGCTCATTCTTTTCAGAAATTGTGTGATCAGAAATGCTGACACTACAATTTCTGATTTTTAATTTTAAGTATTGCAATTCTGCAATAATTCCCCCCTTCAGAATTATAAAGAAATATTAATTCCTTTGTAATCATTTTATATAAATAAGCAGTTAATGTTCAATAAAAATTATTATTAATCTGATTGTCGAAAGGTTTCTTTTTATTTCTCACAATTCAACATCGGCATACTCTGCCTTAGTAAAACTCAACATCGGCAAACTCTGCAATCCCTTTATAATAGCGGCATACCCTGCCTTAGTGCAGATATAATAGCGGCATACTCTGCATCTAATATTAAAATATCGGCATACTCTGTCACATAATTTACTTCGGCATACGCTTCCTCTATATAATACTGCACAGCGGCATACTCTGCCATAGCATTAGCAAATTGACAATACCCAGACATGAAGGTGACCAGCATACTCGGAGGAATAATAATAATAAAGGGTTTTCCAATAAGAGGTGTTATTTTACTTAGCCCGCTATTTCGGTAGATGTCACTTTTGGTGCTGTCATTTTTTGACATTTGACAAGTAGAAACTACGCCATTAATAAAAATGGAACGATACACGATTCAACAATGCATTTAAATTATTAAAATTCACTATAAAAATGGTGAAAATGTGGCAGAGACGGTTCGTAAAACTCGAACAATTTTGGGTCGTCGTGAAGCACCTTGTCGAACCGCAATACAGAAATTGGTAGAAAAATTCGAGCTGTCGGGAAAAGTTAGTGATGTGAAGAATAAAACCCGTGCACGTCGCTCAAGAACAGCCGAGAATATTGCTGCTGTAGCCGAAAGTGTTGAAGAAATCCCAGGTTTGTCCATTCCTCGTCGTTCTTTGGAATTAGGCATTCCACAAACGTCATTCCACCGTATATTGCATAAAGAATTGGGTCTTCAGGCTTATAAAGTTCAGTTAACACAAGAACTCAAGACGGCCGATCATCAACAACGTCGAGTCTTTGCTGATTGGGTCCTTGAAATGCATGAAAATGATCCGGAATTCCATCGAAAACTCATCTTGAGTGATGAGGCCCATTTCCACCTCGATGGCTTCGTCACCAAGCAAAATTGTCGCACCTGGAGCTCGGAAAACCCAAGAGTTATTGTTGAAAAGCCTCTCTATCCTCAACGTGTGACTGTTTGGTGCGGTTTATGGTCCCGCGGGGTCATTGGACCTTACTTTTTCGAAAAGGAGGCTGGAGCAACAGTTACGGTGAATGGACTGCGCTATCGACAGATGATTAATGATTTTTTATGGCCGGAATTGGATGATATTGATCTGGACAACGTTTACTTTCAACAAGACGGCGCTACGTGCCATACAAGCAACGAAACCATTGATCTTTTACGGGAAAAAATTTAAAATTCCCTACATTTTAGAGAAAGTTCCCTTCACTATAGGGAATATTCTCTACATTTTAGGGAAAAGTAAATAATAACAAATTTTAAAATTCCCTAAATTTTAGGGAATATTCCCAAAATTTTAGAGGAACAAAACAAAAATTCCCTACATTTGAGGGAGAAAGACCTACCTACATTTTAGAGATAAAAACCTAATCTACATTTTCCAAAGTGGAGCTTTCCCTAATTTTTTCGACAAATACCCAACCTTTATAGCACAAATTGTTGCCACTCACTTTAGGAAATTATTTTTTACTGTGTGGTTATTGTTTGATCTCTTACTATGGAAGTTCAATGGTGGACATGACCCGATTGCCTAAAATCATAGATGGCACAAGAACTTGATGTCGTATGCAATACTAGAACAGACTATACAAAATTTTATATGATTGGTGGTAAAGGGTTTTTCAATAAGAGGTGTTATTTTAATTAGCCAGCTATTTCGGTAGATGTCACTTTTGGAGCTGTCATTTTTCGACATTTTACAAGTAGAAACTACGCCATTAATAAAAATGGAACGATACACGATTCAACAACGCATTGAAATTATTAAAATTCACTATAAAAATGGAGAAAATGTGGCAGAGACGGTTCGTAAAACTCGAATATTTTTGGGTCGTCGTGAAGCACCTTGTCGGACCGCAATACAGAAATTGGTAGAAAAATTCGAGCTGTCGGGAAAAGTTAGTGATGTGAAGAATAAAACCCGTGCACGTCGCTCAAGAACAGCCGAGAATATTGCTGCTGTAGTCGAAAGTGTTGAAGAAATCCCAAGTTTGTCCATTCCTCGTCGTTCTTTGGAATTAGGCATTCCACAAACGTCATTACACCGTATTTTGCATAAAGATTTGGGTCTTAAGGCTTATAAAGTTCAGTTAACACAAGAACTCAAGCCGGCCGATCATCAACAATGTCGAGTCTTTGCTGATTGGGTCCTTGAAATGCATGAAAATGATCCGGAATTCCATCGAAAACTCATCTTGAGTGATAAGGCACATTTCCACCTCGATGGCTTCGTCAACAAGCAAAATTGTCGCATCTGGGGCTCGGAAAACCCAAGAGTTATTGTTGAAAAGCCTCTCTATCCTCAACGTGTGACTGTTTGGTGCGGTTTATGGTCCCGCGGGGTCATTGGACCTTACTTTTTCGAAAGTGAGGCTGGAGCAACAGTTGCGGTGAATGGATTGCGCTACCGACAGATGATTAATGATTTTTTATGGCCGGAATTGGATGGTATTGATCTGGACAACGTTTACTTTCAACAAGACGGCACTACGTGCCATACAAGCAACGAAACCATTGATCTTTTACGGGAAAAGTTTCCGGACCGTGTTATCTCTCGAAGAGGTGATCACAATTGGCCACCGAGATCTTGTGACTTAACACCTTGCGACTTCTTCCTTTGGAGCCACGTGAAATAGAAGGTCTACGCCAACAGCCCAGTGTCGATTCAAGACCTCAAAGATGGAATTCGTGAAGCTATCGAGGACATAGGGCAGCCACCTTGCGATTTGGTTATGGAAAATTTCATGAAAAGGATATGGTCCTGTAGGCGTGGTCATGGTGGTCATTTGGCTGATGTTATTTTCCATTATTAACGGCATACCTTCCTCTTTATAATGAAATAAAAATCCGATCATTTATCTCAAAAAATGGCATTTTTCTTTGAATATCAAAATAACACCTCTTATTGGAAAACCCTTTACATTACGGAATGGACCACAATATGAGAAATGACAGATACGTCGAATGATTTCCTCGCATTTGTCGCGTTGAGCAGGTCGGCCAAATATATACAAAACCGTTGTTAAAGCAACATTTGATGCTGCACGCTCTAAAACACTGGTCCATTCAAGAGTATATGTCGATATATTATGCTCTGGTGTACCATGCGATTGGTAGTTCTTGTTCCATCTTTGCTAATGTCGCAATTTTTTATCTGTGACCCAGATATCGATGGCTGTACTAACGAAGTGATGCACGAGAAGAGCTCGTATCAAAGCTCAATAGCTCACTGATCTCGGGTTAAATTATTGTGGGGATGAACCATAATGTATATCATTAATTCGTGTGCACAGGCCAGTAAACATTTTCTTCAATGTAGGCAACAATTCATTTCGTTTTCTTAGAATTTCAATCGATCATATTTTTTGACAATTCGTGTAGATTATTGACGGCTGAAAACGATTCAAACAAGTTATGTCTGGGCAGATAATCATTTTTGTGCAAAGTACTAAAGTAAGATAAAGAAGCTTCACAGTAATCACACATGATCCGAGAAGATTTATCGAGTGCGCTGAATAGGGGACGAAAACTCTCTTGAAGACCGGAATATACACCCGACATATTGGTTGCGTTCTCATAAAGGTCACGACACAGTGTGAGCGTCACAGCATTGTTGCCGGTTTAGTTGGCGACAATGACGCATGTAAAACACAGGGACCGCGACGTGATAAGTGTGTACTGTAGTAACAAGGAAAAATTAAGAAACATCTTTTAATTATAGCTTATGCGGCTTACTTAAAATTGCAAGGCATAAAGAAAAAACAAAAATCAAAAAAAAGCGAAGGAGATTCCTGTACATGGTATGCTGTACGATAAGCACAGCATAACGTTTCCCCTCATTTTCTTTATTATTTCCTCCCCAAAACCCATAATTTATCAAACTTTAAAGAAATTAATTTGATTTAAGTTTTAATAACCACTTTTTATACAAAAATAACCAAATTATTATGAGGTAATACAAATATCAATTATGGAATGTCCACATAGATTTGTCGCTTATATTGGCGACAAATTTGGAGATTTTCCCAAACTCTTTGTTGGAAATTTGTCGCGTCACCCTCATTGTGTTAAGTAATATAGTATGGGGCTACCATATATTCGTAATTGGTAGCAACCAATTTACGGCGACGTTGTTGTGTCGCTCTCACTCAGTTTTGGCCTTAATACCCTAGACAGAGTATGGAGACACTTCATTTTTAATTAAATGGAGTCAAATGTGCAGTGTGTCACACAAATGAGATCCATCAATTTTACTACATTCAGTGAAACTGCATTAAAAGTGGCACCTACCGTCATTAAAATGAACTGCATTTATTGGAAAGTGGATAGTTTTTCCAATAAAGCTAGCATTGACAGCACCGACTTATAACAATGGACTAGGCGTATTGCCATTTTCCTATAGGAAAGAATGGCACAAGTTTTATATTTTTCTCTTTCGCCCTATGGTAGAGTTGGAGCTACCAACACAAAATATTTCTTACTAAACGTTTTCTTATGCCATTTGATGTTTTTATGTTGGGTGCAATCACGGCAGAAAGAATAAGGTAAAGATAGTGTTTAGAATTCTCCGTCTCTCTTGCCCATATGCAGGATTCAGTTAAGAATAACTTTTGAAAATTAAAATATCACTTGGATACAAGAAAACACATTTTTTTATTTTAATTCGATTTTCGCGTGTAAAATTTCATCTGATTGGTTGAGTTTTACATGTTTTTTATGTAATAAAAGTTTTAAATGGCGCAGGGGCGCACCGAGAGGGGGGGGGACGAACGGGACCGGTCCCCCTCCAGAATGTCAGTTTTCTGACCATTATTTACAACTTATGTATAAAATGTGGTCTGTATATTATTCCAAATTCCGATAAAATAAAATAAAACCTTTTAATATACAATAGCAGTCCTTAAGTGCTCAGATGGTGCACGACGCGACTTTAGAGCCCTATTTTTCCGACTATTTAGGACTTGAGACACCTATGCCCCCCCCCCCCCCCCCCAAATCCAAATCCTGGTTGCGTTACTGAAATGGTGGTCTAACGGTGATATACAGAAACACAATATTTGTGCCACTTGAAATAGCAAATCGCTCAGTCCATTGTTATAAGTCAGTGATTGGCAGCCATCAGCTGATTATGAAAGAAATTTCTTTGCCGCTTTCTTCTCTTTTTGCTCGCTTTCAACAAGAAAAATTGTCTTCTACTACATAAATGCTTTGCAACAGCAATACATAGTCGCCAATTTTCTAGATAGCTTTTAGTTAAATTATTGAACTCTGCCATGATCTTTACTCACATTCAGGAACTGTCAATAACAATCCAAATGAAATAATTTTCGCCGATAGTCTGTCACCTGTTCATTTCCTTGAAATGACTGTATTTTCAAATTAAGTCATTATAGAAACAGTCTGACTAGGGTATAAGGCTGTCTATGACAAGTGGCGATATCCAAATCGTGATTCTAACGTCTCGAGAGCCACGTTAGTCAGGTCTTCAAACCATTCGACAGGATATCCCTCTGCTCTGGAGACACATATCGTACGATTAATGAAAAATGATCTACCTGGGATATATGCGTCGTTGAGTCGACATAGATGGACAAATACTTGGCATGCTTTATCTCAGTCACGAACGTGCTTATACATTTTCTGCCATGATGTCGATAATTTCTTCACATATCCTGGGCGAGAAATATGCTGTTGTGCCGAATGCTTTGTTTCCGAAGCATTTTGTGTGCACATCCAGAAAAGGTTAAAACTCAGCCAAAAGCTATATAGATATAGCTCGCGCCGTTCCTGGATCCAAATATCTCGTGTGAAGCTCGAAAAGTCAATCCGCAGACGCTGACCTCTCAACAGCAACAATACGACTTAAGACCGCATGACAGTGTTTTATCGCTTCTTCCGTTTGAAGCAGAGCGTAGCATTGCTGGCTTACCCTTTGCTTACGTCATCAAATCGAGCCATTGTCGAGGCATCGTAAATTTTATATTCGCGCGAGATGTTACTGGTTTTTGTTGTACTTTCCCAATATGTGTATGTCATTGATTTGTCTATATCGACACCAAGAACTAGTCAACACGAGTATATTGTGTGTCAAACAGGGGAAGTTGGCTTTTAAAATCGCGCGAACATCGACAGTAGCTAACACGCCTACTTCACCTACCGTAAACATCCACGAAAAAGCGAGGAAAAAATGGAACATTATGAGTGCTTTTCTTTATATTTTTTGTGGAAGGAATAGACGGAACAGATACTGATCACGTGGTACAAAAATATTCGAAACAGAAATTATTAAGTAAACAGAAATAAATAAAAATTTGACAGTTGTGCACAATGCAAAACGTAATATTACCAGTAGGGTGATTCTGTGCTCTTTGTCCTTCTATTTAGTCGTGAATTTTGACATATTTTGTGAAGTTTTTTCTTCAACACAGTTCATTTTGTGTCTTCACTATTATTTACCACAAAATGAACTATAATGAATTTTCGATGAACATACGTCAAAAAAACAGGACTAAATAATCGACAAATTAGTCAACTGCTCCCAGAGGTTGTGACAAAAATGTTATACTGGTAAATGGAAATTTTACACCTAATTAGAGCATTACAAGTGCTTAAATTCGAAATATTATTTTGAATTTGTAATGTGAAGTGTCATTTTCAAATCATTCTACGTCATGTAAGGGTTGCTGACCTGAATAAAAACACGAAAAAATCAGTAGAAAAGTTCATTTCATTTAGTTGATTATTTTGACATTCAAGTTCGACAAAACCTACAGAATCACCCTCCTGGAGGGTGATTCTGATCTTTTGTCGTACATTTTAGGCGTGATTTTTGACATTGACATAATCACCTCACTTTTGTCGCACTTCTTTTTTAGCATAGTTCATTTTGTGTCTTCACTATTATCTACCACAAAATGAACATAAATGAATTTTCGGTGAACAAATTTCAAAAAACACGCGATTGTGACAAAAATTTTATACTGTGGTAAATGGATATTCTACACCTAATTAGAGCAACATAAGTGCTTGAATTCAATAATATTTTTGAATTTGTAATAATGATTTTTGTAAAAACGGATTAAATGTGTATTTCAGAGCAAAAATGAGAGACCGTAAATAACTGTAATTTTTGGTAATTAGCTAAAAAGGTCCCATAAAATCTGAATTGTTTCGTATAGATGCCCCTTTTCGTATTTTACTTGCAATTCCGGTAAATTTAATGGAAAATAGCACAATTTCTTTGTTTAATAAGAAAAAGAAAACATTGATATGAATGATAGACCAGTCAAAGAAGACAATCAATTCACATTACTTGGAACAGTTATTGTTATTAAATTTTGACGGAATGTTGTGTGTGTGTGTTTATTTTGCAACCATCACTGAGGTTTGGAACATGCAAAACATTAGAAAATAAAAATTTTTATTACTTTTATAAAGAATGTACATTGTACATATATGTATGTATGTATGTTCAATACGCAATAGACTTTGAGATGCCTTGGCAGTACGTTATCTGTGCTGGACCTTATTACTGAACTCTAGTCGATCAGAATAAAACCATACAGAAAAATTAAGCGCAAATTCAAGAAATAAAATAACAGAAATCCTCAAAACATATGATAGCCGGACTTTTTTGAGTTGCCTTTATTCACTTTATTGTCAAACTGTACACGACTATTTACAAAACTTCACTTGACGATCACGTGATTAACTTGTGTCATTATATGTTTATTTTTAGTTCACCACAACCTGAATGAGTTCAATAACAATAAGAAGGAAGAAGAAAAGCAATTCATTCCTTATGTGTATATTCTGGCACTTAAGTACGACAAAAGATCAGAATCACCCTCCTGGAGACCATCATATACAATTTTCAGTTTCTGAAAATAAAATATCCCGTTTTAATTACAAAATCAAATCAATTTTTCTTGTCTCTGCTGTTGCCATTGAATAAATAACTAATAAAGAAATGACAAATCGGGTGAAAACCTAAGCCACTCGGCGAAATGTAATAGTGTGCTGTGTTTGTATTCGTTTCGTCATGACAGTAATGAAATCCTGACATTTTAAAGGGGGGCATTTTTTATAATTCAAAGTGCTATGTAAAATAAACAAATTTTTAGCGCCCCTTATTTTCAGATAATATTTCTCGGCGTTGCCTTTGTACGAGGTACGACTGACATAATTTAGGCAGCAATTACAATTACAGACGAAACAGAGAAGCATTGGAAAATGTTAACTTTTATGTCATGGCTGTTTATTTTTATTAGTATTTTCCACGACAATAACGCCGTGTGTTCCTGCAGCACAGCACAGCGCACGTCATTACGGTTATTTAAGAGTCTTGATTACATAAAATATCTTTCACAAAAGAATGTTTCACACTTATTTCATACTACTATTAAGTAAAAATCAAATCCTGTTAAATTATTTATTTATCACAATAACGCTAACTCAATTCCGAACTTCTTTTCATAAAATATGAAATGTCAGAAATATTGAACTGACGCAAAACAGGTAGGAGGCCCTCTTGTCATTTTTAAAAGTTATTTCAAGAACTGTAAACTGAAAATGGAAATCTCTAATCAACATTTTGGTAACTGGAAATGAAACGTCAATATGCTGCCACTCTTACTATAATAATTTCATTCAAAAAATGTTAGGAATAAATACAGCTATTTTACATTATACAATTTTTATTTAAGTACGAAACTTTAAGTACATTATAATATAATAAATGTTGATAAACGATATATTATTTATTTTGTGTTTATCTTAGCGCTAAATCATGAACAATATATTTTGCTAGTCCATCTAGTGCACAAAGAAAAATGTTTGATGGTTTCCCAACACGTGAACTCGGAACATATAAATGCCCGTGCGAAAAAAATAAATTTTCTAGATCCAATCCAGATATTATGGTCATTGTTTGTCCTTCTAACTTATTTATGGTCAACGCAAATGCCCAACGTACAAACAATTGTAAATATTTGAAATGAATTGCTGCGTCCGTGAGTATCATTGGAATACCTAGCATTAGAACATTATCTCCTCTGAGCTTTCCGTTTAATATGGTCGGTTCAATGACATTTCCCATTTTTGTTTTGTTTTTTGTTTTTTTTTTTGTTAATAAGTCTGAGTGCATTAACTTTTGGTAAATCGAGTGAATTCAAAAATTCAGTGCGATAATGATAATGATTAAAATTAAATTAATTCGCTGGGCAAGATTTCTTGTATTTTGAAGCTGATTTCATCAACATCGCTTGTTCACTGAACCATTGATGGTTACGATAATTGTCACGTATGTCAGGAAATATATTTTCTATTAACGCATTTTTCGAATCAATAATTGTTTATGGAATGGTTACTGGAAAGCCCTGCTGGCTTTCTTACCACAATCAGAAGGAAAAATTCAGAGGGATTGAGAAGTTTTGTTAAAATATCGATTTATTTTAATTTTTGTTTTTACACCTCTGTTGCTCTTGCTTTATCAGCTCGGTAGAAGCATTTTTTACGAACAGGTCACTCGCGAGTCACTTGACGACAGACCTGTAATGTACTTAAGTACCACTAGTAGCAGTATCAGGACCTTTCTAAAATACAACTAGAAGTAGCGGTACTTAAGGGGAAGTACTTCAGCTCTTATAAATTATTTAAATATGCCGTCTTATAATAGAGCAGGGACAGAGCTGAAGTACTTCGTGCTATGGCGGTATTTGTAGTAATTGTGTACTTTGGTACTTATCGCGTACTTAATCTTATATGTGGGACTTGTACTTAAACGACTTTAAGTCCAGGTCCTGGTACTGGTACTTGAACTTGGAATTTTTCATGTCTGCTTGACGATTCTCTGGTCACTATCGTTGCAGAATCTTGCAGAAATGTTCACACAATTTAATTAATGGTGTATTTTTAATCAAATCAATTGTTTGTAAAATACTGCAGCGGATAGATCAGTTTGTAATGTAACACGCATATTTATTGTTAGTTGGAACATATGGACACACAAAACAGATGATTTTAAACATGCGTTGATTTCATCCGCTTACGTTGAACGTGGAATAACCGGTAATATTTATCTGAAATCATAACAAGGGAAAGGGATTAGATTACCACCAAATAATCTTTCCTTGAAAATTAAATCATTAACGGTTCGATTTAATGCTTTCAGTAAATGTTTATGGGTCATTGCATATTCATCCCAGGTAATAATACATTTTTGCAGTACTTTAGCCATGCCAAGTGTTTTGTTATATTACATACCGCATTTTTATTGGTTATATATCTAATGGTAAATTCCGGGTCGAATGTGGTGTTCTTCCACCATCCAACAAAGTTGCAACGGTGCCAGATGAAGGAATTCCTAATGTGATGTTTCCTTGATATCTAAATTTGGCATGGTTGGGTGAAAATAAAAACGTTTTACCATTTCCACCTAGTGCGTCCAAAAAGCAAACCTTCCTTCTTTTGTTGCTATCGCAAACATAACTCTATCATAAATTGTCTTTTGTTTCTTTTGACAACAATTGTGCATTTGTCATAACAAATGAAGCTAAATCGTTAGTATTTAATTGTTATTCACGTTACATGTCATTATTAACTAAGTCGTTTGCTGGTCGATTAGATGAAGGAATTCCCAAAATTTATCAGCGGTTCATTCGAGATGAGTATTCAAATATTTTCAATCATAAACAATGCTTCGGTAAACATGGTGTGAGTTGAAGATTTGCGTCTTTCAATACACGCGTTTAATTTACACAACGACTTTTTTTATTTCCAGCTAAAAATTCGTAAATGAAGAGCACAAACGTATCCTATGTAAACATAGTACATATAAGTTTTCTATGTTTTGACAGTGCTATTATACACCGAACACAAAATTTTTGAAAAAAACGTAAAAAATTGAGAATATGCCGTCCACAAAAATTTGTCACTCTGCTCCACCAATTGATTAATCCGGCACTGTATGCAGGAACAATAAAATGAATTACTTTTTTTTATGTCCGGTGTGGTGTGTCCTCCATGTATACTATTTCGTCCCTGGCAACTATCTAGTTGGCCTAGGCAGAAGTTCGTCCTTGCTACTAGGGCACTACTTTAAGCCATCAAATGGAATGTCCAATGTATACATATATATTTTAATGAATTAAAAAAAAAATCAATAAAAGACGAAATCTTACATTTTATATTTAATAGAAAAAAGAACTTAGTTAAAAGGTATGTTACAAAAGTTGTTACAATAAACCTAATAAACTTAGGGCTAAATGTAAAATAAGACGGTTGTCCTTATTTTAACAATTAAAATTGCCTTATCAATAAAATCTCTTTATTTGAGTGTTGGCATTAGCCTTGATATATAAATTTGAAAAACACAGTCATTTTGCACAAAAAGCCAACTATGGATTTTCTCCGGAGTGTTGTGTATCAAGATGAAAACAATTTAAAACTTTTCCAGTCTTAAAAATCTGTCAAAGTGTATATGGCAAAAGGCATTAGATGTCTGAAAATCAATCAAAACTAGAAAGGAACTGGTGTAGAATAAAAAAAAAACGAAAATATGTATTTACAAATTCTTCAAATCTATCCATTCCAAATATCTATCCTTGGGGGCAGTCCAAATCAGACTCCTGTAAAACTAACCTTCGCTTATCAAAATAAAATTTATTCTCCAATCACTTCTAAAGTAATCTCATATTTAGAGAGGAAAAACATCTCGTTATTAGTTGCTCAATAAGTAGTCTTATATATATAAATGTGTATGTTTGTAGACATGTTTTTTAACTACACTTACATTTTTTGATTAAATTCGTTCATTTTCTGATGGAGCGAATAGAAACATTTTTCTTTTCTTTTTTTATTTTTTTGCGATATTTTTCTGCATATTCTACATTTTACGTACATCTAACATTATTCCAGTTATCCTAACTAAAACAACACACATTTTTTTTTCTTTGTGAGCACTAGCTGATGCCGTTTTGTTTGGAACATCTTTTCATTGTATAAGTCCCCTTTCAGTGGAGAGCAACTATATAGTCTTCATCGTCCTTATATCAATAAATCATTTTTAATTTTAATTATCTACTAAACAATGCTTGTCCGTTCAGTAGAGCTGTTACAGCTACTGCTACCACCTATGCATACTAATTGACACTTGATGTCGTCATCGGCTATCCCTCAGGAATTCTCATCGTAATTACCTAAAATTCCGCCACCACTGGTGATCAAAAGTTGAGAAGGCTGTTGACTGAGGTGTGGTGGTGGTGGTAGACTCGCCTGCTGTTGCTGATGAAGCTGCTTATTGAGCAATGGTATTGTGCATCCTGTTGAACCATATGGAGATGTTGATGATGTTCTTGTTTCATATGTTGGGAGATAGGACCTTGATGGAATTCTTGTGTAAATATTTGATGGGGAGCGTGTGGATAACAGTTGCGGCGGTGCTGTATATATAGGTCTTTGTAGTGCTGGCGCTCGTTTTGGAGAGTTATATAGCGCGAAAGCTGGATTAGTAGTTAATGATAATTCCCCGTACTGAAAAATATAAAAAAAAAATATTTTTATGTTTTCGTTTTTTGTTATGTTGCAAAAACACATTGAAATTCTTATAGAAGAAAAAAAAACAGGTCGAGTCTTTTGTAAAAACCTTTTTTATTAAGATTTTTTTTTTTTATAGCTATATATGCTTTTTATTCTACACTTCTGCGTAGATAATATACATTAAAAGTTTTGACGATATATTCATTAACATTTGGGATGTTGCTTATTTGACTTGATTCTACCCAAACCGAATTTATGTGTGAGCATGTTTAGTTAAATGTAACCTGAAAAGTTTGACAAAGTAGACAAACTTATTTAGTGTAGACAATGTCGACAATGTAGACTTAGTACTCTGTCAAAAACATTTGTTAGTACGTGACCGTCACCAAGTGAAGCTGTTCTTATATAAGTGAATAAAGAAAATCTATCACTAGAAAATATGCCAGGCTGACAAAAAAAAAAAGCTTTCGATCAGCTCGGAATCGATCTTGTAAGAATACTGCTGAAAGTAGGATAAGAGGGCACACGTATGACAAGATAAAATGTATAAAACTGTTCTGTGTTTTATATAGTATTTCAAAATACTTGTAAATTTTTGTTTTTTGTTCAGCAAGCAACAAAATAGAAGCAAAACAACTACTCAATTGCAAACGAGTCAAGAGCAATACAAAACCATTTACAATTATATTAATTTGGATGACGCAGCAGTTCAACAAAATGAAGTGATTATTGAATTAGATTCGGATCCATTATTAAATTCTTATGAGAGGTGACGATGATTACTTTGTATTTAAGTCATTATTGTTTTATTGTACACCAAAAAAAAAAAATTGATAATTTAATTTAACCAAATGTGGAATCTTTAAACTGCGAAGGTACGTCTAGCGAAAATGTCCATGCTCATCGACTTCAGCATCCTCATCATCCGCCTCTACGTTTTGCTTTCCAAAACTACGTCCAAGTAATGGATTTTCAAAGAAATTTTAATTTTCGCCAACTTTGACATCAACAATCAACTCTGGAAATATATCACCATCATAACCTTCACTTTCACAAAGTAAAAAATGATAATAGTCGTTCTATAAAAACAGTGTGAATTCTGTATAGTTTTTATTTGACAAATTGAACGATAAAGGAGACGAGGAATTAAATGAAACCCTTTCAAAATTAATTCTATTCTAGTAATGATCAAAATCGGTCATTTTGGTGACTCAGGTCAGACGAGTCCTTCAGTTTGAGTCACTTAAATAAAGGTAAACGATTCGGTCATTTGGGTCATTTTAATCAAGTGGGAACAATCATCTATATAATACCTTAAAATTACCTACCTCACCGAATCGGTCAGAGAAACCCTCAAAACTCAAACGGCGCCGGCACTTGGTTTATCAATTTTGTAGCCGTTCGCGACTGATATATCACTTCGTGTTAAGCAATCAAAATTGTTGCCTTTGTAATTGCTCAACTGGTGAAATGTAACATGGCAAGGCAACCCGGTTGGCCTCAAAACAAACATTTGGCAAATAAGAATTTGCTCCATTCTCTGAATGATTAAATAAATTAGTCTTCAGTGCTGCAGAAATTTGTATTTCTTTCAAATTAATTCATTCTTTAGGAATACAAATAACTTTTGCTTAAGAAAAACCCTTCTAAGTAGCTAACAAAATGAAAATTAAAAATCTATAACACAACTCCAAATTAACTGGCTTCAAGAATGTGTGCGAACTTAAAGTACCAAGTCGATCATTGCAGGTAGATCAAGAACGTTTATAAAAATATTGTAAACTATAAAGATTATCCATCACTCTTCTTACATACTTGGCTTGGCACCCCTGGTACCCTTGTGTATGTGCAGAAGGGAGGTAAATACTACAACTACGATTTGGCGACAGAGGTGGCAGTGGAGGGACTAGTAGCAATAAAAATTAATTCAGAACCGATATATTTCTGGATGCCTAGTACCAACTTTTTGTTGTTTCTTACGTTACCGATACAGAGTTGTGGGTGGAATATATAAGTTAACACGCAATCACTTTCCCATAGAAAAATAGTAGCATCATATTACATCCTCACGATGCAATACAACGGTGGCACGTTGCAGTCCATTAACATGGAATCGTTGTTCCCACGAAAAATATGTTTAGTCAACGTTTTTAGTTAAAAATGTAAAAGGTTTTTTGCTTTGATTATCATACGCATTTCAGTTGTATTTTAGATTTCGTAAAATTCGGATAAAATAAAAAATTTATTGTTATTTTTTTTTCAAATTTTCTAAGTCGAATTTATTAACTGGCGCCCAAGCAGGGACCATTGAGATTTTAAGTAAATAAAAAGTCCAAATTGTTTACAAGTGAAATTTGAAGAATTTAATCAGAAATAAAAACAGTTTTGTGTAGTACAAGTGTAACTATCACAGCAGCTCACTAATCGATTCTTAAGAAATTACTTTCGTCTCTAGTGGCAAGTAAAAAGCGATAAAATCCTTCGAAATTTCAATAACTACAAATTGGGAAACGAGGCCCCTGAGTCACACACATCAGAAACAAAACGAAGTTGATAAGCAGGGGAGATAAAGGATAAAAACGCCATATTTTTCAACAATACATATCAACAGCAGCCCAATTGGTTGCGAAAAAGACCACAAACGATCCCAATATAATAGGACGAGGTAATTTTGAGCACCCGTCGTCGTTATTCATACAACTCCCAAATGCAAACCATACATTTGTTAATCTTAATGTAAGTTGATAAGATAGTTATTATAATAGTTATTATAATAGTTCTTGTGGTAATCATACTTAGAAACAAAGGATCTATCGCGGTAGTTAACAGAAATGATGCAGGTAAGAACAATGCATCAACCATACAACATTCAGACGAAGACACCATCTCGAAACAATCACATCACGGGAGCGTCCAGATCGCAAACCTAGCATCGGAAACAAAAACATAGGTACCAATATCCAAAAGGAAGTTTTACGAAACGCCATTCTTCTAAGGAAAAGGACAAAATCCAATGAGGACTTTCGAATTTAAAAGGGGAAGCGTTAACACACAATCACACAACTTGCCCATAGAAAACAAGTAAAAAAGCTAGAATTGGTCTAAGACCAATTCTTGTGATACCCTAGATGAATGCCCGTATTAAATTTCGTATGGTCACCGATCTATTCAAGTGGTGATTTTGAAGTTGTTTTTCGCATATATTTCTAGAACGGATTGTCGCACAGAAGAAAATTATTATAACCAATTTTATAGGATTTCGTATTCTGCAGAAGTTTTTAGTACAACAAAAATGTCTTGGACTGATCGTTTTCAAAGTATACGTAAAAAACCGAAATTCTTATATGGCAACACCAAGAAGAAGTTACCCGATTTAGTCCATTTTTGAAATTTTATTTGCTAATGTAGTAAAAACATCATGTACGAAATTTCAGATCTCTACGTCGACGCGTTCGCAGGCAGTGTCCAAATATATATATATAAAGGGTTTTCCAATAAGAGGTGTTATTTTAATTAGCCCGCTATTTCGGTAGATGGCACTTTTGGAGCTGTCTAATTTTTTGGCATTGGACAAGTAGAGACTACGCCATTAATAAAAATGGAACGATACACGATTTAACAACGCATTGAAATTATTAAAATTCACTATAAAAATGGTGAAAAAGTGGCAGAGACGGTTCGTAAAACTCGAACATTTTTGGGTCGTCGTGAAGCACCTTGTCGGATCGCAATACAGAAATTGGTAGAAAAATTCGAGCTGTCGGCTCAAGTTAGTGAGTGAAGAATAAAACCCGTGCACGTCGCTCAAGAACAGCCGAGAATATTGCTGCTGTAGCCGAAAGTGTTGAAGAAAACCCAGATTTGCCCATTCCTCGTCGTTGTTTGGAATTAGGCATTCCACAAACGTCATTACACCTTATTTTGCATAAAGATTTGGGTCTTAAGGCTTATAAAGTTCAGTTAACACAAGAACTCAAGCCGGCCGATCATCAACAACGTCGAGTCTTTACTGATTGGGTCCTTGAAATGCATGAAAATGATCCGGAATTCAATCGAAAACTCATCTTGAGTGATGAGGCCCATTTCCACCTCGATGGCTTCGTCAACAAGCAAAATTGTCGCATCTGGGGCTCGGAAAACCCAAGAGTTATTGTTGAAAAGCCTCTCTATCCTCAACGTGTGACTGTTTGGTGCGGTTTATGGTCCCGCGTGGTCATTGGACCTTACTTTTTCGAAAATGAGGCTGGAGCAACAGTTACGGTGAATGGATTGCGCTATCACAGATGATTAATGATTTTTTATGGCCGGAATTGGATGGTATTGATCTGGACTACGTTTACTTTCAACAAGACGGCGCTACGTGCCATACAAGCAACGAAACCATTGATCTTTTACGGGAAAAGTTTCCGGACCGTGTTATATCTCGAAGAGGTGATCACAATTGGCCACCGAGATCTTGTGACTTAACATCTCGCGACTTCTTCCTTTGGGGCCACGTGAAAGAGAAGGTCTACGCCAACAGCCCAGCGTCGATTCAAGACCTCAAAGATGGAATTCGTGAGGCTATCGAGGACATAGGGCAGCCACTTTGCGATTTGGTTATGGAAAATTTCATGAAAAGGATATGGTCCTGTAGGCGTGGTCATGGTGGTCATTTGGCTGATGTTATTTTCCGTTATTAACGGCATACCTTCCTCTTTATAATAAAATAAAGATCCAATCATTTATCTCAAAAAATGGCATTTTTCTTTGAATATCAAAATAACACCTCTTATTGGAAGACCCTTTATATATATATAGCGGAAAACAAAATTTTTATATGGCCACCCCACTAAGGAGTTGCTCGATTTGTCTCATTTTCGAACTTAATTTAACTTTTTTTTTTTTAAAGTCCGTGTACAAAATTTCAGCTCTCTAAGTATACGCATTCTCGAGTTATCGCGCGCACAGACGGACGGACGGACGAACGAACGAACGGATGGACGGACGGACGGACGGACAAGCAACAATCGAAATAACTTTTAATATTATGAATGAGTGTCTAATCCATTTTGCTCTACCATCATTATTTCGAGGTGTTACAAACGGAATGACAAACTTAGTATACCCCTATGATTTCATCTAGGGTATAAATATATGAGCATCATATTTACATACTCACGATGCAATACAACGGCGGCACGTTGCAGTCCATTAACATGGAATCGTTGTTCCCACGAAAAATATGTTTAGACAACGTTTTTAGTTAAAAATGTAAAAGGTTTTTTGCTTTGATTATTTTTTCAATGTGAAAACAAATAAGTCAAGAAAAGCAGTTATTTTCTCAATGAGTCTAAGTGACCAATTGACCAATTTAATTTTGAAGCGGTGACTTAGGTCCTTTGAATCAGTGTACTGACCCGGTCAAAACGACCGAATCGTTCGCGACCAACCCGTCACTATTCTATTCACTTCAAAAATTTTATTACAAAAATATGCCCAGCATATACAGATAAAATTGCTGGCAGGATAACACTTTCAACCACATTACTTGATAATGCTTTTCTGAGTGCGGTGGAAAAATTGCTCTATCAATGCGAAAACTGTTGTTTCGATGTTGGAAAATGCTAGCAAAGATCAAGTTTTTTTACAAGTTTGGGACCTTACAGGTTATTCTGAAACAGCTGAAAAATTATTCGAATTTGTTGTAGAATCAGGGAACATTGTAAAAGAGAAATACTCAACAAATGTGCCCTTGATACGAGTAAACATACATTTTTTTTTTAATTAAAGAAATTTATTGTCCTCCAAGTTTTTGAAACACTGTCAACTACTTAATTCATCTAATGTCTAAGGTCACATTCAATAAGGCCAATTGACAACTGTGGGAGTCCCATAAAGGCAGATTATTAAAGCAGAACGCCTTATCCCGGCTATAGCCAACCATAGAAAAGCAGGCGTGTGTTATAAAGGTAAAGCCAGAAAAGTTATAACCGGGTTATAGTCGGCGCTGGAAAAAACTTGAAGCACAACATGTTTTTTAGTCTGTTCAAATATTACTTAACTAATTTGACTGAGGGAGATGGGCGTAGTGCATTAAATTTTCAGTGCATTAATTATTTCATTAGCACTAGAGGCCTCTGTAATAGTTAAAAGCCAGGTTGCACTATCACTAAATAGTTAGTGGTAGTGCAAATTTTTTATCACTATCACTAAACGAATAGTGGTAATGCATAGTCTATTGCATTATCACTAAACGATTAGTGGTAGTGCAGAGTCTATTGCATTATCACTAAACGATTAGTGGTAGTGCAGAGTATATTGCATTATCACTAAACGATTAGTGGTAGTGCAAATACTTTTCACTATCAATGAGTGATAATGAATTCGTGCATTGGTAGTGCAAACATCTTTCACTAGCACTGAACGACAATTTAATGGTACGCATATGCAGCACTACGCGTAGCTCGTTCGATCAAAATTAGTGTTAATTGTTAATGAATCATCTCCATCTCCGCAAAACAGAAAACTGAACGGAAGGTTTTTTATTCTGTATGTTCGCTCGTTGCTAGTTCAGTGCTAGTGAAAGATGTTTGCACTACCAATGCACGAATTCATTATCACTCATTGATAGTGAAAAGTATTTGCACTACCACTAATCGTTTAGTGATAATGCAATATACAGCACTACCACTAATCGTTTAGTGATAATGCAATAGAGTATGCATTACCACTATTCGTTTAGTGATAGTGATAAAAAAATTTGCACTACCACTAATCATTTAGTGATAGTGCAACCTATATTTTAATTATCATTAAAATTTAGTGTTGCTGCAATTTTAGTGGTAATGCAAAAACGCCCATCTCTGGACTGAGCATGAATTTGCCGAGCATTTCCTTACAATAACAAAAATTAAATAGGAAAGTCAGTATGCGTTGTACAACTAGAATAAGAAGTTCCAGAAACTGAGGAAATGTAAGCATGTATATCTATGCATGTATATCTATGCAAGCATTTAATATAATCATACCTGGAAGCAATATAGATGAAATATCATATATACCTAGCAATCAAAACCTTCGTAAATCTACTTTTATATCGGAAACGCAAACGAACCTATGCTGATGCTACAATTCTACATATTTGAAATGGATTTCACAGTCGAACAGATCTTCATCATAAATATCTCTTCTAAGCAAGGGAAAGTTGATCTCAAAACTTATGATGTACTTTTCTATAGGGTAAGTCCGGGTGAGATTGCCAACGTCAATAAATCTGTCACCTGTACGTGCACGATTGCACTTACTTGCACATTGTGTCAGTTGCAGCCGAATTTTAGAGCAATAAGGAAAGACACGCTTACTTTCTTTAAACAAGTGAGTTTTCTTGTCAAAATAAAAATTGTACGTTGCCACAAATTCGTAGTGTTCAATAATTTCCACTGCAGTTTTTCTGTAAGTTACGTTTAATTTGGTGTTTTACAATAGGTGAATTAAAAATAGATGGTCGTCATAAATAACCTGAAATTCATCGGTTTGCTATCCATTTAATTGCAAATACTCTGGTGGCCATCTCTCCCGTATAATTGGGAGAGATGACCAAGATATTTACGATACAGATGAGCAACTTTCAATTACATAATTTTTTCTTATAGTAAAAATGCCGACCCACTATAAGCTTAAAGCAACATCAGGTAGGGGCTCATGGACTAAAGATGATTTAAGTAGTGCTATGCTAGCTGTCAGAAATGCCTCTTCGATTAATGCTGCAGCTAGGAAATGTGGAATCCGTAGAAAAACATTAGAAAGAAGACTTAAGAAAAATGATTCTTCTAAAGGACGTAGTCTGCTTCAGGGGAACAAAACGAATTAACTCTTGCAAATCGTTTGAAAAGAATGCAAAGCTCCGCATTTCCTATGAGCATTGCTGATGTGCGTACAGTAGCAGTTTTTTTTTCGCAGAACAACTCAAAATACCGAACAGATTCAATAAAGACAAGTAAAAAAGCTAGAATTGGTCTAAGACTAATTCTTATGAAACCCTAGATGAATGCCCGTATGAAATTTCGTACTGTCACCCTTCTGGCCAAGTTTGATTTTTGAAGTGGTTTTTCACAAATATTTCTAGAACGGTTTGTCGCACAGAAAAAGTGATTATAACCAATTTTATAGGATTTCATATTCTGAAGAAATTTGTAGTACAACCAACATGTCTTGGACTGATCGTTTTCACAGTATACATAAAAAACCAAAATTTTTACATGGCAATACCAAGAAAGAGTTGCCCGATTTAGTCCATTTTTGAAATTTTATTTGCTAGTAGAATGAAAGCACCATGTACCAAATTTCAGCTTTCTATATTGATGCGTTCTCAGGTAGTGTCGAAATAACGAAAGTTTTGTATGGCAACCCCACGAAGGAGTTGCCCGATTTGTCTCATTTTCGAAATTAGTTTTTTTTTTTTTTTTTTTATAAAGTCCGTGTACAAAATTTCAGCTCTCTAGGTATACGCGTTCTCGAGTTATCGTGCGGACAGACGGACAGACAGACAGACAATAAAACGAGTGTTGTAGTTATTGAAAAAAGTTCCAAAAATGTATCCATG
Organism: Dioctria rufipes; assembly: GCA_963924295.1. NCBI lineage: Eukaryota > Metazoa > Arthropoda > Insecta > Diptera > Asilidae > Dioctria > Dioctria rufipes. The sequence continues at coordinate 74,068,442 of OZ002740.1, read as the reverse complement.
ACTACGTGCTCAGAAAAAGTAGAAACAATATCGTGCATTAGCTGTTGCAATGCAGAAGGCGAATTTCTCCCAGCAGGGGAAATATAAAAAGGAAGAATACCAAGATGGTATGCTACCCGGATCCGTTATTTTTATGTCTCAAAAGTCGGCTTATGTCAATACAACAATTTTTATCGAATGGCTGAGAGATCATTTTATTCCTAGAAAGCCTGCGGGTAAGGTGCTATTGATCTTGGACTCTAGCTCTGTGGAACTACTTGAAATGGCTCGGAATAATGATGTTGTCTTGCTGTGTTTTCCTAGCCACACGACGACACACTAGCTACAACCACTCGATAGAGCAGTGTGCAAATCTTTGAAGTCATATTTCTATAGTGCTTGTCAGAAGTGAGTTCGTGCTAATGCTGGAAGATAATTAACCCGACTTCAATTCGGTCAAATACACACACAAAGTTGGGAGAATTAATCCACGGTATCTAATGCTATATCAGGATTTAAAGCAACTGGACCATGTGTTTTTAGTTTCGGATACAATTGTGGAAAGCTCACAAACTTCAATACCAAATAACCAGGCCTCTTTCGAGCCTTAACCTTCTACGAGTGCTATGGTAGTTCTAAAATCAAATGTCCCTTCATCACTGATATTAGAATTCGCAAAATTCATAAATAATGTTGGTTGTGGGGAAGTGTTAACACACCCAAGTACTTCTAAGGCAGATGTCAATCGAGGAAGTCTACTACAACAGATTTCTCCGATTCATACATTCCCTGAAAAAATTAATATCATGCAAGAAAGCAACGAAAGTCAGTTCGAGCTCGGAGTCGGAAATATAAACAAAAAGAATTGGCGTAGTTTTATCCAGCCATTTGCACGTAATATAATTAAAAAATGTATTCTCAAAAAAAAAAAAAATCATTTGACATCTCTTCCGCACTGTCAGAATATCTACTGACAATCTCACTCTTGCATTATGGGACTGCATCTATCTGTACAGCCTCGTCGGAAGTCAAAAGTTCTCACATATTCAGGGCTACCATATTTTAGTTCGGAAACCAAATAGTTTATACAAATTTTAATGCAGGTTTGAATTATTTTGTTTTTCGCATTTTGTAAATATATTCAATAATTTCCCAGGGTGGCCATCTTATCCGGACTTACCCTACTCTAATTTAAAATTTTAAACTGTTATTTGTATTGAATGGATAATTTTCTTCCACACATTCCATGAATGTGTACGAGTATTTAAACAATTCTTTTCCAATGTCCCTTATTTGTGATAGGATTAGGTACTAGTTATCTACGTTTGTCTGCAGTAGTAGGTTACATTTAAATCTTAGTTTGATAACTTCGAATTATCTTGTAAGATAACCATGAAATTCAATAGACAGGGTGCATTGAATCTTGGTAAAACGTAGACGAATATTTTTTCTCGGTCACCGTATAGAATACTCAATAGCGCGAAATTTAAAGTGCACGGAAAATGATAAACCTCCCCGAGAATAAAACCGTCGCATAAAGCTCTATATCTGTTGAAAATAGAACTGGGCCATAGATATTAAGGAGAGAGCTGTTGAGGTTCTATCATCACATTAGAAATTCAGTCATAGAAGCATATTATTCAGTCAATTATGGGAAAACTCAGTTACGTCATCTTTTCTAAGGTTTCTTGACTTGATAAATAACGCTACCCACTTTAGGGTTGCGATGATATAGTAGATACCTATCAATATTCCCCCTCAACTTCTTTCAAGCATCTGTATCTGTATTATGAAAATCATGAGTGATGTAAAAGGATTTTCATTCCTAACGAACAAATCGATCTGCAACACTCCACACGGGTTCATTTCGCACAGTGAATTTACCATATAGATATACCTACCCACTATATTTATAGCAGCTATTCCCGGTGAAATAATCGACATGGAAGAAGTATTATTCTTGATTTATATGCAACATTCATTGGCGGTCTTGTACATCTCGCGGGGTCCTTGCCACAATCCATGAAAAGAGTAAAGCTAGAAAGTTCTGAACATACGAACGAGGGTGGGTCTTGTCTCCTCCTATTTCTTAGCAATATAAAATATATTCACCTAGTAACAATGTAACGATAAAGTTGAGAGAACGCAATTTCCATTATTTCGTTATGTGCTGTCTTTGAATAGCAAGACAAGCATTACAACTTGTGTAGGGTAGGGTAAATATCCAAGCTAGGATGAAACTTACAAACGTAAAAACATATATGAAATATCGAACGAATGAGAATTCACTTGCAACTTTCAATTCTATGAATAATTAAAGTCCAATAATAACAGAGCTATATAGGGTCTACAGTTCGGGTACATGTTGTTCAAATGCAATATTGCAATAGCAACGGTAGAGCGATTGACTCTATAATACGAATCAAAATAAGCAATGAGGAAAATTGATCTGAATTTCAACACAAGCTGCAGGCAGTCTAATCGATCACGGAATCTGAAATGAAAATATAATTCTGAGAAGTTGGAGTTTAGAAAGAATCAATATCCGTTTTGGTTGATAGTTAAGCTATTAAATTTTGCCAGGCTCGAATTGTATTCATACAAAGGCGCTTAAAAACACGAGTTATCTAAATTAGCAGAAACTTATTAAGAAAGCAGTCTATTGCGTCAAATTGTCGTAGATATAAGTAGAATTTTAAAAATCGGAAAACGTTATTTCCTGCTTATTAACTTCATGTTAAAAATTTATTTAATTTAGTTCAAATTTGTGGCAGCCCCGCTCCGTAAACCAGAGAAATTAAAAAACAATAATTGAATTTTCATTTTTAAATAATTTTCAATAAAAATTGGGACACAAATTTAAAAATTAGAAAACGTTTTTTTGCTGCCTAGGTGTTTAAATAAATATCCATTAATCAATTTGCGATTTATTCACAAATTTTAACCCCCCCGTCAAATTTTGCGAATTATGCACCGAGCTGTCCTATTTAGTACAGCGACATTGTGCACCGAGCTGTCCTATTTATGACAGCAACCCAGCCTAACTGAAGATTTTGGGAGCAATGCGTCAAGATTTATTTTGTTACATGCCCACTTTCTGAGTAAATACTTACTCCTAAGCAGTAACGCACCCAGGAATTGGCTTTGGGGTCGGGAGAGGGGCTAGGTGTCCCAAGTACAAAAGGAATCTGAAAATTACGACTCTAATGTCGAGTCCTGCGCCCATCTGAGCATTTAAGAACAGCTATTATATATTTAAAGGTTTTATTGTATTTTATCGGATTACAGATTACATTTTGTACATAATTTGTAAATTATGGTAAAAAACTTGACTTCGATGCGCCCCTGCTCTTACGTAATTTCGCAATACACTGTTGGTATATTCTATCTTGTTTATTGACGTGCACCATTCTGCAGCATTATTTTTAATTACAAAAGGGAATGAAATTTTGTGCATTATGAATAAATAATCGACTCATCAGTCAGCTTTGATTCAGAGACGTTTCGGTGCATATTATGGCTGATCCATGAAACACTGTTTTTGGAATTTTGTTGTTGTGGCTTAATAGGCTAGTTATAAATTAACAAATACAAGAGGTAAAATAATCTGTCTCGTTAGCTCAGTGGTAAGAACAGTCGCCCGGAAAGCGGAAGGTCCCAGCTTCAAACCCCGGTCGAGGCTGTTGTTTTTTCTTCTTGTATTTATTAATTTGGTTTAGAATCGTAAAAAATAAAAGTTCTTAAAAATTCTTCTATTCTCCATCATTGACCGATTCTAACAAGGATGAGTTCGCTTCCCGTCCGGGAAAAAATAAAAAATAGTCACCTGACAAAGCTTCAAATAAATGGCACAACCTTGGACGTAAGTGAAAAAGTTTGCCGTACTTTTAGGCGTTTATTGTAACTTTTATTCCCTGTAAATTCATTGTTTTTTTTAGATAAAAGGAATACATCGGAAATGAATTATGGTGAAAATCGAACTACGTCAAATTTTATTGGAGTCAAAGTATGTAACAAAGCTTTACGCACCCAGGAAAATAGTCCATCTATACACGTTTTATATAAGTTTTTACGTGATCGTAGAAAATCGTGCAGTTCATTTTTTAAACATGTAAATTGATGGGAGGCGTACATCCAGTGCAGTTTAGAAGCTGCACAGAATAATTTTACTGACAAGTACTAAAAGGATATGCGTCGTTTCAATTACAGATTTTTATTAGAAACTATATGCACGTCTTACAATCGTAGGTCAAATGAACCAAATGCCGTATACACCTACACAAGATGAGCTGGGCTGAGATCTTATTTTGCCGCTTTTGCCAGGATGCTCATGAAATTTCAAAGTACTTACTCTGTAATTACGAAGCACTAGAGATTACTCCACCTCGAACATGACTTTTTCCACTACACTACGTCTGGAGTCTCAATTAAAGATTGGTTCTAGAGGTTAGTCAATTCCAGGGGCGATACCTCGTTGGAATCAAAGGAAGTACTGCTTTTCTTGATAAACAGGAAAACTCCAAACATAAAAAACAAATCAGCTTGCATTAAAGCATTCTTAGAATATTTAAAAAAAAAATGTATTAAAAGTCGAAATTTTGTCTTTCCGTGGCAGCATTAAATGCAGATGGAAACATTTTATTTGAAACACCCAATCAATTATCTCTTACAAACTAGAAATGTGCATTCCTATGGAATGCTGAACAAAACATAGCGTTTTCTCCACCCACCATCATACCATCCAACACAGCAACCAACCTTCGATTCGGTAGCAAACACTAATGTATATAATATTGACTGCTTAACTTTCTATTTCACGTGGACACAATTGCTTGTACAAAAAAAAAAAAAAAGTTCTTACGTCGGTGCTAACATTGAAAAAATCATTAGCGGGAAGTTGAAAAGTTAGCACGCAGCTCGAAAAGTGATTTTAATAAAACCTTTGGAATTTCTGCCGCTTATCTGATGAATACATTGCCTTTTGTACAACAGTTTTTATCAGTGATAACCCTAAATAATTAATTTAAAAACATTTATTTTGACAAACCCACTTATTTATTTGTTGTTTACAGTTTTCTCAGTTGGTACTTGGTGCTTAGACCGAAAGAATCGGCAATATATAAGTGAGCCCTCTTTTAGCAGTGTATTTCTATAAACGTAGTCAGTTCATATTATATATGTCAGTGGTAACAAACTATAATCGAGTGATTGAATGTATTTGTTTTCGACTCAATCAAACTGTACCATAGTCACACGGCACAGACGCTGAAATATTTACCGCTTCTATACAGCCTAACACTATATCCAAGCTCCAAATCGAATCGCCCAACAAACTACATATAATTGAATGGTATACATAAATTCGTCTTCGTCTCAAAAATACCGTTTACCTAAGTATGCACGTAAAACCGCCATACTCCAAATAGTTACATATGTACTTAAGTTCTTGTTAATTATTTAAGTACGTCTAATGACTCTAATAATAGAGGTTCAAGAGCTTTCGGAAACTCAAATCAGAAATTATGAAAAATCTAGAGCCAGCTAAATGACTGGATGAGGTTTGCTATTACGAAATATCATAAAATATGTTTCAAATAGATAGGAAATGAAGCAGAATCGTTTAACGTTTTGTTGTTTTAATTTCTATTTTGGAAAATTGTTTATACAGGATTTGAGTTTGTCTTTAGCAAAAAAAGCTACCAAGTATCGCATCAGATAATAATTGTAGAAGTGGTGAAGACGGATCAGGAAGTGGAGGTAGAGGCGATAACGGATGTAAACATAGCAATCAGATATGGAGTCAATGTCAATTTGTTGAAGAACTTAAAAATAAAAAAAAAAAAACAAAATTATAAAAATCACTGCACAACGACTGTAATTTTATTTTTTTTTTTTTTTTTGTTTTAATAACAAATCAGGACAGCTACGGTCCATGGTCCTAAACCTGCATTATAAGAAGGCGTAGCAGCAATTGCGTTCTTTGGTACATGAGCTTATTAATGTGGCTTATGAGTACCAGTACCAGTACCGGGACTTGTACTTGACAATTTTTTTAGTACACCAGTACCGGGATTTGTACTTAAAAAATTTAAGTCCAAGCCCTCGTACCGGTACTAGTACTTAGTACTTATGTACTAAAGCTCTTTACAGGTCTACAGCGTCATTCCAACAACAAAGTCAAAGTTACACACATTTAACTTATCGGACTCATCTACACTGAAATATTTCCGTAAGATCATCACTATAGGACGCTGAGCAAAGCTTAGCGTCTCCAAAATGAATTTGTGGGTGTCGGTCTATGTTGAAAAGAGAATCTTGTTTTTGTTGTTTGATTCCGGCAGATAAGTGTGATGGATTGAATGGTAATTGGGAAGAATGCATTAGGATTTCATGAAAGATAGAGAATGATTGCCAGGATTGTAGTGTATATGTATTGAATGTCCAAGTTTTGATGACTGAGACCATAATTATGGATGTGTTACATGGTAAAATGGGATGTTAAATTGAATTCTTGTGATTGATTTGATGGTTAAATGAAAGATAAATTTGCCAGTATTAGAATTTGAAATATCACTGCTATTCCAACGTGTTGCTTTTGCCGCCTGTGGTGGTCCCAAATTTGCCGTCCTATCTACCTTAATCAAAATCAAGAGTGGTTATTAACAATTATTGAACTTATTTATGTTCAACAAGTAAAAAAGTTAGAATTGCCCTAACACCAATTCTTATGATAACGTAGTAGATGAATATTCGTTTGTAATTTCGTATGGTCACCGATCTGCGCAAGTTTGATTTTTGAAGTGGTTTTTGAATATACCTCTAGAACGTTTCGTCGAACAGTAAAAATGATTATAACCAATTTTATAGGATTTCATATTCTGAAGACGTTTTTAGTACATTAAAACCGTACAGTACTGATCCTTTTCACAGGATACGTAAAAATCCTAAATAATTTTTATATGGCAACACCAAGAAGAGGTTTCCCGATTTCGTCCATTTTAAATTATATTTACTGTTTTTATGAAAACACTATGTAAAACATTTCAACGCTCTACGTTGACGCGCTCTCCAAATATCTAGTGAAAAACGAAGGAGTTACCCGAATTGTCCCATTTTCGAACTTAATCTTACTTTTTTTTTAAAGCCCATTTGCAAAATTTCGGTTCTCTAAGTACATTCGTTCTCGAGTTATCGTGAGGACGGACGGACAGCCTGACGTGCAAAAATAAAAATAACTTTTTATGTGTGGATGTCCAATCCATTCTGCTCTACCGTCATTATTTCTAAGTGTTACAAATGGAATGACAAACTTAGTATACCCATAGATTTCATCTACGGTATAAAAATGAGTAAAACCACTTATTTATTTTGTTTAAATAGATTGTACACATAATGATAAAACGTATGTTGATTTATGTATTTATTTTTCTCGCTTTTTTATTACAAAATCTTGAATAACATTTGTTGAGATTATATACATTTATATTGTATGTGTGGAAAGTTAGTTCTTTGTGAGACGTCGGATAGATAGGACGTGTTGTGGTGCCCGCCGCATATTTACTATGTTTTCTTTTGTAGTATTTACGAGTGTGAATAATAAAGTTTTTCTTCATTGATAAAACAACAATCGTCTTTGCTTCTGTTTTTTGTCCCATGCACCTTAACAACATTATCAAAATTTATATTATCTGTTATTTCTCTTTCTATTGACAGCATCGCTAGATTTCGTAATCTTAAATCACTCATTGTAGAACGACGATAATTTTTGATTAATTTTATTTTGGAATAGCTCCGTTCATAACATGCGAGATTGATGGCTATTGTTAGAAAAAAATCTTAATAATATTACTATGTTGGCAGCAGAATTCTCCAACCTATAATTTTGGATAAGGATTAAAAGTTCAAGAGGCCCTTCCCCATTTTTCCAAACTTTGCTTGCTCTTGTACATCAGGTAGACATAAATTTCTGGATCCTTTTCCTTTCAATATGAAACTGTTCCTCGTCAATGTCAACAAAGTTATATACTTGAATACTTCGCTGTAAGGATATGTATAGTTGCACAAACCGTACTTTTACATATTTTTTTGCCTGCTGAAACTGCTTTTTGCACTAAGGTGTCCCTTTGTCCAATAAGGTACATTTGTAAAGAATTCAGTTTTAAATCACATTGATAGATATTTAATCCCTTTGTTTGCAGGTATTGTTGCGCGTCATTAATTTCTGAAAGGACGGATTCCCACAAATGGAGGTAACACAGAAAAGAAAAATATTGCATTGAGATGAGTAATATTCCAACGTCTGATCTCGTTTTAATATTTTCTTGCTCAGATGTCAATTAATAAATGTATTTTTGCAACACTTACCGCATCTGCTCTTGTGTTCCAACGAGTTTCTACACTGTGCTTAGTGGACCAGTGCCAGAAACTTTGAAATTTTGCAAAAATAAATTATCAAATTAAAATTTGAGTGAAATAATTCCAGTCGACCACCAAAGTAAATGAAAAATATGCCGAAATATTTTCTATCAATTCCTAAGAAGAAATGAGTTTTTATTGCTCGTCGCATTTATCATTAAATTTCAATACAGGGGAGGACTAGTCATATAAATTTTTTTCGAAATCAATAATAAAATTCATTTAATTCATTTAAATTACCCAAGCAGTCAAAATGATTGCTTTTAGGCAAGGCATAACACATACATATATCACAAACAAAGACGGTGTGAGAGGGTAAATACAACTATAGATAAATGCATTTATGTCATATATGTATACAAATTCTCCAAATTCTAAGAAATTGTATGGTTATAGAAAAATTTTTTTTTAGAAGCAAAAATCTCAGAAACCTTTTCTTACTTCCTAATTTGTTCTTAAGTTAACTTTGATTCAACCACCATGAGATAACAAATACGTTCCTCTTCTGTATTGGCGATGCGCATGACCGATGGGGGCTCTGTTTACAATAACAACAATGGCGCTAGAAAAGTATTAACAGCTGTTGTTTGTTTACATGCATGATTAAGCTTAAAAATTTTAACGTCGATATGGATTGCCGGTCAGCACGCATTTGTATTAAATTAAATACTTATTATAATAAATGATTCTGTGGATTATAACATTATTATGTTATCAATTTTTATTTTTAAATAATTTACACAGAAATATAAAAAATGTCGCTCCAAAATATGTGCCGCCTAGAGCGGACCGTACCCACCGCCCCACCCTAGATAACGCTACTGATTTCTTGTTCACAAATAGTACAGCACTTTAGAAAACTAATTAAAACAAAGACTTAAGAAGACCTAGTGAGCAATAAGCGACGTAAGAAATCATGTCCGAAATATAAGTAAATATTTTAATAAATCCTAAAGTAGACCCGTAATCGAAGAATATAGTTAAAATCAAACAATAATTATTTATCGACAAAAGAAAAGAAAGCATATTTTAAACGCGATTTCCCAAACAAAAACATTTTTCGTATCGGCTTTAGATATAACTCAGTCATTTTAAATTGGATAAACTTGCAATTTAGTCAGAAGGTAGCTCGTTAGACAAGTTTCAGTTATGCGTAGACTTTTTGTACCCTAGATGAAATCATATGGTATACTAAGTTTGCTCTCGTTCATAACGCACAGAAATAATGCCAGTAGTAATATTAAAAATTATTTTGATTTTTGCATGTCCGTCTGTCCGGCCAACAGTCTGTCTGTCCTCGTGATTCCAGAACGCGTTCACTTAGCGAGCTGAAATTTTGCAGACAGGCTTCATAAAAAAAATGTAAATTCCTTCGTAGGGTTGCCATACAAAAATTTCGTTTTTCATTATACATTTGAACACTGCCTGAAAACGCGTCGATGTAGAGAACTGAAACTTTGTACACTGTGTTTTCATAGTAATATTAAGTAAAGCTTCAAAAATTTACTAAATCCGGTAACCCTTTCTTGGTGTTGCCATTTGAAAATTTAGGTACCTACTACTTTAAAGAGATCTGTCTTATACATTTTTATTGTACTAAAAAGTTCTTCAGAATACGAAATCCTGTGAAATTCATTATAATCATTTTTACAGTCCGACGAATCGCTCTAGAAATATATGCGAAAAACTACTTCAACAATCAAACTTACACAGAGAAGTGACAGTACGAAATTACATATGGGAATTCATCTAGGCCAGGGGTGTCAAACTCGCGGCCCAATACAAACATTTTTGCAGCCCGGCCAATACTCGTATATCGGCACATAATAATATGTAATAAAATAACAAACCGACGCAGAATGAAAATAAGATTCACTAAACGTTATTTTAATTATACTTTTTTTTTTTTTTTGCTATTATTAAACATGAATATACCATCAATTAGGTAAATACGGTATTTAAGGATAAATAATAACTAAAATATGTCAAAATTTAAGTTACTGACTTTTTGACAGATGAAAAATGTTGAAATAATTTTAAAAAATACAAACAAAATGCTTTAAGAAAAGTTGATCAAATGTTCAACAGTAATATATTGTTGAACGAAAAGCTGAAAATGCAGATTATTTACAAGATGTCCTGTTAAATAATTAACAGTATTTACCTGTAAAACAACGATTTGTATAAATTTTAGTCAAAGTGCAATAATATGCAACGATTTGTAAAGAATTAAATTGCATGTGAATAAACTTTTGAACAAGATTGTACCAGAGATTTATCCCGTATAAATTAGTTATTAAATCTTCCGTAATATGGCTGGGTCTCAGCTTTCCAACTATAGTCATAGGCAAACTGATAACATAAAAAGACTGTACAAGTAGAACAAAAATATGCAACGCTCTACTGGAATATAAAATCAACGGTGCCTCAACGATGCCTCGATTTGCCATTGATGACATAACCAAGGCAATGCTTCGCTCCAGTTACCTCGACCCGATGACCGTCACTACGAACAAAATATGATAATTACGAAGGATTAAAGAGACAGGAAAAGTTGGAAGAGCTCAAGTTAGGTCTAGAAAAACAAAAGTTAATGTTTAGTAAAGTATTGCAAGGAAGTGAAGCGGCGGTACATGCAAGCTACGTCTTGTCCGAGTTGATAGCTAAACACTCGAGGCCTTTTACTGCAGGTGAAAGAGTTACTGACTTGGACGCCAATTTAAATGATCAGATCAAAGCAAAATCATCTAGTTTCGAAAGTTTTTCCATTGCCTATGACGGACGTACGTCAAAATTAAAAAATTTAAATTCTATAAGTACAGATGGCGCTCCTTCAATGACCGGAAAAAACAACGGCTTCGCAGTATTACTACGAAAAAAATAAGTGAAATTCACGGTTCAAAAATTTATCTTATGCATTATATTGTACATGGAGAAAGTTTTCTCATATATAAAAAACAGTTATAAATTTTATAAGATCTCAATTCACTACTTTCTTAAGTGAGTTAGATAGTGCATATTCAGGTTTGTCCTACTATACCGAGCTAAGTTGGTTATCATGCCCCAAGATTCTCAAACAATTCCGGGATTTGAAAGAAGAAGTACGTCAGTTTTTAAAAACTAAATATCAAGACACAAGCTAGTTTTCCGATCCAATATGGTTCCAAGATCTATTTTTTTGTTTCAAAAATAACCTAGTCATATGCAAATGGAGGTGATCGAGATTGGGTGTGCCTGAATTTTACAAATATTTACCAGCAAGGTTTGAAAATACTCGAAGAAAATTCGCATATGAAATTATTTCCATGTCTGGAAGTACTTATCGGTGCGAGCAGTTATTTTCAATTATGAAAGGAAATACGTCTCCTGTTAGAAACAGTACCCTTTGCGGTCGAACGTCGAGTCCCACTCGACAAAGAATTTTCTTGCAACAGGTTCAATGTCGAGTGTGGCTCGACAAAGTTTTTAATCTTAAAAATTGGAATAATTTAAATTTTTTATAGAAGTGATTGCGCGATTGGCGGACTTAAAGATAACTATACTTTATTTTACAAACAAGCAGACTAGTAAAGTAACGGTATTGTCTTTCGTTCGACGAATGAAACGGGACATATTTCACGGAATTCGCAGGCACTTGTAAAGCAGATACGTTCACGGGAAAAGAACGGTTTATTATTTTGTTTGTCGGTTGGGCTTTTGGCTGTTTTGCTCATTACAGTTGATGATGGAAGTATTGGAAGTACAATAAGTCGTGTTAGCATCTTAACTTTTCAAAATTAGTAGTTGTTATGTGAGTAAATTTGCACTGCAGTTAGTTTGTATTTTCTAAAAACAATTTATGTAAATATGTATAAAGAAATGCCTGCAGAACTGAGTGACCTAAGCAGTGATGATGATATGTGTGATTTAGATGAAGTTTTTTTAAATTTATCAAGGGAGTATGAAGAATATGCAGGAGAGAGAATTAACTTGGATCATGATATGCCGAATCTGATACCGATTCCGAATGTGATATTCAACCAGTTGGAAGTGACAGGAGAATTCTAGATGACGATGTTGAAGACGAAGCTTACGAGGATGATGAAAATATAATTGTTGCACGAGAAAATCATGGATACAGGAATGTGGCTAATCAGAATGACCCTCCTACTCGACTAAGTTTGTCATTAGGATATAGAAGTATTGGATCTCAAATTCCTGGAAATATTGATGCACCCGTAGAATTCTTCAAACTATTTTTTACTCCAGAGCTAATAAGTAAATTTATTGAAGAGACAAACAAATATGCAAAAGCAAAAATTGGATCAAAATGGAATGAAGGATTATTGGTCTCAAGACTTTATAAGCCAGACTCCATTTTTCTCACAAATATTCACGAGAAATAGATTTTTTCAAATATTCTGGATGCTTCACTTAGAAATGGTTCCACAAAATGCGAACTTGAGAACAAGGACACAAAAACTTGGCAAGTTCCTAAAATTTATAGATGAAAAGTGCAGAGAATTGTTTATTCTCGGTCAAAACTTTGCAATTGATGAAGCTGTTGTTGGTTTCAAAGGCCAAATTGCCTTTATAACCTACAACCCTAATAAACCAACAAAGTGGGGAATCCGAACCTATGTCTTAGCAGACTCAGCTACCAGCTATATTTTTTCCTTTATTGCCTAAAACGGTACAATAAAAACTGAAAGCCTAATAAGACCAGACCTGACATTTACTTCCAGAATTGTGATTCACCTTTTCAATAATCTTAGAGAATCTTGGCCAAGCATCACTGGATACCATATTTTCAGTGATAGATTTTATACAAGCGTAACACTTGCCCGCGAGCTCCATGCTCTCAAGTGTCACTTAACAGGAACTTTTCAAACATCTCGCAAAGACATTTCGGGGTTCATAAAAAAACCGAAACACAAGAAAGGGGAGCAAATTGCCTATAGAAATGGTAATATACTTTTACTGACATGGCGCGACAAACACCTTATCAATATGCTTAGTACTTGGAGCACATCTGAATCTGAATTGGTAACCAAAAAATGGAAAGGACCTGGAGGGGAAAACATTGTCGTCCAGAAACCCAGTGTTGTCGTCAGCTACTCAAAAAATATGAGGGCTGTCGACAATGCTGACCAATATATTTCTTCCTATTGTTTTTTACGGAAAACACTAAAGTAGTGGCGAAAACGTTTTTTTTTTTTTTGGGAATGGAGGTATCAATTATAAATTCATATGTGTTGTACAAAGAACAGTGTAAAAGAAATGGTTCAAATCTTTTTGAGACACATTCAGTTTATGAGAACACTTGTAAACGAACTTGTAGGAGATTTCCGAGACGGTATGCAATCAAGAAAAAGAGGCCGAGTATCCACCGCGGATCAAGAAGAACGACTAAATGGAAAATTGCATATTATTATACCTCACCCAGAAGGAAGGCATAAAGATTGCTTAGTCTGCTCAAATAGGAAAATTCCTGGAGGAAGGAAGAAAACAACATATTTTTGTAAAACATGTACCAGAAAACTGGCCTACACGTGGGAACTTGCTTTGAAAAATACCACACACAAAAAGTTTAAACTCCATTAGTTAAAATAAAAATATAAAAATAATCAATAAAACTATTCAGTTTATTTTATACACAAGAACTGGACAATTTTTTCAGACCATAATTCCCACTTCAGTCTTCATTCTGGAATCTAAGAGCTCCTTTACTGATATCATACTTTGAATTGTACTTAAACTTTACAGTCAATCAATCTACTATCTATTAAGTTTAAGTCTGTAAGCCTCTGTAAGCTAATTAAACTAAAACTACCGCTAAATTCTTAAATTGTATGTTTGTGTCATATACATATGAAATGAATTCAAAAATTGTGCAAATGTACTCAGATGGCTGGCAACCCAATGTTCTCCACAATGCACCAATCCTATCTCGAATGTAGACAGAATATAAGACAGTAGGCACAAGCACAGATGTTCCGGAAAAATATTTTTATGCCAGCTAAATGTAGCCCTTTAGGCCGGAGTTAAGGCCCTTGAAACCGGCTAAAAAATCGGCTAAACCCTTTCAACCTGAACGGCAGTACACCAGAATTCCTACCCAGAGTTTTTTTTTTTAACAGTCTCAAATTTAGTTTTAGCCGGGAAGATTCATATTGAAAAGCGGAATAAAAAACTAATCCCGAACATAATAAAATTTTTAATTTGTATTCTTTGTGTTAATAAAATAAACTGCGTTTGGCATTTGTAATGATACGATTTTTTATTTTCATTTTATTTTAAAACAGTTTGAGATTCAAATCTATAATTGATCGTACTTATTGTTTCAATTTCAAATTGTTTTTATTTAACAATCATTATTCTGGTTCTAGTTCCAGGGTATGTAGTATATAATAGGTCATCTATTATATATATATGGTGCCTAGTATACCCTGGAACTGTAATAAAATTTGCCCCAAATAAAGATTTTTGTTAAACGGGGCGGCAATTAACTCGGACCTTACTGTTCGGAATAGGGAAAATTAATTCGGACCGCAAAGGACCTAAAGGAAGGAACCTAAAGCCTTCAGACTCCAGAGTTATCAATTTTATCAATAAATTTTTCAGTTTTATAATGAGCTAGCAGATAGGATCCGGCCTTGGCCTTGTCAATTAAAACTTATACAAAATGAATGATACTGTATAAATTTTAATCTAAATTCAGTTGCAGTAAAATTGGTTGAGAATGTATGAAACTGTTTGCTGTGTGGAGATGCTTTTCATTTTTCCCACGGCAACCCAAAACATTCCCAAGATAAAATTACTACAGCATTTAACATCAGCGACCCCAAAAAGTCCTATATATTTATTTTCATTGCAATCCTTTGAAATTGAGAAATTTTCGGTCGCCATATTGGATCCGCCATCTTTAATTTTCGAATTTTGATAGTAGACTGGAGATCAGCGACCCTGAAAACATGAAAGGACCCGTTTTCATAGCAATCCTTTGAAATTGAGAAATTTTCGTTCGCCATATTGGATCCGTCATCTTTAATTTTCAAATATCGACAGTAGATTCGAGATCAGCGACCCCGAAAACATAGAAGGATGGATATGAATCCTTTGAAGTTGAACGTTTTCAGTCACCATATTGTATCCGCCATTTTAAATTCTACAGGAGTTCCAGGAGTTGAATTTCCAAATATCCCTTCTTAGTGGAAGCCTATGTCGTGTAATAACCTATGTATTCGAAATTTCAAACTTGTAGGCTTAATAGCTCTGGAGATTTCGTAATATCAAGAATTAATTCGGACCGGACTATTGGGAATAGGAAAAATTAATTCGGACCGCTAAGGGTTAAAGCATGGTACAAAGAATACACGGTAAGCTAGTATGAAATGGAAGCTCTTTAAAGCTTTCTGTGGCGTCATAACGAGCCACTTTTTCAAATGAACATAAGAATAAATGAACTAAATACCATTTTCTGTTCAAATGATTATTTTATTTTATTTCTTTTCCTTGTACGTTTATTTCATTCTTCCTTTTTATTTAAATTCTTAATACGAAAGTAATTTAGCCTTCCTTCTTAACGTAATCATCTATTTCTCCAATTTCAAGATCCGATCCCTGCAAGTATTGCCCTGTTTTAATCTACAGCTTTTAATGACTACCTGCTCTTAAAACAAAATCTTCGTTTTGTGAAAACCAATCGAATGTTGGATTTTCAGAATCAACTTCATCGAGGATACCCACTGAACATAGAATATTTTCATTCCAAATATATAAATATGTACAGTCTAATTTAAAAAAAAGTTAAACTCAACGAAAATAGGAAATTACTCGTAAAGTAGGAGAAATACAGATAGTTTACGATAACAAAATGTTAAAAGTAAATTACAACTTTTCTAAGATTTTTATACATTTTTCAAAAGAACATATCTAATAAGTATGATCTAAATCTATGTATACTTAAAGTCTGTAGTAGTAGGGTGGTCATTCAAACCACCTTTAGATCTTAAGGCACTAAAGAAATTATCTATGATATTTTGATTAAGTCGACTTGTATGTAAGGATATAGTCCACTTTAAAATACTCCCTTAAATATGCAAAAGTATGCAAATCTGATTAATTTGTTATTAAAATGCCTTCTATGCATTCATTCACTGTGCACGTTTTAACCTAATGCCATCGGCAAGAAAAGTGGCTCGTTTTGAGGTCATAAAAAGCTTAAAGCTTTCAAGATGGCGAAGATGGCACGTTCAGATACCAGGATACCTTATATTTCTTGTACCATCGGTTAAAGTATTATTCGAAATAAACCTATGTTTCTATTGATTTTTTTTGTGACCCATCTAAAGTTAAACCTTGTTTGTTTAGCGGAAGTTATCCTTTCAGTTTGACACCCTTGATATAGGGTATAATAAAAATTGGTCTTAGACCAATTTTAGCTTTTATACATGTTTTTTTAATTAGCATTTTCAAAAAAATAAAAAAATTATTGAGTTTTGATGAATAATGAGATATTTTCTTTCAGTTGGCTTCCATTTTTGTAAACAAAATTAAAAATATATATATGTATACTATATGTATATATAGTTTTTTGGACACAAAAGCTTGGAGAACGAGAATCCGAGAGGGACCTTTCTCGAGCAGATCATCACGGGAGGATCTTTACCACCATTAAATTACAGACTTTATTTCAAAACAAAATTTATCTGTATTCAGTGTTGGTTTGGAAAATTTCAAAAGTTACGATATTTTTAAGCTCTCACACTGTTGATCCACCCTAAAGTAAGGATTTATTGAAATTTCGCGTATTTCTGACTTAATAATTTTGCTCCATATCTGAAGCGTCTTAGTGGAGCTAAAAAATATTTTGCTTTTTGAAAAGGTCCACTCCAGACTTTTACCTTCAACTAGAAAAATTTGTGGTTCCAACTGGAGCAAAATACTTTTTTTTAGTATTTGTTCTCAGTGTATTACTATTTGTGGAGCGATATTTCAAGCCCTGGTCAGAATTATGATACACAGCGTCTGCATGTTGTTATAGTGAAACGTTGCTGTAAATTATACAGAAAATGAATTGTGTCCCTCCTTCTGGAGCCCAGTGACCGCCACTGGTCAATACATATTGCAACATTTATGATACGACGTGGATATAGGGCCATTCTTTTCGATTTCTTTCAAGATCCCTATCACCTTTTAAATGGGTTCGTCATTTCATAGTTTATTTGGTGATCGATTTTAGATGTGTGATGGTTTCATAACGAACGCAGGACTCCCCATACAAATAATCTGGCGTTTTAACGATATATGTGTACGGGCGTTGGTTTTGCTTTGACGCAAGCATTTAACGCAAAGCCGCCGCATTCCAAAGATGCTTACGACTGTCAGTCAGAGAAACGATTTTACCACCATTTATAAGTTTTGTGGAATTAGTTTCGCGGCTGCTTTGCGTGTTGTTGGCGAGGTATGTTTTCTAAAATATTTAGCAACCTTATTGGTGTTACCATATAAAAATTTAGGGTTTTTACATATACTGTGAAAACGATCAGTCCTAGACATTTTTATTGTACTAAAAACTTCTTCGGAATATGAAATCCTATAATATTGGCTATAATCAATTTTTCTCTCCGACTAACCGTTCTAGATATATATGCGAAAAACCATTGCAAAAATCAAACTTGCATAGATCGTTCACCATACGGAATTTTATACGGGCAGTCATCTACGTTATCATGAGAATTAGTCTTAGACCAATTCTAGCTTTTTTACTTGTTGTTTTAGTGTTTTAAGTCACTTCGACCTGAGACAACTGACATCTAGATGTAAAAAACTCACAAAAAAGCGGTCGAATTAAAAAGAGCTAATGGCCCTCTTAATAGAAAGATCTATACATTCTCTCTCTCTCTTGCTGTATTATGTCACATAAATTCATCATGATTATAGCTTTCTTTGGTTGAATAAAAAGTTAAAGAGCTTTCAAAAAGTGAACCAGTTTTAATAAGAAAAATAATTTCTTCATTAATATTTACATTGTTTGTCTGTTTAAGTGTCAGGGCAATTGAAATTCGTCAGTCTAAATGAATTGCCAAACTAATAACTTTTAAAATCAAATAGTTTTATCGAGTATTTGCTTTGTGTATCAATATTATTTTACATTTCTCTATCAGCTAGCAAGATCCCACAGGGGCAGCCTGAACCTTCCCCTATAGGGTATCACGGCGAGCTGATAATCTGATAATTAAACAGGGATATAAAAAATGGAAATAAGATTTATTACCTTCTACGCCCTTGTGTACTCACTTGCTATAACACGACTGAGTATCACCAGCTTGGATGTGTTGAATACATCGACAAAAACATCAGCAGCAATAGCAAGAGCCTCAACATCAGCCACTACGCAACAAACAACATGAGACTACCGAGTTTAATTACAACAAGAGCGACAGGTGCTGTAACAGTTGGATCGCCGCAAGACAAAGTAGGCCTAAGTTAACCTACATATGTTATATATATTACTACTTCAAACCAGGTAATCAATTATCGAACCATATGTTGGCAAAAATTTGAATAGTATGTATTTACTTGGAATCAGCTTCAATCCACTGATGATCATGGCCAAAGTTAACGATGACCTCGTTATCTGCCGCTATCAAATTAAAAAGATTATTCACAATCACAATAAACAGATCTACATAAATGTTGTTGGTACATGTACGAGGTTACTAAAATTGTCTAGAAGAATTGTAGTTTTTCGAGCAATGAAAGGACATGCTTTTCAGCAATCCTTGCTGCAGCTACTCTTTTGAGACTAATGCACCTAATAAATATAATAATTCTTGAAGCATATCCCTCTCTGCCATAAGGTAATCTCCGAAATCCATCCTATTTTTACAAAAGGGAAAGGGTTCTTTTCTTTTGATTATTGTTTGGTTGCCGATGACCTTTCGTATATTTCCACGGAAACTAGCTAAGTTCGCAACATTAATAACGCGCCAGTATGATTAGATAGTATGCGAGCTCATGAAAAATGTCTTTAAACTAAAAGTAATAGAAAACTGGAAGGAAACAAGCATCAACTCAAAACGGTTATGGATGAGGATCATTAATATAGTATCACCGACTCCATGAAAATGCCTGAGGGAGGACCCTAGCCAAGAATGATCTTTGTCACATTATTATTATTATTTATTATTTGTTATAAAGAGGTGAGGTACGGCCTTCAAGCATTACGACCAAAAAGATCGCTGTTCTCCTACCTTATTATGTTCATAGGTGGATTGTCTACAGCAGACCGAAATTTATTGAAAATAATTTCGATGAATTTCTAAAATGCATTGACAATGCAGGAAAATCGAACTTTTCGACCCAGTGATCAGAGAGGTCTCATCAGTATGGTTCTCTCTGATCGCCTACCATAGAAAGTGCCGGATGGCGACTTTGGAGAATAATCACTCAATTTGAGAATTGCAACGAGAAATTGTTGCTACCATACAATTCACACTTGCTTTTGATAAAAAGTATTTATATGGGCAATTGGGTGAACCTATCATCGAACTTCTATTATGTGCAGCCCATATAAGCCTATATTGGTTTATTCGAGGGAATATCGAGAATGTCTGATTGGTTAGGAATCCACTTCCCGAAATTGGTATCTTTAGCGAACAAGTCTTCGGTAATCGCAAGACACATACTTCACAGATTCCGTATCTTGGTTGCAGTATTTGCATTTTTGAATAACCATGTTTGCCACACATGACATTATTTTAATCTATGTCCAGGAATTTAATGAAAATTTTGGATACAATTTTTTGCGAGCTTTAGGCCTGGAAGACAGCGCGAGTTTAGTTGGTTAACATTCATATTTTAGTTATTAACTGTTCGACTAAAAGCCTCTCTTGTTCAAGCTCAGTAAAATGCTTCCTTTGTTGTTTTATGCAGTTACCAATCTCATTACCTTCAAGTCCCTGATATACCTACTGGTACTCTATTAAAAGTTATCTTGTTTGCCTTTGACATTTTATTTCAATCCATCTTTGAATTTAAACCACTTATCAAGTCCCTTCGATCTACAGTAAATTACACAACTACTGTAATCATCACTAATTGTGCATTTTTCTTGGGATTTGATTAAAACTCGATGAATTTGTACAACTCCTCGAAAAACCGGAAGTAAATTTACTTTAATTAAAGGAACAAGGGTAGCAGTCTAATAAAATATTCAATGTTACTGTGTAGAGCTTAGACTCATCCTTGGAGATAGGGTCTTCTGGGAAAACTTTACCTTTCTGTAAAAGTAAAATTAAAAAAATAAAAGATAAATATTTCCGGGTGAGGATATTTCTATTCTTTATTTGGACTTTTCAAGAGTACTCGCATTTTCAAATTTTTATTCTCCAAGTTTTCTCTTTAGACTTCCTGTGTGTTCTAGTTAACTCACGAAGGTAACAATAATAATTATTTAAAGATAGAGTTACAGGGTTGTTGCGCCAAATCACGTCATTTAAACTCCGTTCAGAAAATGCATTCTTAAGCACTTTCATTTCTAACTGGATGCGTGTCATATTCTGACAAAAATTGGGTCGCTTTGCATATTATCCAGGTCATGTTATGCTAATTGGTGGCTGGTTTTAAGTAATGCTAAACAACACAAGCATACCAGCCCAGCTTATAGTCTAACACTAGAGTTATGATAGTATATTACGTGACACTGACAATATTACTTTATAGTTTTGTTATCGAGAAAACTTTTGGAATAGAAAATAAAGTTAATAATTACCGCTTATAGGTACAACTCTTTTATATTACGCTATATGGCTTTTATTGTCTTAATTGTAATTTGAAAGCTTTTCTGTATCACGTCAAATTTAACTCGCAATTTGAAAGGGTATAACTATGGTTAACTTCAAATTGAAATGCTTTCGTGTTCGCCTGATGGTTTGTTTATTTTTCAAACTAGAAGTGGGAAATGGAAGGTCGTTCTGGAATACCAAATTCGATTTAACTTCATTTAATTACTAGTACCAGAAGCAGGACCTGGACTTAAATTTTTTAAGTACAAGTACCGGTACTGGTACTGGTACTTATAAGTCCCATATGTAAGCTTAAGTACCCTGTAAGTACCAAAGTACGCCCTTACTCATGTACGCGTTCTAATAAGAGAGGTTTAGGAGCAGGGACAGAGAATAAAACTGCTTTATAAGAAGTTCGGAAAGAGCTGTGACATCAGAACCAAATAGTATGTTTATAAAACTTTTTAGTTACCCTGTAACTGTTTACAATTCTCATGAATTGATAATTTGTGCAAGAAATCAGATTAGAAATTACAGAAATTTTAGTCCGTGCATTAAAGTGTTAATATTTTGTTCATGGTTGCTAAAATTAATATAAATATAGAATCAATTAATAAAATATCTTCAGTACAATCGTATCATGGCGTGACACTCAAGATTGCCTACCGTGTTACAGTCAGTATCAGTCATCGGTGGGTTAATCGGGACACCCTTTGTATTGCGAGGCAAGGAATAAGAGAACATAGCTCCTGAGGGGAAGCAGAAACAGAAAACTAGTAGTGTGTTAGGTAACCATGCTGAAGGCTGGGTCTAGTGTCAAACGATTTCCATCATAGCTGTAAAGCTCCCGAGGAAGTTGAATCAGTTCGACATATACTTTGTGATTGTCCTGCTTTAGCAACTGAAACAGGAGCTTAAATAGTTCTTGAGTTTCTTTAGAGAATCAGAATGGATCTAAGGTTGTTCGTAATTGGATAGAATCTCATGAATCTATGGAGTACAATGAACCTGTCAGTGGTCCTTGGTGACATCCCTACCTAACTAACCTATCACCTAAAAAAGGAGGACATACTTTATGCATACCTATGTAAAGTACCTGCTTCTTAGCATTGCATTCAGCCTAAAACTCACTGGGGATATGTTAACGAGTTTTATCTCTCATTTTCTTCCAATAGTAGAAATTTAATTCTCTTGAAACGCCAATCAATGCTAATTAGTTTTCCAGAATACTTACAGGTTGTTATTACTATATTTATGACAATTGAAAATGTTGTTTTTTTTAATTAATAACCAAAACCAATTTATTACTTTTATTCCATGCTCAAAACACTTGCAATAAGGCTCAAAGCTCCTGAAAACATCACTCATCCAACCCCCTCTATTTAGAAGTACTTCAGTATCACCATTCCATACTTATAAACTGACCCCGACATAATTGACATAAATTGCTTCAGAGCCTTTCGATTCCACTTCTTGGAAAGGAAAACATCCATTTAGGGGTACACAAATTTATTGGTAAAAAGTTTTGCAAGTAACTTGATCGTTCCCAGGACCTTAGAGTAAATTTGCCACAAGTGGACACTTTGAATAGAATACGCCCAGAGTTAAGGACCTCTTATATCAAAACTAATTTTGTAAACTTCCTCTCTAGAGTAGGCGTACATATTCAGAGCGATGGAAAGTTCCCATGGAGTTTCATTACTTATGTATCCGCTGTGCATTTAGATAGAAGGAAAGTTTCTACAGTTCAGCGGAAAAAGAAATTTTTATGAATTGCCATGCTAACTGATACTCAGTGGAGTGTAAGTATAAGGTTGAAATATGTTGAGTGCTTCGGGTGAACTCATGTTAAA
Source organism: Dioctria rufipes (assembly GCA_963924295.1). Lineage (NCBI taxonomy): Eukaryota > Metazoa > Arthropoda > Insecta > Diptera > Asilidae > Dioctria > Dioctria rufipes. The sequence continues at coordinate 74,045,425 of OZ002740.1, read as the reverse complement.
GTTACCGAATATTGTGGCGTATGTAATCATCGACAAACAACTTCCTTTAACAGTTATAAAAATGTGAAAACCCCAGTACGGTTGGAAAAAAAGTGTGTTGTCATGAAAATTTTATTAAATATATGGTTCCCGTATAAGTTGTCAGGCAACATGTGGAGAATTACTTAACCCGTTTTCATATCTATCTTTTGAAATTTCAAGAAGGTGTTTACCATTTGAATAGATAGCCTTTGGTATCTTCGACAAGCAAATATTGAAAGAGTCTCCCCACCCGAACCTAAACTATAACAAAGCCAGAAATTCCTCCTAATAGAAACCATATTCATTCCTTTGCGGTAATAAAGTATTCTTCTATGGAAATTTGTTGCTGCTAATATAGGAGATGCGGAACCATCTCGGTTTATAACCTCACATTCCAGAAATTCCTAGTGTAAATCATTCCTTGGCCTGTCATGTTCTTTTCCGTTTTTAGGACTTATATATGTATAGTGTTTATCTCTGAATGTAGAAGGAAAGTTAGTCCTAAAGGGTGGAGCGGCAGCTATTTTTCTTCTTCAAGGATATTGGTTTGGGAACAACTTTGAAATTCGACTAAATTGAAAACGTCCATGATTTATTGAGGTAATTTTCAGGATATTTGGAGTTTCTCTTACTTTCACTTTATTGAAATAATTCGATACACGCAACCATTTTGAACATTCGTAAAATAATAAAATGATGAACAATAAATGATGTCGATTTTTGAAGCTTTTGAATCTTTTGTTTGCTTATAAAAGTCTGCGGTATAAATCCGTACTGATTTGTTATGGGTGTAGCAAGTTGTAAAGAAGTTGAGTAAAAACATTAGCGTTTGTATAGATTCGAGTTATCTTCATTTTCCGTTATAAGAGTGATGTCGTAGATGTCGTAGCAATCTTATGTACATACACTAAAGCTATGCTGAAGGTAATATTTTCCATTGGAATGCTTAGCTATTTTTTATATCATCAAGATTTTACTATTAAAATCTATTCAAAGTATCCCTTTAATGAATATTCATGGCTTTTATAGGAAAGCAAGTAAGGTGAGTCAGCGTGAGAGAGTCCTTAACAGATGGCGAAAGTGGGAGTCGATCATTTAAACGCAATCATACTTTCCAACAACATTAGTGTTATGTCCTGTTGATAATTGAGTCCCACCTGGCGATTTTAAAAAGGAAATGATTTTGTCACAACTTTTTTGGCTAGGTTTATAGCGATGATAGAACATTTTTTCAGCTTGCGTCGACGCCAGTTATGAATAACCACGCTATTTACTCCACGAAGTTAACTAAGACCTCGTTTTGATTTTGACTAATAATTGTGCAGAATGTAATGTAGTTTCTTGTAAGGCTACTAAGCAATGGGAGGCATACAAAAAAAATTTAACGGAATACATGAAAGAGTTCAGGAAATTCAGAAGAGAAAGCTGGATAAAATTTACGAAGAAATTGAGGGTAGGTACCTGCAGAGTCGCGCGACTCCAATAAGTCCTCTCTATGGATCACAATAGTGTCATTGGCTCCTTCAATCACTGTGATGGGAACCTTTACATCAACACCATCTTGAGACCAAGAAATTCCATGTAGATTCCAGATCCTCAATGATACCAGTGGTAGTGGCGAAATCTGCATCGTCAGATGGATTGGTAATATGCTGAAAATACACTGCATAATAGCTGCCATAAACGACGAATCAACAACAGTTATAGCTACTAGAGGCTACCTACAAGGCGGAGTTTTATCACCACTACTATGGGTCTTAGTTGTGTATAAGCTATTAAATCAATTTCAAGAAACTGGCTTTAAGGCCTTGGGTTACCAGTCCACTCAAAGAGCCGAAAAAATGCTCAAAAGCGCCTTTAATTTGTTTCATGCTGCAATTTTGAAGGCTGGTGTAAGGTGATCCTGGGAATATTGTGGCAAGAATGCGGTGTCCAAAGACCAAAACAAAGGGCTGGATATTAATAAAACACCCCCAACACGTGACAATCTATTTGCCATGCGTGTGTGTACAAATTTTAAAAGTGCTATTTCATTCAAGTTAATATTATTCTTAGTAAAAATATCTATGATGACCAACCCCTATCTCGTAAGGGCGCGACAGGAGAAGCGAAAGAAGTTAAGAATGGTCACATCGCTATATACACTAACATGTGTCCGATTATGATGTGTAAAAGGATAGATATAAGCCGCAGAGCGATGATGGTTGAGGAAAAAATCACACTCCTATAAGGCATTCTTTGGGGGATTAGAAAAATATAGACACTGATTCCTTATTTGGTAAGTGTAACGTACGATATTGACCTCTTATATGTGTAATAAATATGTACCTTTTCGTGTGAAGTAGACTGATGCGAATTGCTGCCCATGCTTTACTATAAGAGTCCGAGCCCTTATTATTAAGCGTGAGTATCTATGTATATATCAACGCTATAGACGGCTCAAAACTTTCGAAGCCTTGTCTTTGTACAAATCTAATAGAAATAGAGCTACTACAGCAATTAGACTAGCATAGCCTGATTATAGTCACAAAATCAACATTAACCTTTATTGAAAAAGTTGTAGAGGGATTTACCGAAAATCAGAGTATATGGTAAGGATAAAAGAGATAAAGGCGGTATCCAATCTGATGTCCTGAATGCTACATATCTCGATCAGTAACTCTCCTGCTCAACAACGTATATAATTCTGACGCGAAATCTAACTATATGCCTATACATTATATAGTAGTTATAAATCGTAGTTTTAGAGGAATTATAACTTTTTTGTTCAAAAAAAAAAAACTATTAAAAACCGAGGAATGACATTAAAACTGAAAACTCGACGCAAGCAGACATTCTGTAAAAAGTTCACTCGACGATAATAAAATTAGCATAAAAACAGATACCCTGTAGCAGCCTCAACGCTATAAAAGGGTGATACTTGAGTGCTTTAGTAATAATTTCTTAAGTCTAGTTTTATAAGACTCATCTCGATAGGTTCAAGCCCATCATAAAGTATGCCCTGAATTAGGGATAAGTTCCCAGCTACTTCCTTCGCGTCGCTGTCACAAGACGTCTTTACTTTATCCCTTGTTAAGTAGTATCGCACCGATTCCGCTGTGTACCCCTTTGTGACGCGTTTTTCGGTCTTTCTCAAATGGTGCAAGTCACTTTCGATTAATCGCTTGATATCCTATGGGATCTTTTGCTACTTTTATTGTAAGTAAGTACTTTCGGCCGTATCGATTGTCGTCGTAAGTATCCCATTAACTTCCACTCAAGAAAAGTAAAAACTTTGTCATGGAGACAAATTTCTTCATCCGAGAGAGAAATATAGCAAGAGCAAGAGCGAAGGAGAGCGAGCGACAAAACCGAAATTTTTCCTTTAAGTAAAGAAAGCTGCTATCATGGTGTTGACAATAAACAGAGCCCAGCACGTGGCATATCTCAATACGCTAAAAAACAGAAAGCCATTCATAAGATTCGTCAGTTTTTCGATTGTGGAAATTTAAGTGTTTTCAGTGCAGGCAAAGAATTATTTACCGTAACTCATTAATTGGTAGACAAATTCAACAAATTTAACGGTTATAGGAAAGTATTGAAAGAGGAAGACTACCGGAAGACAAATATAATTACTTTTGTAAGCTTCCAAGAAGTATAAATTAATGCTCTCAAGGAAATATATATATAAACGAAAGCGGTAATTAAGTGTGACAAGATAAGAATATTTATAAAGGTGTATGCCTTCTGCACGGATCTGTTATATTGGAAGATTTTATTTCTCTTAATAGTCCTAATGGCACTGATTAACTTCTTCCCATTTTCCATTATACATACTTATGTATGTGTACATTAATTAGTCTGATGACTTGCAGAAATGGAGAATGAAGGAGATTTCTCGTCTAACAGACTGAAATTTATTGAAAATAATTTCAATAAATTTACAAAATGCATTTTAAGTGCAAAAAAATTATTGAACTTTTCGACCCAGCGATCAGAGAGGTCTCATCGGTATGGTTATCTTTGATCGCCTACCATAGAAGTTCACTGTTGGAGGTCACACCAATTGCCCATATAAATACTTTTTTATAAAAAGTATGTGTGAATTATATGGTGGCAAGTTAACTCATTGCGCTTTGAAATTGGGTGATTGTTCCCCCTTTTTTGCCTGGCGGCATATGGATAAACCAAGTAAAATTACATGAAGGAGATTTCTCGTCTAACAGACTGAAATTTATTGAAAATAATTTCAATAAATTTACAAAATGCATTTTAAGTGCAAAAAAATTATTGAACTTTTCGACCCAGCGATCAGAGAGGTCTCATCGGTATGGTTATCTCTGATCGCCTACCATAGAAGTTCAATGTTGGAGGTCACACCAATTGCCCATACAACATTGAACTTCTATGGTAGGCGATCAGAGATAACCATACCGATGAGACCTCTCTGATCGCTGGGTCGAAAAGTTCAATAATTTTTTTGCACAATTTCAGTCTGTTAGACGAGAAAACTCCTTCATGTAATTTTACTTGGTTTATCCATATGCCGCCAGGCAAAAAAGGGGGAACAATCACCCAATTTCAAAGCGCAATGAGTTATCTTGCCACCATATAATTCACACATACTTTTTATAAAAAAGTATTTATATGGGCAATTGGTGTGACCTCCAACATTGAACTTCTATGGTAGGCGATCAGAGATAACCATACCGATGAGACCTCTCTGATCGCTGGGTCGAAAAGTTCAATAATTTTTTTGCACAATTTCAGTCTGTTAGACGAGAAAACTCCTTCATGTAATTTTACTTGGTTTATCCATATGCCGCCAGGCAAAAAAGGGGGAACAATCACCCAATTTCAAAACGCAATGAGTTATCTTGCCACCATATAATTCACACATACTTTTTATAAAAAAGTATTTATATGGGCAATTGGTGTGACCTCCAACATTGAACTTCTATGGTAGGCGATCAGAGATAACCATACCGATGAGACCTCTCTGATCGCTGGGTCGAAAAGTTCAATAATTTTTTTGCACTTAAAATGCATTTTGTAAATTTATTGAAATTATTTTCAATAAATTTCAGTCTGTTAGACGAGAAATCTCCTTCATGTAATTTTACTTGGTTTATCCATATGCCGCCAGGCAAAAAAGGGGGAACAATCACCCAATTTCAAAGCGCAATGAGTTATCTTGCCACCATATAATTCACACATACTTTTTATAAAAAAGTATTTATATGGGCAATTGGTGTGACCTCCAACATTGAACTTCTATGGTAGGCGATCAGAGATAACCATACCGATGAGACCTCTCTGATCGCTGGGTTAAAATGGAGAATAGTTCAGATGTTTTCATCTTTTTTGAACGGGCATTTTATTTATTTACAAGACGAAAGCAAATTTCATCTGAAGACGTAGAAATGTTTATTTAGAGGGTGGGTGGAAGCAAAATTTATTGGGGGTTTGGAAGTAGTCTCAGCCTGTATGAGCTATACAGGTTTGTGTATACACAAACCGATTACCAGACTCTTGTAGCCTCCTTTCAAGTAAACGCTCTAGCTAAGAGCAAAATTTGATAATACATTACATGCTTGAGATATTGGAATTTACATATATAGTCAACCTGCAGTCGAACTGGTCAAGTGTACGAATGTGCAAGAAAACTCAAACCTTGGTGCCACTCATTAAGTCATTCCCTGATGGATACTTGACCATTTCAATGTAACAAGATATAAAGCAGAGTATGAAATTTGTAGGAAGGAGTCAAAATTACGGTTCTTATATTGATAATCTATTTTGATATATACATTGGTTGAAAGGCCAAAGCAATTTAAGCTAGCTGGAGTTCTAATAGAAAAATTTGTTCAAGATTAATTGTGCATGAAAAGTGAAACCCTAAAGCCATGAAAATGCGATCGGTATCTGTACTTACTCCTGGAAACTTAAACCTGTAACGTTCAAGAATTCCTAAATGTGGATAATACACACGGCTGTTCTGAGAAGAATTTTTTTAAATATTTCGTATAAACAGGAGATTGTCATCTGTACCTACACTAGCTCGAAGTTTTCCTCTAAAAATTCTTTAGGAAAATTGTTATGGTCGTAGCATACTGCATGCTGCAGTATGCTACACTGAGGCTAGCGGCATCATGTATGTGGCGAGCTGCTTTCTATATGGACGGAGTATCTATACGCACCAAACGCACCCGAATGGAGGAGAAGAAGAAGAGCGCTTCCCCGGCACTTTGATTGTCATCGTGAAAAGAAAAGTCAAGAACGAAAGCTGAGGTGGACGTAAGAAAAACGCGAAAAATCAAGTAATCTGAAATAATTTGGCGAATACGTATACGCCGAGTGCATCCGCGTAATTATCTTATAGTTTTGGTTATACGGCAATTAAAAAGGTCGCGGAAGAAAGGTCCAGGTGTCCAAGATAGCGGAATATCCCACAAATCAAGTGAGTTGCCCAGAAAAAATGATTCATAGTTTTAAAGCAATTTGTATTCTTTAAAAAACAACCGGTTTTTGCCCATTCAGCAAAGACGGCTGATTTTGGATTCTTTTCATTTGGTGTAATATAACAGTAAGGTGCCGCATTATTTAGCCGTGAACTTTGTCGTTGCTAGTGAAGAGCAAAACGAGAAAATTCATTGATTCTTCTATCCCATCTGTGCATAATCGAAATAGCTGGAGCAAAGGTAGGAATTTAAAGAAAGGCTCCTCCAATTTGAGAGGCTACCTTGGTCTGAAAATGCAGTAATTTGCTCTTCAATGGTCCACCACATTTTCGTCCAGCTAAAAAGTATCTGAAGAACTTTTAACTGTGAAGAATTTACCGATGGATTTAACTGCCGGCTACCTGGCATTACATGAGGCAAGTAGCATTGGCGGCTATGTTCTGAAATATAAATAGGTACGATTACGAGGAATTAGCAGAAAAACATGTCAATACGTTGATTCTTGAGTATAGCAAAAACTAAAAAGATACTCATCGAGGTGCAGTACACAAATTAAACTCTTACAGTCAACTGTTTTGCAGATTATGGTTGGTACGTACGTAAATGTAGATAAGAGTAGAAATTAGGCTCACTATCAATGAAATAAGTAAGTAAATGAACGCAATGAATAACTTAAACAAGTGAGAAAAGGTTGTAGGCTATAGTTGCTCTAAATTCTATCAAAAATGAACTTTTATTAATTAATTTTTAACATAGTTATTTGAAATTCAGCCTTAATTAATTTACAAATAATGATTTGTGTGAAATAAGCTAATTTTAACAATTGTAACTGTTACATATAGGTATGGAATATTAATTTGCATAAATTTATTATTCGTTTTTTTGCATTAGTGCCAAAAAAATGCAAACGGTACACAGTTGTTTTTAAACCATAAAGTTTTCAAACTTGGTTGATAAGGTTTGTCTAGTGAGGTGACATAAGATCTGTGTGGGAAAGATAGGACTGCGTGTAAAAGGAGGGCTGGTATAAGTTTGAATACTATGCAACCTTAGGCCACACAGGGTTTGAATTTGTTTGTTAATTTTTTTCTCTCGCAGTGAAAAATTGATCACGTTAGTTCCCACACAGCAATCGAACTTGTATCAAAGAATTTCAAATACAAAATACATTTGTTTGATAGAAAAAATAAAAGAAAACTTAAATTCTAAATTATTTTCAAACACGAACAAGTTAATAATGCTCTATAGGATAGAGAGGTTTTTACATAGTGTGTGTGTATGGGTGTGCGTGTTTGTGGGAATATTTAGTAAGAAAAAAAGACAAAAACAGGTTTATAGTGAGATCACAGCATAAAACAAACAAAAGATTAATAACAAAATTGTTTATCATTAGGACTAGGCATGTTACTAAGTGTAATTTAATAATTTTCAAATATTCTATTCACTAGTAGATAGCTCATAAGAAAAACCACTGGCTAGATCGTATATTTATTTAAAATTAAAAGAATGATTATAATGTAATTATGGATTACTGAATACTTTTCATTTCTCCTTCCACTCTCCTGGAGCCCTCTTGATGTAGGTGTTGAGAAGGCCCGCACCTCTGCTCTCTTTTCAGGTCAGTAAAAGGGACACTGAACCAAATAACTGATGACCTTAGTGTCATTGGGTAGATATGGGGCAATGCAGCTGACTTACTATCATCTGCGCCTTCACGAAGGTAATGGTAAGTGGTGTAATGGTCCCTTCAGGACCGGGTGTGTGCTTCCTTTTGGTATGAAGGCACGAATAATTTTTTTGCATATGGCCGGTGACAGCGGCAGGTATTCGTGGAACCCCCCACACTCTCCACCAATAGCTGAGGTGAACTAGCGTGCCGCCCTGCATTTCAACACTCTCCACCGAGTGTTCTGTCAGCTCATGCTGGCAGTTGGTACTTAACGTCCAAGTCAATCACGCACCATAGTTCCATAACAAAATCTTTAAAAAATATATTTTATCTAAGATTGTTATCTTTATTTTGGCTAAAAGTATTATTAATTTTATAAGAGACCTCACCGAAGCAAAAATTCTAATATCCTGTATGATACAGGTCAATTAACGTAAACCATGGGTGGAGATAAGACATAAGTATTCCGAGATATTTAAAGGAATGCATGCTCTAAAAGTTTCAATTGTTCATTTCGAAGTAATCAGATATTTCGTATTTTCTTACCTGATTTAAAGTCTCATAGTTCCAGCATCTCAACTACCATTTTTTATATTAGGCGCTTTCGGCAAGCACATTCTCAGTGAGACAAGTGAGATATTCTCAGTTGGCTCACTGAGACTGCACTTTCGGGGAACTGTCTCAGTTCCATATTGAGCTACCAAATTCGAACGCAACCACTGAGCAACTGAGACAAGTGAAACTGAATTTTCTTGTCTCAGTTGACTCAGTTTCGTTATTTTGTGATTTTAATTACAAATAAAAGTTTAGTGAGCTGTTTGAATAAACTAACAACACTTTCCTCAATTTATTACTATCCAATTCTGTGTTCAAAATTATTTAAATGTCAAAATTGGCAAATCAGCTGATTTGTTTGAACTGAGACAACTGAGACGATTGCTCAAAGTTTTGTCTCAGTTGTCTCACTGAGACAGTGCTTGCCGAAAGCCCCTATTATTTGGTTGACTAATATTAACATTGTGCAAATCGTTAGTGTATTCAACCAACGGCTTGATTTGTTTAATATCTTATAATTTCATTATGAAATATAATAGACAGTAGATCGCCCTATCTCAAACCTTTGGTGATTGAGAATTTTCTAATCTGTTAGTTTGTATGTGGACCATTTCTGTGGTACTATTCTTAACGGATCGATTTTACCCAGAATTTTAAATGACTTCCCTGCCGTATTGAGAAAGCTGCCTTTCATTTGTATACAAAAACAAAAAATACTTCCGACTTATCGTAATATAAATATATATAAATCTTAGAGGCGCCACCATAATGAAAATTTGTCGTTGCTATCATACATCTGCTCGGAGTATACCATTAAATGGGGTACATTTATTCTGTCTAACAAGGATTTCTGCCTTTTAGAATATCTGATGATTGTTGAAAATTCTACTATACTTTTGGACATTTTAGAGTATAGTTATATTATATGTACATATAGTCAATTCCTCAACACCCAATCCGCGAACATTTTTCCTCTTTCGCACCAGTTCTGCAGAACTAAATTTTTTTGTTTTGCGTAGAATTTGGCACCTTCTTTTCTCTTTTCCAACTACTATCAAATACTTCGCTTCAAACAAGGACTTCTGGTATATTGGTAGTGGTATTTACATAATTTGCCTCGGAAGAGGTTTATGGCGGGATATTTATTTGACTTGATATTTTGCTGGTATATATTTGAACTAAAATTTTTTAATGCGAGTTTTATATCTCTCGGTGGTTTGGAGTACAGTTAAAATGTCTGTAGCTCTAATTGCAGTATTTGTTAAATAGAAAATTAATTATTTTATATAAGTTCATAACGCACGAGGGCATGGATGTCTCCCTAACTGTAGTTGATCGATGGATCGCACATGTTCCACAAAATGATTTTGAAAAGCCTAGATCATATTAAATATTGTGTGTATTGTATTCCTTCGAACGATGAAGTTATCATTTGTTTTTCATCAATATGATACTCATTGAGTGATTTGTTATTTAATTCTTCGCTATATTGATTAATACCGGTAGAGCAGCCTCCAATTCTCCAAGCTCGAATCGGACAGTGATTGTGTATCGGACTATAGATGATTTAACTGCCTACTCCCACCTTCGCGGAATTTTTGAAAGAAGGCGAAGCAGTTGGTTTAGCTAGGGTTTCGCGATTTCATTCGGCACTAACAAATGGCTAACAAATTTTCTGACAATATTCTACCCACTGAAATGCTATTGATATTATGATGTCATACGAGTGTTATACGAGTTTTATTTAACGAAACATCTTGATCAAGCTAGATAGGTATATGTCATTTGTGACGCATTCCAAAATATTAAAATCATATTTCATTTTTATACCCTAGATGAAATCATAGGGTGGGTATACTAAGTTTGTCATTCCGTTTGTAACGCAAAGAAATAATGCTAGTAGAGTAAAATAGGTCGGACACCCACGCATAAGATTAAAAATTATTTTGATTTTTGCATGTCCGTCTGTCCTCACGAGGGGGGGGGGGGTGGCGCATATGAACCGTTTCGGAGTTACAGGGTGATTAAGAAATTATGCTAGGTTTTCACAAAACATCCGTCACCGTATAAAGCTGATTGTATTCAGAACTTCATGGTCTTTCCACCGACTGCGCAACCAGCCCCGGATTTCTCTTCCCAATGGAGTTATGGTTGTCTAAACTAAAAATTTCGGATTTTCCCACTTTTTTTTTACTTTGACCTGTATTTTTTTTTTTTTTGAAAAAATGTCATTAACATAACTTGTTTTACATTAACTGTAAACTGTGGACTCTCTTCTTTAATTTGACCTATTACACCCTATGTGCTATCTGTAGCCGTTAAAGAGTTATTAGCTCTTAACCTATTCTCAAGGCTATTCTTATACTTATTTTGGAAGATAATTTGTCCCCTTACAAGTCATTTTAAAGAAATATCAGCTAATTTCGGTATGACCTGAATAAATTGTGAGCTAATAACTCCTTACCGGGTGCAGATAGCACATAGGATGTAATAAGTAATATTAAAGAGGAGAGTCTACAGCTTATAGTTTTTATAAAAAAAAGTTATGTTAATGACCTTTTTGCCAAAAAGAAAAATAAAGGTCAAATTAAAAAAAACATGGTAAGAAAATCCGAAATTTTGAGTTTAGACCACAATCACTCATAATTGGAGACTAGTACGGGGCTAGGTGACGCTGGAATTACCATGAAGTTTTGAATACAATCAGCTTTATATGGTCACCGTGCGGCCTGTACTTTTTAAGATATAGGCTGTTTTGTGAAAATCTAGCATAATTTCTTAATCACCCTGTAACTCAGAAACGGTTGATATGGCCCACGCCCATGCCATACAATTTTTTTTGTCTAGGTGAGTACTATCAGCTCCCGCTCTATGGAGCACCATGGAGGAAAAACCCTGTATATTTGAACATTGCCTGAGAATGTGTTGACGTAGAGAGCAGAAATGTTGTACTCGGTGCTTTCATAGTAATTATAAATAAAACTTTAGAAATGGACTAAATTAGCCAATACCTTCTTGGTGTTGCCATATAAAAATTTAGGATTTTTATGTGTACTGTAAAAACGATCAGCCCTAGATGTTTTATTTTACTGAAAAGTTCTTCAGGATGTGAAATCTTATGAAAGTGGTTATAATCATTTTTACTGTCCGATGAACAAACTTGCACTAATGGGTGACCATAAGAAATTACATAAAAGCATTCATAAGAATTAGTTTTAGACCAATTCTAGCGTTTTACTTCTTATTTCATATTTTCATCCAAAATCTTTAATTAAGTAGGTAGAAGTAATTTGCAACGACTTAAGACACTGTAATGACACGGCTTATGTCCGCATTTAAGTAGTACGACAGTGTACAAAATATTTGTGGCCTATAAGGGGGCTTGCATTAAACTTCTTACCTGGAAAGAAATATGGTAAAAGGGTGCAGAAAGCATTAAATGCGACTACAAAAAAGCTTAAAGACAGCTACATATGAAGTGTGAAAGGCTGTCTAATGCGATTCCATCAAGCAGATTACACTACAAATCTTGTGTGTAAAGAAAATTTCCAAGCTAATATCGGCTTTACTCCATTCTTTCTTCTTTCAGTTTTTATATATGTACGAATATTAGTATAACATATGCAAGCTTTTTGTTTCTTTTAATCGGTACAAGGCATTGACATTAATTTTCTAGTTTTCTATATATAAAAAAAAAAAAACAAAAAACAAAAAAATGCTCATTTTCAAAGAATCCATAAAAGACAGGTGAGATAGCATCTATGAGGTGGCAGTATTTATTAAGAACAAACAAGAAACATTCTTTTATACCATCTATTAAGGGCACTGGGAAGGAAATTGAAAATTCAGGATATTCAATTCAATAGCCTTCAGAGGTAATCAAGTATCCTGCCCTGAAATAACTTGTAAACAATCTTTTCTTTAGAAGCTTACCTGCTTTGTAAATATTGGCGATGTCGGTGTCGTGCTTAGTCTTACGGGCGTGTACAGTATCCTCTGTGATTTAATATCTATTCTATCGAATGACTTCTCTGCAAAATTATACTCATCCTCGCTGTTCTCCTGTGGCACAACATCTGGATTTTTTTCTTCTAAGCTAGAATGGCTGCCCATATTCCTGCTGAGTGGCTCGGCGGTGCCCTTATCAGTTTCAGTGGTGGCTGCATCAACTCCATTTCTTGAATGTTTCATTCGAAACTTGATGAAAATGACAATGCAGACAGCGACCAAAATCAAAGATGCCATAACTCCCACTAGAGCGCCCAGTAGTGGAGTCAATTGCACCAGAACAGCTGTGGATGATGCTGTTAGGAAAACGGAAAAGTATAGATAAAAAAATTAATAAATTGTGTTATTGTTGACTCTATTCAACCTAGAACTTCCAACTTTTGTAGTAGAAGTAGTAACAGTGTGCTGCAGGGTTAAAATACCCAATTTCTGGGTTTCAAATTATATTTTCAACTCACCAGTCCGCAGCAGTGGAGCTGATAGAGTTCTGGTTCGCAATCGAAACCCTTGATTGCTGGAACCCTGCAAATTGTATGAGGTCACCCGAATCACAAGCACCGAATCGCTGGGTAAACGTTTTATAGTAAAATCCGAATGTCTGTAGGATGTGTTGTAGAGAATTTGTCGGTTCAGTTCATCATAGACTTCCACGTGAAAATGCTGTTGGATTCCACCATCATTTCCTGGTATGCAGAATATTTGAATTGAATTTGCTGTTGCATTGTACGCTGTACAATTTTTAACTGGATCTGGTAGTTCTGCAAAACAGAAAAAAATAAAAATAAACAAAAGCAGAGAGCGAAATTTCCATATGAGCATAAGCATTTCGAAAATTGAAATATTACGGCGTACTACATTCATACCAGTATACGAGGGCGGAGATTTTCTAGATGAAAACATATTTACGGATTGTAGTACCTATGTACTTGTATGTATGCATTTTTGTTCAACGTTAAAAAATGAAGTTTGCTAGAAAACTGAATTTGAAAATGATTTTGAAAGGCGCAAGAGAATTTAATCGGATTTTCTGAATAATTTTCTGAAACGGACTTCAATTTGTGTATCCTAAATTAGCTAGCATTCGTTGATTTGAATAAGCAAAACCGATCCGTTCGTTGGAATGGCTTGGAAATAATTTTCCATCTTTGTACAATACAATTCACTATTACAAAATTTTGAATGATTCGATTGATTGAATGAATTAGCGTTTCAATATGGTGGCTGTTGTGACGATTTGTTTTTAGTAGAATGGTATCTGAGTGGGCGCTAAGATAGGAAGCGTGTTTTTTTATTTATTATTTCAATCTACGAAATGAATCCTACAGATTACCAGAAACATATACATAAACCTAAGTATGTATATAATACTGAATTGAAATTAACCATAGTATGTGTGATAGGTTTAAAGGGGTTTTTGGATGTCTCCTTGAGGTATCACTTTTATATTAAATTCTTGAGTGTTTTTTTTTATGTTTATTTTTTATTTATATTTTATTTAATCAATACAGCAATAAAGACAATCTTTAACGAACTGAACAACTTTTTACAGAAGTATAAAAAGACCTTTACGCTTAAAAATAATAACAAGACTCTCTGAACAAAAATATTTCTAGACTTTTTTAAATTCTTAGTGAGATTGCCAAAATAAAATGTTTCCAAAATATTTTTAAAAATCTGTCCTATTCTAAATACAATTTCTTATAACGTAACACAGTTTTAACGAAAGAATTTTGAAAGAAATAATTCAATTTAAGAGTAGTGCCAGAGGAATCGTATAAAACATAATTAAAGCGAGGGATATAATGTAAGTCTCCACAGGTTCACAATATCCAAAGTTCGATCTATGAAAGGGAACAACCAATAAACGTCTAAGACGAATGGTCAGTATTTATAAGAATCCTGAATATTAGCAAAACCAACAAAGACTTGCATGCCAACAACAACAACTGCACATTGGCAGTGTACTACATTCGCACATAATAATTACCTTTAAGCTGAAAATTATTAATGTGTTTGAAATATTTGAAATTCACCATTTAGTATAAATTTCGGATAAAATTGAGAAAACAACAAATTTTTAATAACTTCAAACAACAACTAAAGAAGTGCAGTTAATATGCTAAGTTATAGTTGCTATGTCAATTATTGTTGCCATGCGTCTTTGATATAAGTCCTACATCAGACCTAAAATGGGATATAATTCCCATATATGGACCGGGGCTGGTAGCATAGCCTTAGCTTCATTGGATATTTTTCAGAAGAGATCCTTCAAGCTCATTGGCAATGTGCCAAATACTTGTTACATCGGCTCGCTCGAGCTCCGCCACAATGTTGGGTACCTTTCGCTCCTTTATCGCTACATGCATGGTCAATGTTCTGATAAATTAATTATCAATATGCAATACTCGCGCTACAAACGGCGCACATCCTTATATCCTTCAAATTACTTTCGGATATATAGTAAAGTTCCACGATGCGTTTTTCTCCCGAACTATGCAAATATGGAACAGTCCACCATATTCTGTCTTTCCTTCGGCATACGATCCGCGAAAGTTTAAGGGTGACGTACATCAGCATCTCCGCCACTCTCCTCACGTTCGCTAATTCCTTCCCCTATCTCCTATCTGCCATGCTGCGCTTTGCATCATTGGATATCTCCAGAGCTTGGCTTAGTAATATAAAAAAAAATTAAACTTTTTTAACTTTTCCATGAAGTTATATACGTACAAGGTATGTATTGCATCTGTTTTGTTACTGCTATTTTAAATAGACGTAAAATACATAGCCAAATCAGGTTTACCTGATTAGATTTACCAAATTTTTCAAGGCAATGTGCCCCGTGCTTATTGATGCCCCAAGCCAAAGTACAGGGCTCAGCACCCTGACCCAGATACCAATATCAGTTATCGACCCATCCGTGTACCAGACGAATTCTCCTCTAGGAATAGTTGGAATACTTCAGGCTTCTCGGTCCTTTACCACTATATTGGGTGATTAAAACTATAGGAGAGAAGTGAGACGGCATATGGTCTTATGACAAAGCCAATTCAGGAATCCCCGCGAGAACCTCTACGATCGCAGTGTGCCCTTTTACCGAGGATCTTCCGTGCCAAATACATCTATCAAGGAGGTTGTTGCATAAAAACTATAGTAGGCTATGTTAAAATATTTATTTATTTATTTCATTTCAGTCTACAGAATAATATCCAACAGACTAGTAAGGTTAACTTAGATATACAGATTTAAATTTAATTAAGTTTAATATAAGTTAGGAATGATCTATACTATTTTCAATCATAAATAATGATACTTTGAATTCTTGACGAGGCAATGAAAAATCTACATATTTGGTAAATATATTAAAAATTCGTACACATTTATTAATGCATTCATTTGAACCATAGTTAGTTCTATGAGAGGAAGCATAAAGTAAATCACGTGATCTTAAGGACCTTGGTGTGGCATATATGTTCAATAGTAAGAGAAGGTTGGGACAATTTATAGATGAAGAGAGAATATCTTTAATGAATAAAGCACATTGAACGTCACGCCTGTAGCAAAGCTTAGGCAAACCTAACAATAAACGTCTTGACTCATAACTTGGTATATTAATACCCCAGATATTGATCTTATAACATACAAAGCGAGTAAATGCTCTTTGCACTGACTCTAGCCTATTAATATGGCTTTTATAATAAGGAGACCAAATTACACATGCATACTCTAAAACAGGTCTAACAAAACTTGTAAATAAGAGTTTAAGTGTGCTTGTGTCCCTAAATTCTTTCGATTTTCTTTTAATAAAACCCATTAACTTAAAGGCTTTATGGCAAGTATATTCAATATGTCTGATAAATGCTAATTTGCTATCAAAAATTACTCCCAAATCCGTAATTTCATCGACTCGAACTAAACTGACTTTATTAATTGAGTAATTGAAGAGAATGGGGTGAGCAGACCTAGAAAAAGACATAACTTTGCACTTAGCTGAATTTAAATTTATGTTGTTAATGGAGCACCAAATTATTAGCTTATCAATATCGTTTTGTAGTTGGACACACGAGCTTATACCCGAAACTTTCAAGAATAATTTCAAATCATCCGCATATATAAGACAACGAGCAAATGAAAAATTCAACGTTACATCGTTCACAAATAGAATGAAGAAAATTGGACGACTGTGGCTTCCTTGTGGAACACCCGAGGATGCATTTATCACTCTAGATAAAGTGTTTTCAATTTTTACTATTTGCTTACGATTTGACAAGTAAGATAATATCCACTGCAGAAAATTTGAGTGAAAACCTAAGGCACTTAGTTTCATTATTAAGGTCTGAATGCAGACCCGATCAAAGGCTTTAGAAAAATCTGTGTAGATACAGTCAACCTGACACCCTTCCTCAATGGAATTAATGCAAAAATTAGAAAATAATGACAGATTTGTTATTGTAGATTTTCCTTTTTGAAAACCATGCTGTTCTGCACAAACGAGCTCCTTGCATAAAAAGGTAATTTTTCCAGCTATAATGCTATCCAATAACTTTGGAATGATATTCATAAGAGCAACAGGTCTATAATTTTCAATCTTGTGTTTAGCACCACTTTTAAAAATGGGCTTAATAATTGAGGTTTTCCATGAGTCTGTAAATACTCCAGTATTTAAAGATAAATTGAACAAATGAGTTAGACCAGGGAGTAGTGATATCATGCATGATTTAATTAAAATGGCTGAAATAAGATCTGAGTCATGGTTATAATCTAGCTTCATTTCGATAATAGCTTTAATCAAGTCATCCTCCTCTAAGCATATTGAGCCTAGGTTTAGCTGAGAATAAATAGAATCCTGGAGAATAATGTTATTTATATCTGCATTATTGATATACACAAAATCGAAGTAGTCTGCAAACAGATTACAGGTACTTTGGATATTGTAAGCTTTAATATCATCATATTCCATTACATTTGGAAAGGATGATGACTTTTTTCTATCATTAATGTATGACCAAAATGCACGGCTGTTCTTTTTAATATTAGATTCCATTGACCAAAGATATTGATTGTAAAGAAATCTATTTAGAAAAGCAAATTCCTTACTTAATCTTTTGAACTTTTCAAAATAAACCCGATCACCAGACAACCTAAATTGTTTATGTGATTTATTTTTGGCGTTTTTTAAACGTAATAGCGACTTATGAAACCATGCTGGGTGTGAAGATTTATATCTATATCTAAGGGGAACATATCTATGCACACCCTTTTGAATAATATTTAAAAATTTACTGTATGCTTCCTCTACAGAAGAATCACAAAAGATATCAAGCCAGTTAAAAATATATGTATAAATATTCATTTATAGCCACGAAATCAGCTTTCCTATAGTTATACTCTACTACAGAATTGTTACTAATTATTTTGTCAAAATTATAAATTTTTATATACATAATCAAAGCTTTATGGTGGATATCACACTTCACTAATGGAAAACTTGATTCAACTAATATAGCCGAGCAGTTGTCACTTAAAAAAATTAAGTCTAAAAATTTACCAAGAAGATTACATATATCATTAATTTGAACAAGGTTCAGGCTACTTAATGTATCAATCACTAAACATTCTATGTCGAAGGTAACATTTGATGGAATTAACGAATCTTCATCACCCGTAATCGACCATATGATATCAGACAGATTAAAATCACCTAAAACGCATAGATTGTCATGAACAGCTAGCATTTCAGATAGAGCACGAATGTTGTCCATATGTGAATTATAGATATTGTAATCAGATGTTGGCGGAATGTAACTAGCACAAATGTAAAATCAATTATTGGATGCTAAATCAGAAAGGGACACAGCTACTTGCTCAATAATTCCATTATTATTTGGAAGTTGAATTTCCTCACTAAAAACTGTTGATCTTACAGCTATTAACACACCACCTCCTCTGCAGTGACCAGATGATAGAGGGCAACGATCTTTTCTGTACGTAATGTACCGACTAGTAACAAATTCTGGTGTAGAGATTTCACAATGCAGCCATGTCTCGGTTAGAACAATAATATCAAAATCATTCTCTGTAATTGCCAATCTAATTTCATTAGTCTTAGTGCGTAAGCCTCTAACGTTTTGGTAATAAACAGAAAATGGAAAAACATTACTTGCAGCATCACATAGGTCATTTACAGAACTTTTGCGTTGACTATTATTGATGTCATCGTTTATGTTAGTACTGGTGTTGCAACCGTTCGATGAAAGTTTTTTTGGTTGTTGGAAAATTGGCGGATGATTACTCCGGTAGGCCAGAAATCAGGAACAAAAATTTGCGACGTAACATTTTCTGGTACTCCCAATTTAAGAGTAATGAATCTGAGCTTGGTTTTATCAGCATCAGATTTAAGCAGTTGTTTACAAGACATATCATCGGATGGAATTTTTGCTTTAGATGACACGAAGTCCAATAATTGCTTTTCAGACGTATCCGGATGCAGTCGGGAAAGATGAAACCATTTCAATTTAGACACAACTAAGAGTTCATTTGTGGGCACCGCATTACCAATAAGAATGACTTTACGCCTTTTTTTGTTTTGCACCGTAATCCAGTCATTTTCTTTTTCCATAGAAACCCCTTGACTACGAGAAGATGGTACATCAGCTCTCAAACTCAATGCAGCGGCATTACAATCGCTTGTCTTATGTTTTGATGAGCCAAAAATTTCTGCAGATTGATTGGTTTCAGCATTATCAGTTGAAACAGGTAATGATGAACCAGCAGTAATAGGATTCCTTGCTACAGTTTTGTTACCGCTCGTCTTTGCTCTGGATGAACGAGCAGATTCAGCAGATTGAGCGCCTTCAGCAGCCAAGCCGGCGACAGTGTTTGATTTCACAATCAACGATGTACAATTTATAACTTCGTTTTTTAAGGAATTTAATTCACTAGCTAAATTGGATATTTTTCCCACCATAGCCGAAAGAGGCAAAACGTTACACGTTGAACACTTCCAATAGATGTTATTCACTGATTCAATCAACTTCAAAGTATTCCCGTCCAAACCAGAACACCTTTTGTGATATACATTATTGCAGAAACCACAAGAAATATTTTTATCGAAAAGTTGTTCATTACACTTTACGCACAAGTTATCAAGCATTTTTTTAAATTAGAAAGAGCAATGAAATACAATTCGAAAATTATCAAGTAAAACGCGACGGTCAGACTACTATTATATATTACTACTATATTAGTAGACTGTGTAGATTCTTGTCTTTATTTTTTGTATTGTTAAATGTAAAAATAAGTTAGTTGGATTGTGAAATTTTTATATACAGGGTGTCCCAAAAAATAATGCTAATCGGAAGCCTGAAGGTAGAGCGTCCTTCGGGGAACCCAAATCACCCCCATGTATGTACTACGGGTTTTTTGTAGTTTTCGAGTTATTACAAATTTTTGAGATTTTATCCAATTACGTGTAAGGTAATTTTGGTCATAGCGGTTGAAGAACGTGAGATAGGTACTTTGTTTTTTTTGAAACAGCTTAATAGTGCATCTGTTGTATTTAAAAACATTTATTTCAATACACTTCATCATTGCCTCAAAAAGTAATGTTGAATTCTTTTCTTTTACCAAAACAAAAACAAACTTGAATGAATTTTATTAAAAAAGTTTCATATTTTTTTTTTTAGAAACTAGTTCAAAAACTTCCTTAGTTCATCGACTTTACATGGTGCAAATTTTATCAAGTTATCTCAACGGCATCATATTTAAATTTCGATTTAAACACGAAGAAATGTGTTATTTCCCATTATGCCAATGCCATGCCGTGAGAATCAACTTGAATCAAATATTTAAAGGAAAATGGATTGGCCGCGGTGAGTCCATCGCGTGGCCTCCACGGTCACCCGACTTAAATCCAATCGATTTTTTTGTTTGGGGCTACTAGTTACAAGGAGCTGGTTTATTGTAAAGAATGCGGAAATTTGGCAGATTTGTCGAGTAGATTAAGAGTGGCGGAAGAAAACATCAAAAGAAACAGACAAGCACTCAATCGACTGAAAGAGAATTTTTTCTGCGGTTGTCGGTTATGTGTCGAAAAGCAAGGTAGACATTGTGAAAATTTTTTGTAATTTTTCACAATAAAATAATTATTTTTATTTAATTTTCAGTTCTACTGGTTTTTACTTCCCAATTAAAATTGTTAAATTTTACACTAAGTACAATCTGAATCGTAATTTAAGTATGATGCCGTTCAGATAACTTGTAAAATTTGCGCCATGTAAAGTCGATGAACTAAGGAAGTTTTTGAACTAGTTTCTAAAAAAAAAAAAAATGGAACTTTGTTATTAAAATTGCCATAGAACATGCAAGTTTGTTTTTGTTTTGGTAAAAGAAAAAATTCAACATTACTTTTTGAAGCAATGGTGAAGTGTATTGAAATAAATGTTTATAAATACAACAGATGCACTATTAAGCTGTTTCGAAAAAAAAAAATAAGTACCTATCTCACTTTCTTCGACCGCTATGACCAAAATTACCTTACAACACGTAATTGGATAAAATCTCAAAAATTTGTAATAACTCGAAAACTACAAAAAATCGTAGTACATACATGGGGGTGATTTGGGTTCCTCAAGGGACGCTCTACCTCCAGGCTTCCGATTATCACTATTTTTTGGGACACCCTGTATAACTCTCATTTTCAACTCGCAGAAATAAAGTTACGAATAATTTTCGGCGATTTCAATTTTCAATTTATTCAAAAATACTTTGGTATAGTACACAAGACTTACAGTCTTTTGAAGTACTTACAATCTAAAATACAGGATATTGTCAGAATTGATAAACTATTAGACAATTAAAGTTAAGACTAGTGTGCAAGTTACCTAACTACATATAAATCTTTTAAGTAGTGCATACATCGTATAATTAGGCGTAGAAATTAAGTTGGATTGTACAATTTAACTAACATAGCGGTATAATAAATATATTGAAATTTGATGGATTATACAGTGAAAGATATACAAGAGAGAAACAATCTCATAGTTGGTAGAAAAGTAACAAGCTCAAGCAATTAAGTCCTAGCTTACATACTAAACAAAAGTGTAGATCTGATTGTATAAAATAAAGTTACAAATGTTAATTGTTTACAAACACAAAAAAAACTAAAGAAATAGCCGAAAAAGTAGCAGTCCCATTGATAGCAACACATTATATAGTTAATAATTTTTTCTTGAATGCACCCACATCCCTCACACTATGGATAGAGTACGGTAAAGAATTCCAGGCTCTTGCAGTTTGAACAACGTAAGAGCCCTCTTGAACCATTCTACGATAATGGGGAATTAAAATATTACGATGACGTAACGAATTCAGGAGTTGGATGTTATTCGCCAGGTAATCAGGTTGTCCCGTATTAATGAGCTTATGGAGGAAGCGAAATGACCTGCGCTTTAAGTATATATCTAGAGTACATCCGACTAACCTAGTCTGAAAGACAGAAACGTGGTCAAATCTACGAAGACCGAAGGCGAACCTCACACAATCATTGAAAGCAACGTTGATTGTGCGTAGGCAGGTCGAGTCTAATTTTGGGAAGATCAGGCTCCCAAAGGTGAAATGTGGCAAAATCAGTGCTTTGATAAGCTTCAGCTTGGTGATCGAACTTAGATTTTGTGCGGACAACCAGAGCCTGCGTAGCCCGCAATAGACCTTTCCTAGAACTGATCTGACATAACCACAACATTTCATATCTGTATTGAGCCTTATTCCAAGATTTGTGACTTCATCAACATATGATAGGGTTAAGGATTAGGTCATTCGCTAGAAACCAGTCATAGATTCTGGCAAGATCCTCTTTGACACGCTCCAAGCGATCCTCGAATAACCCAATCGGTCCACTACTGTATAACTGGACATCGTCGACGTATAAGTGGATGTTGACTTGTTGGATAACACCAGGCAAGCTGTTGATGTATAAGCTGAACAATGGTCCTAACACAGACCCCTGAGGAACGCCAAGAGGTACAGGTAAGAAGTCTGAATCACACTCGTTATCACGAACTTGTTAGCATCTTCCCGTGAGGAAGCTTTTGATCAAGTTAAAAGCCGACTGGGAGAAACCAAAATTATTGAATAACTTCAAGAGTAGCATTGAGTGGTTGACTCTGTCAAAAGCCTTGGAGAAGTCAAGTAGTACAAGAATGCCGACCTCACCATTATCCAGGCCCTTCCGCAGGTCCGTAGTAACCTTTAATATGGCTGTTTGGCAATTGCGATTTGCACGGAAACCTGACTGCCAGCGTGTATGCATGTTATTTCTTTCCATATATGCTAGGAGTTGCCCATACATTATCTTTTCTATTACTTTTGATAAGAAGCACAAAATGTTAATAGGGCGAATATTAGATGTTGTAGCGACTGAAGACTTTTTAAGAATATGCAAAATCGTTGCCAATTTCCAGTTAGTAGGGAAAGTAGATGACGTAAGGCAATGATTTAGTAAGTGCAGGATATATTGACTCATATAGGGGAGCAACATTTTTATGAATTTAGGTCAGATTTTATCAGGGCCTGCAGATTCAGATTTGACAGAGAATAGTGCTATTACGAGCACTTGGTAATCGATTCCGTGAAAGGAGAAGCAATCGTCAGAGTATTGAAAGTGGTCCACAGGATGAGGCAATGAAGTGCTATTATGTAAATTAGACATAACCACAAGAGAGGATACAAAGAACTCCTTTAAATCGTTAGAATCAAAGTTGCTATTGTGCAAATTGTCTTGTCTACCACATACACTGGTTTTTCTCAGATTCCTCCACAACGTTTTTGGGGAAAAATTTGAATCGAATTTATTGCCATAATAGCGACGTTTTGCCCCGCGGATAGCAGTGGTTACTCTATTACGGGCAGCTTTATATAGAGAGCGAATGTACTGCGTTTTGAGTCGCCTAAATTGTTTGTAGAAATATTCACGCTCTGCGATAAGAATCCCAATTTCTAGTTGAAGTAACGCTCTTGATGCGCAAAGGTACGTATTTATCGAACAGATAGCTGCAGAGGCTTTCAAAAACAGCAACTTGGTCGTCGACAGAGCTAAGAGCTCTTATTCTATTCCAAGGCAGGTCAGAGCACTCCTCAATTAAGCTGTCCATGTCCAAAGTATTAAAATCTCTATATGAGAAGTAACTTGAGCGCTCCGGACACTGGGTAGTAAAGTAGTAACAGATGAAGAGTATGTCATAATCGAGGAAACCAGGGGAGTCGATTTGGTTATTAAAAAGGACTCGACGTTTATCGGTTGTAAAAAATAAATTAAGGAGTGATGGCCTAGAAGTATTAAAATATGTTGGTAGAGAGTTGACGGCATTAAGATATAGAGACTGAATAAATTCCATGGATCTGTTATTGGAACACAAGATGTCGATATTAAAATCGGTGGTAACAATAATATTGTTATATTGACGAGACCAATTACTAAGCACAGATTCAAGCTCCGAAGCTCGGTCAGCAGAAAAACATTCAGGAGGACAATATACAGCTGACAGTATACATTTCTCGATCCCATTATGCAACTTCACACATAAAAATTCCGTGTCGCTGCTAATCGAGGAGTAAATCGTAGATCATATTTTATTCATTTAATTCTCATCAGAGGTAAATAAATTAAAATATTCAACTGATTAACTATATATGGCAATCAAGCACATTCTTCTAACAAGGCATGATAATCCTTGTTATTTCATAATCACTATATGTATGTACATATACAAGTTAATCCATATAGGACCTAAAGCAATATCATAAGGAAAAAGATGTCCTGATATTATATCCTAGGTGGATTCAATTGGTTATGTTTAATGACACGACTTGTATCTCTTGCAATGAGAAGATCAAAAAAAGAAGGATTGGCTCAATTCCAGTAGGTAGAATATTATTTTACCTATATTGAGAAGTGCCGAGCTTAGTCCGTTAAGGTATTCTATCGCAGGATGTTGAATTAAAAGCATGAACCTTCAATCTCTTGAGTGATCAGACAAGGTGTTTATGGATTCGATATCGTATCGTAATGTGGTCATAATCCTAACCCCCTCCAGGCCAAAAAGGTTACTCGCACCCATACTTAGTGTTAGTAAAACAGTCGTTAGCCAAAGTATTCTTCGTAATAACTCGGTTGATACATGAAAATGTTTTTGCAGAAGTGATATCAGACATAAAAGGTATTGTGTTGTTGTGTATTGAGTGTAGTCAATATCTTTTTCAAAGCAATATTACGTATATGTATAATGTAGTAAATTCGTTATGATTTTCTTCGTTGTAGCACATTGACCAAATATGGGGTATACAGCATGCATCTGCATGCAAAAGCTATGTGCTAGGCTTATTAGTAGCTGACAGTGGAGGTAGCCATTAGGCAGATCTCCTAGGAGAAGCTTTATAAAAAGCAGATCTACTCTAATATGTTGAGCGAAGCTAAAGGTTAGCAGATGCCCAATGGTAGATGTAAATAAAATATAGTGCGTAGGTGACTATATGTAACTGAATACTGAATGCCTTTTATTGAGGTATTGCACCTTATTTATATAAAATTCTTTCTTACTTTTTAGTACAATTCTGTTGTTCTTATTGCAAAATGCACACTTATATTTTGTTACAATTAACTATTTGCATACTTTGCTTAACTTTGTTTGATGTAATGCAACTAGGTTGACCCGTATTAAGCGTGTCGTAAAACATGTAAACAAATGTAGTCACTTCTTACGGTTGTCGTTATACTTAAGTGAGACATGCATTTGGGTGAATACATGGTTTGTTTAGAATGCATCAATATTATTGTGTCACATTTATTGTGACTGATTATTGAAAAATGGTTTCAGGTCAATTGATTACTGCATTTATGCTGAATGTGCACTCTTGTATTTTTACTTGATTTGTTTTTTTGTACATAGTTACATCACAGTATTGATAAAAACTAAGGTAAGACAATAATTTTTGTATATGCTATTATATATATTTCATATATAGTGACAAAATTTTATGTTGTACTTTGTTACTTATAATATTTGTAGACTATTATTTTGTAGATAGTACAAATAGTAAAAAAAAAATCTGTACTTTTACTTTTTCAGAAAAACAGCGGAGAACTATTGAACAAAGTTATGTTGGAAGCTACTTTAGTAATTTTTGATCAGTAATACTCGTAATTACAATTTGAAGTGCAAAAGAGAATAGATGCGCCCAAGATATATATTTTCACAATTTTTCTCTCCGTGGTAAAGGTTTGTCTCGTTTCTGCTCCAATAAGCTGTTGCATTAGTTGGGTATTACAACACTGCTGGCGGAGGCTCCTTTTATGTAAGCAGGCTCCGTTATTTGATCCGTTAGGCTACCCTCCTGGATACCAGGGTAACATACAAAAGTAGATCCTAAAAGGCTCATGTTTTCGCTGGAATTTTTTCCTAGCGTCAAACGTGGAACTTCTAAAGAGGCTTTATTGGGGTGCCTTGTATTTTCCAAAGAAAGCACTTTATAAGCGCTAGCTATCTTGTCTCTTTTAACTTCTAGGTTGGTTGGTTCTTGGGTTTTATCAAATGCAGTATCAATAAATAGACTTCTTCCTATCATCTTCGTTTATTTTTGTTCAATTCTTGGATTAATACTTAGTTCACATAAATATTTGGTTTAGAGCAAGCAAAACAATCTTGCGCGTTTCAAAAGCTCAGACTACTGTATCTCGCACTCTAGAATAAAACAATCTATACAATTTATTTCTCGAAATTGAGTGAGGAATCCGTGGTATAAGGGAAATGCGGTACGTACGGGACACCCCGTATATGTCGTAGACATTTGACGTAACTCAGCACTTCACGAAAAGTCTAGACACTTCATGAAAAGTAGGCAGATAGTAGGTACTTTTTCAAGTAAAAACATGAAAAACGTCAAAATGAATGATAAAGAGAGAAATTGAGAGTGACACTCACAAAGTACGCGAATGGCTTCGAGTAAAAACTTGCAAATATTCGGGATCTGTAATAATGACGTGAAATTTTCCTAGCACGTAGTACAATAAACAAATTTATTATTTATTTAATTTTATTTAATTTTATTTTATTTTTTTCTTGGAGAACATTTTACTTCTACTGGAGGAGGCGTAACAAGTTTTCTATTTTTTTAAAACTAAAAACTTGAAAAATAACTGAAAACCGGCGACGAGCTGTCAAAACTGACACTTTCGAAGTTTTTACTCGACGATTTTTCTCGAGCTAACTGAAATTCTTAATCAATTCATTAAATTCTTTACGCCGATAGTGTAATACCACCCGATATAACCAAATACTAGGATAGGGAGATGTGTGGTGAAGAGGGAGGGTGCACCCAGGCCTGCAACACACACCCCAACACCCACCCACACATAAACACACATACAATCTATATATATGATATAATCTAATCTGTGCCTTTACGAATTCCACATCTATCAAAATTATTGTACTCAATTTTTATTTCTAATACAAATTTCTGATCTGTCAAAATTATTTTTATTGATGTTTATTTCTTGATACTTGTCAAAAATGTTTTATTCTCTTTTGTCTGTGCCACTTGTCAAAATTATCTCATTTATTTTCTATTTCTGAAGCTCAGAAT
Organism: Dioctria rufipes; assembly: GCA_963924295.1. Lineage (NCBI taxonomy): Eukaryota > Metazoa > Arthropoda > Insecta > Diptera > Asilidae > Dioctria > Dioctria rufipes. Next base: position 74,018,095 of record OZ002740.1, on the reverse strand, counting down.
ATAGAGACAACAGGAAGTGTTGATACCTGTAAAATTCATGTGCAGGAGCGCGGATTCTTTCCGGGGTTCCGTGAAGTAGGTCAGCATTATATTGTAGAAGGCGACAAAGGTATTTTCAGCTGTCAAACGAAGTTGCCTAATTTGCAACAATTTGAATCTAATTTAAAACTTGTGAAAAGTGAAAGATATTTTATTTAAAAGTAGTGTTAAACAATGTAAAGAGTGTAAGTAATTATCTGTTGATATTATAGTGATAAATTGCCAGAACAACACCAAGGTTCGACGCCACGCAATAAATCATTTCTTTGGCAAGCATAGTTATAAAATATTATTTTGTGTACTTTACACACCTTTTTATATTAAATTAAATTAAAAATACATAACAAAAGCGATGAAGTATCGAAAAATTCCTTCATCCACCGAGATTTGTTTACGTTTATGACAGCTGAGAAACTCCCAGGGTATGTTGGCGTAGTGACAGCGAATAACAACATTTTCGATGGGAGCAAACGTAATATTTTCAACCATATATCTTGTTGCCCCGTTGTCTATTTTGATTCTACTACATGGCTGTACTGAGCTTTCACTGCATTGACAACAGATCCTAACACAACCAGGATTTGACTATGCTAAATTTGGCTTATCGCACTTCCTGTACACTCTATATTCTAAGTTCTGAGGTTAGAAATATTCATTTTTACATTTGTCAACGTAGTTCACTTCGAAATTATTTAAATTATATCACCTATATTTTTTGCTTTTGAAGTTAGAAATATTTGTTCTTATATTTGAGACGTGTCTGCGCAGTTCAATGTGAAACTACATATTTAAATTGTCTCATTTTTGCTTTGAAAATTAGAAATGTTTCCTACTCTTCCCCAAATTGGTCCACGGCGAAAGCTTTATTAATTCGATTTGAAGTGATTTATCTAGATTAGACTAGATTTCAAATAGAATTCTAATGATGTGACATTGGAACGAGTCCTTAATTTGATTCGGGGTTCCTCCCTACTTTCGATGTACATTTTCTGACACGGAACATCTGACGACAGAACAGGTAAATCTTTCGTCGGAATTCGCTCAAGGAATTTTTCAACTTATTTCTTGAAGAAAAATTGACATTATATTAAGAAATTTTTAACAATTTGGATTTAAGAATTGTGTGGTATCTCAGACAATAAAGAAGTAATAAATAAAGTGATGAAATGGATAATTACGAATGAAAGTGAAGATAAACAGAAAATAATTTTCATTCCTCCATTTGTCAGTTTAAAATTGGTTCACCTCTTGCAAAATCGCCGTTCCTTCCTTCAATTTTGCAATTATTCCACCAACGTCAAAATTCCTTACAGAAATAAGTGCATCGGTCAATTTTTTACATACTTTTTGTATAGGAACAAAAATTCCCTGGCTCTAGCATACCGGGCTTGTTCCTATACAAAAACTATGTAAAAAATAGTCATGGAGTGCTCAAGGAATTTTTTTCTTTACTGAATCCTTGAAGTGGCATGCTAGAGACAAGACATTCGAACAGAAAAACTCTACTTCTCGATTGACAAAAAGATGTTGTTCTATTTCGAAAAATCCATTTATGTCAATATTTCTTGAAGAAATTAAGTACCGATACACTTATTTCTGTAAGGAATTTTGACGGTGGTGGAATAATTGAAAAATTGAAGGAAGAAACGGCGATTTTGCACTAGACTAGATGCACTTATTTTAAATTGCTGTTTTCCGATATAATTTACTCCGCAATGAGCTAATTATATACAATTGAGAATTATCCACTTCTTTATTTTGTTTATTATTTCTATATTTATTTTGAGATACCTGCACACAATTTTCAAATAAAAGTTGTCAAAAATTTCTTGATCAAACGTCAATTTTTCTTCGAGAAATAACTGGAAAAATTCCTTGACCTAATTCCTAGGCTCTAGCTTAAGGGTGGTATTAAGTTTGAAATTTATTGAAAATAATTTTAATAAATTTGCGAAATGCAGAACGAAATGTCAAATCTACGGATTGTCATATGGGGCAGTTATTTGTGTGAGGTGCGAGATTTTTATTGGTATTCCCTTTATTTTGTCCGTTTATATTATATCTATGGTGTTACCAGAAATTAATAAAGTCTCTTTCGGGTTTATTGTGCAAAGAAAACATTCAAAATGGTTGCTAGAAACTTGGAATTTTGTTGAAAATCGGAAAATTACTGAAGCTTTACAGTTTGGGAATTTCAGAGTTACGTAAGCGTTGTATAGAGGAACTGCTGTTAGTCCTATTATCGCACCAATTAATCTATTCACCTGCTATTTGATCCTGCAATCGAGAGGAGATGCAGTTTCCTACACACAGTGATTGGCTAGTTATCTTAACAGAAGATTCACTGTTAGAGCTTGGCCTAAATGCTTTTCTACCTACATGGACGATATCAAGGCTATATTATGGTTGCGAAACGAAAGGAAAACTGTTCACCGTTGGGACACGTAATTGAGGAACATGGAAAAGCGAAGTAAGTTGTTCTGTCACAATATGTATGTATAAGTATGTATGATGTATATTTAAAAAATAACTCTTCAGATGTAAAGCACTTTGTAAGAAAAAAAGTGAAAAGAAGAAAAATAAAGTAAGATATAAATTTAGTTATTTTATTACTTTTAAAACTAATAACGTTTTAGTTTACGGGAAACTGAAGAAAAGGCCCACATGTTCAGAATAAATTTTTTTTTTTTAATTACTTTTTTTTCAGTTTTTAAATGAATTCCTTAAAAATATGTTTTATTTTCATTAAAAGTAATAATTTTTAAATGCTTTTGATTTAATGTAGTAAGGAGAACTTTAAGGAAAATGAATCACAAAAGGGAATTTACAACCAAATACCTACCTGGACCAGCCAATATTACTCCTATCAAAGAGTATCTGTTCGGTCAAACCAAAAAACAAGTCGTGAAAATCAAAAAGAAGAAAAAAGTAAAACATCTAATCGAACTGAAGGTCAAAGATAAGCCCCAACGCCCTAAAGAAGACAATCTGAAGGATGTGAATCATCTAACAAAATCCAAAGAAGGAAGACAATGAAGAAATTTGAAAGCGCAAAAGCACTTGACTTGACTTGACCTACCTGGATTTTCCAGAATCACCAATACTAGGGAACTCTATTCGATTTAGAGGATTTTTTTTTCCCAGAATCATTTTTTAACGTTAAATGCAATCGAATCGAAGAACTTTCAATAAAAAGTAGTTAAAAATTATTTTTGAGCGACACTTAAAATATTCCATTTTTACAGTTAAGTAATATAAAATGTAGGCGTCAATAACTCTCTTAAGAATGTCGTATGAATGATTTTGCGGAATATCTGGAAAAACTCTCTAAAGAATAGCTGTCGAAAGTATCCCTAAATATACAAACTCATTGTTTTCATATTTCTGAAGAAATAATATGGATTAATTCTGCAGAAAATCCGAACAAACTCTCCACAGAGTATCCGTGGATAATACATATCAGCTAAATTTTCGAAAACATTGTATTTCTGATTTCTGAAGAAATTCCTTGAAATAATAACGGCATGCTTTCCTCGGACAGCGTAACTTTTATCTTGTGATAAGAATATCTGATGAAAGTCTGAGGTTTTGGTTATTAGGATATGACATTTTAGTATAGTATATATCCTTAAAAACACTATAATTTTACGCAAAGAAATTGAGTTTAATCTACCAAGATAGGTTTGCATACAGAAGCAAATTTCAATTACTATCTGTGTAACCTAAGCCTAGAGGAAGTTTTATAATACATTTATTAAATATTTCAGCGGATGTATTTTCTCTGCTTTCGATATAAGCACGACCAACCATCGAAGAGTCCGCAGTTTCCATAGGCCGGAGACTGAACATTACATTTATTTTCAGTTTTCAAACCAAACATTATTTAGAAAAAGTTATTGGAGGGTTGATTGAAATGTAGCATTATAATTAATATGACTGAATCTTTATCAATTCTCCACACTTTTAAATCATTATATATAAAAGTCCTCAAGATGTGAAATTTAGGAATAAAACCAAAAATCAAAATATGAATTTTTAAAAATTATTTTCATTTCACAAAATTAATATTCGGGTGAAAGATACATACTTCGGCGGTTGATAGCAAATATGGGTCGCAATACGAGTCAACAATATATGAAAGTAAGTCGATAAACCGTCAAAAGTAATAAAAAATGCCCATGGTTCTTACTAGCCGGCATTGCTAGCTTTCAAAAGCCTTGGGATCCTATACAAAAGTTTGCCAAGCTATAAATCTTTGCATAGAAAGTTTTGTCGAGAAAGCCTACATAAAGTACTCAGAATGTATACATAAGCTTCGACAGACACGCCACTTTGAAGATATGAAAATCAAATACCTTCAATTTAAAGTTAGTATGGTCTAAAAGTAGAAATCACTAAATCAAAAGACAAAGTTGTAAAACTCACTAAGCCAACTTAAGGATTTCTGGTTCTGTTATAATAGCATAATTGACTTAGTGCAATAAAATTGCGGATAAAAACTTTTAAAATAACAAGTTGGTATTATAATGAATTCAGTTAGTATAAAAAATTAAAAATTTGGAAAATGCACTTAGTGAATACCTAACTGGATGTACTGTCCAGAAAAAATAACTTTATTGACTTTATTTTCGATGACATTATTTCACGGCACCATGAAAGATCCCAAGCACGAAGGCCATGGCGGGTCTTTGTGCTAAGCTATTAAAAAGAAAAGACTGCTCACCGAAACCTTCCGGTAAGCTTTTCAGCTCATCCGAAGATAGGAGGCCAGACCCAAGAGTATCTAGCCTGAGTATCATAGGCCGAATAAGCGCGCAGAAAGTGTACAGTTGTCTCAAACTCTCGTTTCAGGCAGAGCAGACAATCAGGTCTATCAAATATATGTTACATGAGCGTAAAGCGGGCTGTGATCAGTAATGATACCAACCACAGCTCTGTGTTATTTTCTTACTAGTCTCAAAAGAAAGTCCGTAAATTTTCAATTAGGCCTATCAAGAAACAATATTGTACACCCGCAAGTGCTCAGCTCCGCCCATCGTTGCTGACGCCTGACGCATGAACATCCGTTCCGATGAGATTATTGGGGTTTGAAACGTTATCAACAGGCTCTGGTCCAAGAAACGGGAAGCGAGAGTTGGATCTGACTAACGAACCCACCGACTCATTCCTCCCTGGGCATAAGATATGTGACGCACGCTATATGCCTAAAGAGTTTTTACATGCCTACTTAAGTAAATTGTTAAGAAAATTTTCAAGAAAACAGCTTTATAATTGCACCAATTAATTTGCGTATCACTCGCATGCTACAGCATCCCAAATGTCGTTTAATTAAAAGCCCTGTAGGTAACAGAATACCTTGATCCAAGATTGGTGCCGGGAGGATTTGAACCCATACCCATAGAATAATAAGTCAATGTCTGTTATTCATTGCCTTAAATGTAAGTTGAATCTATTAAATTAGGAGCATATAGTATAAAACATATTTAGGGTACAAACCCTTAGAAACCCAGTTTCCAGCCGCAGGTCCACATCATAATAATGAAAACAATAGTTTAGAATTTGCTCTCACAATTTCCAGTTCAATCCAAAGTCCTTCAATCGCTGTTTTTCAATGGGTGCCACAGCCAAAACGAGTATCTCAATACTTTAAGAACTTATAATGCACCTATTATTCTGATGAAATTTTCCCCCATCAATTTAATTCCCGTAATGGTTCAACAAATACAATGTTGAGCGATAACAACAACAAAAAATTGCGATAAGTTAAAGGAAATCAAATACTCTTCCAATTTAATTCAATTTTGAAAAGGACTCTCTGTCAAAGAGATATCAAACAAGGACTACAAAAAACCCATAACAAGAGTAGAACAACAAAAATCAAAACGTACTTACCAGCAGCAATTATGTGATAGAGGCAGGGTGTACTGTGCCCAACCAAGTTAGTCGCTATACAGGAAACAGTTCCGAGATGTGTAAACGATTCCACTCGATAACGATAGACATTATTGGATGGCTGAGTTTTTTTCTTCTCACTAGATGACCTGATGTCCTGCTTCTGTCGTAACGAATGCTTTCGATTCTTATCTAGATGCTGTTAATGCACAATATTGGAATATACCATTTGAGAGTACGGTAAATTCTCTTCTACAAAGTTCAATTCAGTACTGGTCTTCTCATCGTTGTATAAAGGCCATTCTTCGTTACTAGTTTCGCCGCCTGAATATCCCGCTTCAGGATATGTTTGTGGTAGTTCAACGACGGTTTCTAGTGAATTGTTAAAATGCCATTTGTATGTTAGATTGGATGTGGGATTGGAGTCGACTTCGCACGTTATGTCCACTGTGTGCTTCAGGGCTGCTCGTATTATTGTCGATTCTGCCATACAAACGGGAGCGTCTGAAATGAAAATAAAAAAAATGTAAAATGAAATGGTATATGGGAGCTCTAGCTAGCGTATTAATATGAACAGCTAGACGTGGAGTATGTACTTTCAAAAAGAGAACAATAGCTGCCTGAATAGTCTGAATTGTTGTGCACAACTGGATACTGGTTTTATAAGTCCCATGAATGACATTTTAACTAGAAAAGCTACTATCATGCTATCTAAGGCACTGAATTTCACGCCATCAAAAAGAGCATACATATAAGAAATGCATCCCCCCTCTGAAATCGCATAAATCTGCGCTCTCATCCTTCTTAAATAAGCGAAAATTCATATAGGTGAAAGTACACACTCCTTTTCATGCACGAAAGGAATCCACTAGGAAGTAAATTTTCATAGACTTTGGAACCGCCTCCATACATTGCTCTGCTTTTCTCATACACAATACTCCAATGTTAAACTAAGATGCAAGAAGTACTTACATTTAACGTCCAGGTAGACCTCATTACTAGCAACTGTTCCTTGTACGTTGCTAGCACGGCACAAGTACTGGCCATGGGTAATCTTGGAGATGTCCTGCAGGACGAGTGTTCGATTCGATATAATTATGCCACGCGATGAATGAAGTTGTTTATCCTGTAAATGAAAATTTTTGATAGCAATTCCGTTTCAAATAGTGCTAAGTAACTAGGTGTAGTGCAGGCAGATATGCTTGGAGCAGATCCTTTTAGGTTATATGGAAGTATGATGTTCTGGATTTTTGTTGTTTTAGTTCAAAGGTTTCATGTAAAAGGGTTATATTTGTAAGTCAAGTACATATGTACATACATGCCACATGTGGATATATAATATACAAAAATATGTATTTCCGTCATATAGCTAAAGTTGCCATTATAAACATCATACTCTTTCATACAACTAGAAATATGTCTGTAGATATATGTATAGCGCAAGTTTTACAGTTTTAAAGCGAAAGGTCACCGACGAGTCACTTCAAGCAATATAAATAATTTATGGGAGGTATGTAGGATGCGGAACAGGATGCTAAAATCTGGAAATATTTAATAACACAACCTTGGTATCTCAGGGAAACTTTTGATTCCATCTTAAGTGCAGGATTCCAAAGGAGACGCAAAATTTTGTGTACAGAAATACATAAATATATGTCTTATGCATATGAAGAATATTCTCTGGTACATATAAAAGTATATCTATTAACTGATGAAGGAGGTATTTTGTATTTGTATTGAACATCTTACATGTACTACAAGGTATCTGAGAAGGAAATTTAATTATTTTACGTATTTTCTTTGTATTTTTGGAAACATTCTGAATGTTATACAACTTTTGAATATTATACTCTATGATGAGGACTTATTAGATGGATTATTTAGACCAAGAGCCTGCAGTAAATTTTGGATGTGAAGTATGACCAAAAAAATATATGCATAAGTATTAAGTTAGAGGAAAGGTAATGTCAAAAACAATCGTCTGGCAAGAAATCTTCATGGTCTAAGTAAGCAATAGTATGCTGAAAACACCGTTTTTTTTTTTTTCAAAATTGAAACATTTATTATAACCACTTAATGCAGGTCTTGAAAAACAGACAGGTTTTCCCTGAACACAAAAATTCAGTCCCAAGACGTTTTGTGCGTGGGTAACCCCTTGCCAGACGAAGTTGCAATGTTGACAAATATCAAACAAATCTTGCAATTTCCAGCATTCGTGTTTTACTTTTAGAAATGAACCATTTAATTTTCAATTTCTTTTCTACTAACACGCATCCCCTTTATGTTGGTGATAATTTAATTTCTGCATTCTTCACAGAATTCTTCGATATACAACATAATATAATTGCTTCTGTATATTTGTGGCAACAGAACTGACTTCCTTCGAAAGAATTATAAACAATTTCCTGAGATTTCCAAATGCTCACAGGGATTCACTACTTATTACTTATGTATAAAGGTAAAGAAGAGAGTCGCGAAAGGTATGGTGACAAGAAATATTACTGTGAATATAGTAGTGAATCTCATGAACCTTTGGCAAAATATCTCTTACATCGGATATTTCTAAAAACTCATTCTTATTTAGGCCTGCAGGATTTGTAAAAAATATCATATCGGGCTTCGTCAACCAACACAGCTTTTGTCCGGTCTATACGAAATTTTCTATTAGTGTACAATCTTCCTCATTAAGATCTACTTCGTTTCCAAATTTAGAAACCACTGCAATTCTGATCTAGTTCCAAAATGTTAAAATACTATATTTTGTTATATTTGAATTAAAAGTATGAATTTCTAAAAAAAAAATACGAATGCTAGAAATTATAAGATTTGTTTTATATTTGTCAATACCTCCTTCAACTTCGTCTGGCAAGGGTTTAGCCGTGCGCAAAACTTCTTGGGACTGCATATTTGTGCTCAGGGAAACCTCTGTGTTTTTTAAGACGTTCATTAAGTTGTTATAAGGAACTATGTTTGATGCACCCTAATGAGCATAGTTTATCTGCATTCAACTTCTTCGGCCCACGGATATGCAGATCTTCCAATGAAATCACCGTTACGATTGGGCTCATACCTTATTTTCAGATTATATTTTCAAGGCCAATATTAAGCAAACGATATCTCATTCAATCGCGTATAGAATTCGTATTTAGTGTCTATTCTTGCTACTTCTGTTGGAGCTAGAGCTGATTTCTTAACTGGGGATTATATCAACACTATTCCTATAGTTTTGATTTTCTAACAGATTATAGAGGTTTTCTTCATTATGCGACGATAACACTAAGTCATATAAGCATTAATTGTACAGGCTTCTTTTTTCTGAGAACCTCTCAGACTTTTCTATTTGGTATGCGAATTCCCTATTACATTGTTTAAACAATGTCCTTTTTCGAAAAACCAAAATATCATTATTCATTTAGTCCACTTCTGGCTGGCGTTCAAAAGAAGTTGGTAGTATTTTTCTCGTCTTCTGTATTTAGAGCTTCGAGGAGAACGGTGGCGATTATAATAAGTTGTCAGCATTTTGTGTCACGTAAATTTACACTTAAAAAAAACTGTTGAAGACTTTTACGGTGTGCCTAAAGGCATTACCCCATACCATTTTTAAGTAACGTAAAATGTTAAAAGCCATTCAACCATTAAGTTATTTACGAATTCAATTGACTCCTTATGCAAACTTCACTATTTTTATCTATAGAGTAGTGTTAAGGTACCCTATTCACGTTATCCCTATTAAATTATCCACCACCACCGCCACCCATTAAGTGTGTCTTCGAGAGGCATAAAGCACAACTTAACATGGAACTTGAACAGTCATAAGTTCCCTATGTCATACGTCATCATCAGCGTCATCATCATCATCTACACATATATTCTGCTGATTAGGAAGGATCAACAATGCACTGTAAAAGACCTTCGAGCAATTAATAATTTTGCGCTGACTGAGCTCAGTTTGGAGGACTCCCCTTTTGTTTCTGATCCCGAAAATTTTCTACATTCTGCTTGTCTGTGCTCCCAAGTGCCAATTGAACAGAGTATTAACCCTAAAAACAAACATGGACCGGGTCTACAAAAAGACGGATTTGATTTATGCAAACGAGGTTCAACAACAAGCTCCATGGACCATATGGTGTATGATAAAACAGGATTAAGGTTGGTATGGGATGAACAAGCCACTTGAGAATTATGTCCCTTCGGGACTCTTGTAAGATGGTTGGGGAAGTGTTAAGAGTGATAAAAAACGTAATAAAGACGCTAAAAAAGGGGGTGCATACATTATGATACCACTCGACTTTTTTAGCCGCAGGATTCGCTTTTATGTCGCACTCCAAGTAGACGTCAGAGCCTTTCATCAGTTTGTTTGGATCGAGTGGTGCGCCCAGATTAAGTAAAACTATCGGTGCATCTGTGAATAAAAACGCAAATATAGTATTCCTTGTTTTAAAACATAGAAAGAAATGAGGAAATAAACAGAAAAACGAATAATCCCTGTGGCAAAATACATACGTTTTACATTAAGTGTCCTGGAATCCTTCAGAAATACTCCGGTGATGCCAGCCGACAGTGAATCAGTTGTCACCGAGCAAATTACTTGTTTGCTATTATCCTCTGGCACAGGAACAAAAACCAATTCCGATATAGTTACGTTCCCGTCTAATGAGGTCTGAAACAGGAGAAGATGATATCAAAAAACAGTCAGGGAAAACTGGGAATATATGCGGTTACTTTAAAACTTACCGTTTGCGTGGCGCCCCTCATCATTATTCCACCCTTGTTCCATATAATCTGAGGTGAGGGTCGTGCGCCAGCTGAACTGCATGTAATTTGAGTACGTACTCCTGCAACCAAGGGGTGATTTAATCCTTGCAATCTGACGTATAATGGTGGCACTAAAATCAGTAAAGATATGAAAATATAAAGAGATATACGCTAGTAAAAAACAAGGGGTGGGAGGACGGTTTACGATTAAAAGAAGGGGAGAGGTGGGACAGATTGTAGATTGAATTTTAGTAACAAATTGTATCCTTTGAGGATTCTGCTTGCGGGCAGCACAGTAGGGTGAAAGGCAACGAGTGGAACTCTGGATTTTTCTTTGTGGCTGAATGACCTATTGAGAAATGGTTCTTTTTTTATAGGATAATTCAATGGTGATGATTAGGAATGGATGGTTTGTTAAAAATGGTCGTTAACAAATCGAGTTTTTTACAGATCATTATGTTCCCTGATTGAATTTAATGAGAAAAGGGTTATAATTTGTGTAGTTAATGTTCTTCTCGCGGCTTAATCATTAATGTTGAAAGCCAAGGGATAATCCAATTATCTGGTAATAAAAGAGTAAATGGTTCTGATAAATGAGTTTAAGAAGTTTTCGTTAAAATTGCGTTTTATTTTGTAAAGCACATGTAAAATGAACTCATCATTATCATCGCCAGAAAGAGTCATGAAAGTAGACTTTTAGCCACCGCATTCGATTAAGATTTTATGAAAAAACTAAGATATTTTCAAACCATCTGTGTCTATTGGATTGAATGCGGTTTCCTATGATAGAGTAAAGAGGATTTGAGTAGCATATGCTTGATCTTTTTCAAGTAAGACATATGTTACGGTTAAGGTTAAGAGTAGAGTAGGAGCGACTAGGCCAATATGCCCCGCGACCATAGTTTATATATTGTGCCCTCCTCTAAGGCGGGTAAGGTAAATCTAGCTTCTTCATGAGGTCGATTATTGCATTAGGAATCAGCTTGCAGACCATATTTTGTGTGACACATGTTTCTCCAGTAGTTTGCAATCCAAACTGTAATGGCACGGCACTCGTATATGATATGCTTGGAGGCTCCGTATTCCTTTTCGCGTAGTCGACATAGATAGCAATTAGATTTGCCTATTTCTACTAAAATTAGTTTGCACGGCTGGAGAGGAGAGAGCTTGAAGAAATCCTTCGCAGCTTGGATGTCTGAGGAAATGTAGATATTAAATTTGTTGCAGTCTCTTTTTAGGCTGTTCTGAATACCAAGCTCTATAGCGTAGACTTCCGACTGAAAAGTGGAAAGTAAGGCATCAAGCGGAATGGGGTGTTCCACTTCTCAGCGCAGCACCCCGCATCTGTTTCTTTGTCGTCCCTGGGATTCGTTAGTATACCAGATATGAATTCATTGCAGGAACTAGAGCCATTTGTCTAATATCTGGTTTCTCTCGTTAATGGTTACCTCGTAATCTCTTTCGAAGCAACATTTTTTAGCTTCACAAAAGTTGGAGCATCTAGATCTTTAATGAGGACCTACTCGAGGATATTAATATATTCCACAGTGGAAGAAATATGATTATTTGACCTTTACCTTCGACGCATACTAGCTGTTGCTTTCCTCTGGCCAACAAGGCAGAATGGGTGTAAGGCGATAATAGATTGAAATGCATGTTGAGAACACGATGTGAAGGTGCCAGTGGCCCATAAACAAACCATTTTTTGCACGTTATCAAGAAGTAATCTATTAACCCATATCAGATTACATCTCTTACTACAGCACCCATGGTGTCTTATAAGGGGCAGCAGAGACAAACACTGATTTTACTAATCACCGCTTATTGAGCGGGATAATAAAGCACAGGCTCAAATTTCTGTTTCGGCTGTGTCTCTGCTGGATTCAAAAAGCGACAGATCATTATAGTTCGTGTATTGAAAAACTGTTCTACCCTATAAGAATATAGATATATAAGATCAGCTCGTTAGACTATCAAAACCAAAACCCTTCCCAATACCTTGGGGCAGGCAAAGACTAGCTTTGTCTCTTTTGTAATAATGTTAGATAGATATTAATCAGATTTAGTAATCTTGTTAGACTTCATTAGTTATTTTTATCTTACCCACTATTGGACTCTAACTCACAATTTTAGAATCAGTCGTAGATGGAATAGAGGAATTTTAAAGAACTTTTTTAAGTTAAATTAATAAATACAAGAGATACAGTGGTAAGAGCAGTCGCCCGGCAAGCAGAAGGTCAAGGCTTCAAAGCCCGGTCGAGGCGGTTTTTTTTTTTTTTTTGTAAGTATTTATTAATTCAATTTAGAACCGTAAAAGTAAAAAAAGACTTTATTAGAAAATAAGAGATTAGCAATTGTCAATTTAATGCAACATTTTTAATCTGTTCTAAAACCTTTTTTTCCTTTGGGAACTTAACTTCAGTTTTTAACTCTCCTCTACTTTATTGAGGGAAGTATGTAGGGTGGAAATGGTTGCTCTTTGTAAAATCCTTATTCGTTCGGCACCTTAATTCATTAATTAATTAAATTGCACGTCAAATCTTACGATTCGCATACGAAATCTTTATCATTGAGTTCCGGCATCCAACTTCTAGTATCTTTGTCTTGTATTTATCATCTAAATAATTTGATCTACCAATTTATCCGATTTCACATCGATCACCTAACGGTTGGTGCACCTCTTGTTGCAAACGGGTCTATCTGGTCCAGTTGATCAAGGCAACATCTTTGTCATTTAGTCTGCAATAAAGTGCATGTCATCTTATTCAGTCCTAACGTTAATTCCTACAAACTACTCAATCCTAAGCTATAAAACCGTATTCTTTCACTCTTGTAATAGTTTTACATGTCACTATATCTGGCTCTAATTATATATAATATATGAATACCGCAGTAATGGAAATTCACCTTAATGCTGCAGGGGTACCTGCTTGTTTGAACTGCGCACAACTCGTGGCAGCATTATGGGAGATAAAATAAGTAAAACAATTTTAAGTTAACCGGTTTTATTTTATACTAAATTATGTAATTTGTCACCACAAACGTGGAGCTTACCGAGATATACATAGCTACTGTGTACTAGTAAGAAATCGCGCTGGTCCAAGAGGAGTAAAGTCCTCTAGTGTAAGAGACCAAGATCCAGTTTGTCTCGCTGTATTAACGAAATAAGTAAGTAATGAGGCTTTGATCAGATTCAGGAAAACCTGGAAGCTTCTTGGCCCTCAGCTCTGACTTTTTGAATTTCGGTGCGAATCAAAATATGCTTATCACTTGCTTTGACAGTGAAATATACATCGTGAGGAAATCTGCAAACCTAAGGCCACCCCAGTTTTACTTATGTCTAATCAAAGACCCTGATTACTTATTTATTCTGCTGATAAAGCGACTCAAAGTGGATCTTTGCCTCCGACAATAGAAGTGGTCAATGCTCTTGGTCCTGCACGATTACAGAAGCTATATCTTGGTAAGCCCCATAATTGCAGCCCATAATTATTTTTCAGCTTTTAGTACATCACCTAATGTAAAATAAAACCGTTTAACTTAGGTTTGAAACATTTTTGAGCCTATGCATAATGAATTCCTCCTTGTTAGGATTATCTCCTTGTAAATTCTAGTCTAGCATAGTCCAAAGTAGCGAGCTTACAACGAAGAAAATTTAACAGTTTTTATCCTGTAGAACTTTACCGTATTTTAAGGAAAACGCAATAGCCTATCCCCTCCCCAACCAAATATATAGTTACATATATTCGAGCTTACATTTTCATAAATGTTGCTTGTTGCTATGTACACCAACATTTTAAATATATACCAATATTTACAAGCTACGGAATACGTTTTGTCATCAATAAATTACAAAAATTACTTATGACATATGTACATACCTACACAACTATACTTTTAATAAAAGCATATACTTATACAAATACATCAATTCGAAAACTGTCTTTTTTCTGTGATGTAAACACCTATCTGCGCCACAAGGACTCAATAGCTTGGACAATTACCTCAATTAAGTCAATTACTCACTAATATAAAGCGAAAAAGAAAAGCTAAGCGGAAAACAGCTCTTTTTACATGAAAAGAAAAAAAGACGATTTTTCACTATTAATAAAATGAACTCCCGGCCAGTTTTTTGCAAGGCAGAGTTTTTAAATAATAATTTGACAGGTCGATGGTAGAGTCCCCTTGAACCTGGTGTGAACAATGTCACCATGAAATCATCTCGTGTCACAATAGTTTTGATCTTACTAAACCGGCGACATTCCATGGGAAGTACAACAATGGCGTACTATAATTAATTAATGGCATGCTTCGTGCCTACTATGTACGAATAAGGGGTGCTATACACCTATCGTATATATACATACCCATCACCCCCTCGAAAAAGATTTTAATCGAATATAGTGAGGAAATGGCATTGTGAATAACTGGTGAATACTATCATCAGCACTTCTGTGTTTCGTACATCCATTTTCATTCATCGATCTGAAACCAATTTTTCATATAACAAAGGCCTTTTCGTCGCAGGGGTTACAGGGCATTGTTTTCGCACCCGTTTAGGTTGTAAAGTACGAAAGCGGGGGAGGACAATGCTTTCAAGTGCAGCCGTATAAAAAAAAAAATACTTTAGAATAATTTAAAAGATGTCGCCCAGTTTTTTTTTAATTTGGTTTTGTTTTTCTGTTTGTTGTTGTTGTCTATACTTGTAAGAATAGAGAGGACAATGCTCTCATTGACGACTTTCTTTTTTACGCACCATAGAGGCATTCAAAAGGGTTAAAAAATGAACAATAAACCCGAAATAAGTCAGGAATGAAAAAATTGGAAAAACGACCACCTAAGTTCGCGACCATTGTAAATTTATATTAAGCTTCCGACACAACGTGCCTTGAATTAAAACAAAAATAATAATAATAATTCGGAAAATTTGGCAGTATTTTGTCTTACCTTTGTTTGGACCTTAGTGCACATTTGACAACATGGTAGAAAGGACATATGTGAACATGAATAAACGTATTTAAAAAAACGAAAAAACAAAAATCTTTTATTTAACCTTAAACAGACCTTCAATAGCTTTTGAAAATATATTTGAAAAGACAATCGACGAACCCCTTAAAGCACACTGGGATAATACTTAATCGCTTTTACATAGCCAGAGGTTAAGGGTATAAGGATATACGTCGTACACATACTTTCACTCATAAATAAGTGTACATACATACCTACGTATATAAATAACCAACTTCTCTTGTTATTGTTTGGGGTGTTTTGTGGCTTCCTTCCTTTATTGGATCTTTCCGATAGAGAAAGGAACTGTTTTCAATGAAAGTTTGACATCTGACATTTTGTACTGTCAAAGGCTCCTGTTCATGTTCGTGAGGAGGAAGGGTGGACGATTGCCATCATTTATTTGTATTTCAGAAAATTCCTGCTGTTTACCCCGCATTTGTTAAACATTTGTGTTCGATTTGAATTGAAATGCAATGTGGCGAGGATAAATGATTGAAGTACGTTAAGCATTTAAAATGAAGGCATAAATTAGATTATCAAGCAATTTCTTTAATTTTGCCCCTGGGGTTTCCTTTTGTAAGTTTGTACTGGCAGTTCAGTGAAATTGTCCGAGTATTTTGTATAATTGTAGGTAAGTAGTAGTGAGGATTATACTGTTTATTTTCATGCTGCCATTAAATTGTCAACTGTGCTTCGAATTATCACACATCTGCCTTGAATGCATTTTTGTTTTTCAAAACAAGATCTTAAGTTACCTTTAAGGTCTTTTTGTAAGTCAATTTATTGTAACAGCATAGGGTAGATGCTCCTAAAGTCGGCCGGCTCCAAAAGTCGGCCACCCCTGACAAAACTGTCTATAAAATAATTTTGAGAGCAAATACACGCACAGAACAAACATTGAGGAGAAAAATGATTTCCCTTTAAACCGTATAACAAAAAATCATTTCTCTTATATGTAAGACGGTTTTACTGTAAGTGATTCATTCTGTGCATAGATGTCAGAGTTGGTGGATGTGTGCTCCGTATATATTTTGGAAATGATATTGAGGTAAATGCGAAATCGTATAGTTTACTCAAACAGTATTGTATTTTCTACTGTATTATTTCATTTTATAGTGCATTTGTACTTACATTTTCAAGTGAAAAAAATACCAAAAATTTAGTTTTTGTTAAATATATCGGGAGGCCGGCATTAGGGAACGAAATTTTCGCACTTATCCTAATGTCGGCCACAAGTGGCCGACCTTAGGCTGCTTATAATCCTTAAGTCGGCATATATCAGTTTAAAGATATCTTATGGGTTTATAATAATTTAAAGTCGGTCACAAATGTAATCCTAACTGCATACCTACAAAAAATTGTTATTCTTATTTCGTTCAGGTTACATGGCGGACAAAATGAAAAGAAAGATTCATCAGTACAGCGCGGAGAGTTTAAAGGATGCACTGCTTGCCATACGTGAGGGCGGAATAAGCATAAGGGAGGCTAGTGTAAAGTATAAAGTGCCACGATCGACTATACAAGACCATCTTTCGGGAAAGGTTCCTGAAGCTTGTCAAAAAATGGGAAGAGAAACCATTTTAACAGCAGCTGAAGAAAATTCAATAGAAGAATGGTGTACTTCATTGGCACGCGCTGAGTTTCCATTGAAACCAGGAGAGTTACAAAATACCGTGCAAAAAATTGTTAATGATGAGAAAAGGTGCACTCCATTCAAGGATGGACGTCCGGGAAAAAAATGGTATACTGGTTTTATGAGAAGACATCCAAATTTAAACTCAAGAACCGCTGAAGCTATCAATAAATGCCGTGCTTGTGTAACAGAAAAGTTTATCAGAAAGTGGTTTGATGATTTGCGGGCTTACCTAAAAGATATTAACGCCGAAGACATTTTACTAGACCCTCGGCACATTTTCAACGGTGATGAAACTGGTTTTTCTATGTGCCCAAAAACTGGTAAGGTTATTGCGCCTAAAGGCTCCCGCAATGTATACAACGTGAGTATGGGAAATGGAAAGGAGAATTTAACGGTCCTATTAGTTTTCAACGCAAATGGAGAAATTGCACCACCAATTGTCGCATTTC
Source organism: Dioctria rufipes (assembly GCA_963924295.1). NCBI lineage: Eukaryota > Metazoa > Arthropoda > Insecta > Diptera > Asilidae > Dioctria > Dioctria rufipes. The sequence goes on along the minus strand of OZ002740.1, from coordinate 74,000,314 downwards.
CATATGTTAAGCCGAGGAAAGATCTCGCAAACAGCATGCCAAGTGACTGGTTTTTGGGCCTTTCGGAAACGGGATGGATGCGGGGAACAATATTTTATGACTATGTGGTTAAATGCTTGTATCAGTGGATCCAGAAAAAGGAAATTCAAAAACCAGTTTTGTTTTTAGTTGATGGTCACAAGTCCTTTGCCACCTAACACCACTCATATTTTGCAACCAGCGGATGTGAGTGTTTTCAAGCCTCTAAAAACAGACTGGCAACAAACTGTTCGACGTTGGCAAATGGACCAATCGAATACTAATCCTTGCCTTAGTAAACTAGCGTTTTGTTCTCTACTACAAAAAGTTATTTCCAATATTAATCTGGATAAAAGTATAAAAAACGGATTTCGTAAGTGCGGCTTGTTTCCATTTGATGCTTCGAACGTCGATTACACAAAATGCGTTAAGGATGTTATCCAGAACTTAGAAAATGTACAAGTTAGCCCCTCGGTAGAAGGACAAGGTCGCCTTGATCGTTTTGCTACTGCGGAAATTGTAATAAATGAAATACGGACAAATTTAAAAGATCGGAACATTGACGCTACAGTAGTTATCGAAGAAATTAAAAAGGCATCACTTCTTAGCGATTGCAATGACGTCGCAAGTACCTCGATGGTTTCAGTAACTAATATTTCTGACTTACCGAGTGGTGTGTATGACGTTATAGATGGATATCTAGAAAAAGCAGCCGATGATATACTCAACGTGGAAACAGATGAAATTGAACGACCACCAACTATACCCAGTGATTCGTATGATGAAAATTCTATTGATGTTCAACTACAACATAAAAATCCTGTGGATGCTCAAAGCAATGAAGCCTCTACTTCCACTTCCCGAGGAATTAGTCCTTTGTCAACTGCACCTACTTCTTCGTGTGTTCCAGTAAACTTGAAAAGACATCTACACCTTCCTAAAACCTCCTTATTTAATAAAAAAACTAAAAGGAAGGCAATTGAAACCCCGCCAAGTGCGATTTCTTCTATAGATTTTCGGGAGTTTTATTTAAAAAAAGATAGAATCAAACAGGAAAAGCATGAGGCCATACAAAACCGTAAAAGAGATCGGGAGGAAAAGAGGAAACAAGCTGCAATACCAAAAGCTAATAGGAAAAAGGGTATGCCAAGGATAGAAAAAAATGTGCATAAGAAACTCTGCTGCGCAGTTTGCGAAGAAGATTTAGTTAGCGATGTTAGGATGATGCGCTGAAAAACGTGGGTTGTGACAACTGTCCTCATTGGTTCCACTTGAAATGTTCTGAGCTAAAGGAATTTGCTTACGAAGATGCGGCCACAATGGACTTCTTTTGTAAAGTATGCTACAAAATATAACAACAAAAGTTTTTATTACCAGTTTTTTAAAAGTACATAGGTACTTAGGAACTTGAACGTTTGATCTCATAGTTTATAATAATGAAAATGTTTTGTTACTCGTTAGTTTTATATTTGTTTTGTTTATTTTTGTGAAACGCAATAAGTTGCTGTGAAAACCAATACATATGTGATAAAATAAAAGTCTGAACTTAAAACTGTTTTCTTTTTCATTGGCCGACATTGGGGAACATAATGTCCGGAGTTAGGACTTTGTTGGCCGACTATAGGGTAAAAGTGTACTTTTTGAAACTTTTATTTCTTATTACAAATGTGGATGCATATTAGTAGAATTGTTATGTTAAACATATGTTAAATCCTTCATTTATCAGTACAAAATGTTTTCATAACAACAGGTTCGGGACAGTTGTTTTACGGCTACCTCAAAGTTCTAGCTTTGCATTTGTGGCCGACTATTGGTGCTTTCACCCTATTAATTTTGATATTTCACTGACTGTGATCGATACGATCGTGCATTTTTTTCTTTTAAGTAGAGGAAGGAGTTGAGAGCCCCGTTTCAGCAAGAGGGGGCAACAGCTCACATAGCAAGAGCCTTAATTGACCTACTTATCGGTTGATATAAAAAATATGTCTAACGGTTCCAGATTTTAATCTTTTGGGAAGGAAAGGAAGAAAATAACGGGTGTTATGCAAATAAGAAAAAAACTGCGTTAGAGCAGAAATATTGGCGATTTTGGTTGAAAGTCTAACAACCGTGATAGAATATTTAACCAAATGAGTCCGATTCCTGAGCGTGCATACTTTTCATGTTAATAGAAACTATTTTCAAGAGCTACTTAGCTACTTAAAATAAAGTTAATATGGACACCTAAAAATCTAAAAAAAAAAGGTATGATGTTGATGAAAAACTAAAGAAAAACTATGATGTTGATGAAGCTATAGGTAGGTAGAATAGAGTCAACAGCGTATGTAGGGAACGAGCAGGGGGAGCGGTCGCTCCTTCTGGATCACATTATCAGCATGTAGCACCTTAAAAACAACAAAATTCAGATGATACAAATATAAGCAATGCTAATTAGTTTATTTGTAATGCTGAATTCACAATGAAGATTGGAGCAGAGCGGAGAAAAGTGAGCTTTGAGTCAAGAACGAAGGTGTTCATAATGCAGCGCAGAGTCAAATTCGAACTACATATAAAATTAACATAGAAAAACGTCATTAAAACGCCAAATCGAGAAACAATCAAACAACTGTCGTTTTCAAAATAAGAAATTCGAAAAAAGGAGACAACTGTTTTCACCATTACATTGCTTTGAAAGTAGCTTAAAATTAACACAATTATGTGTCTGGTTTTTAAGTTATCAAGTTTGTAAAAAATACCTCTTGTTTTATTATTGGCATTCATAAAAAATATTAATTCAGGAAATAACGTGAAAACATGTTAATTATGATAAAAAGAAATTATGGAGCCATTCACATGCTATTAGCTCGAATTTCCAGTTTATAAACTTTCGGAAATGGCAGCGTGAAAATAAGAATAGAACCTATTTTCATGCAGCTCCACTCTGCTCTACTTAGAACCATATAGAGATGGCCATATGTAGCACTGCTTATGAAAAAAAAAGAATGGCAGTTGCTACTCTATGTAACTCTACTAGTAGCGCACCCAAGATTTGGTTTTGGGTGTCCAAATCAAAAAGAGGTCGGAAATATAGGGTACTTAAGAGCTGCTTCTTTTAAAGATCACGAAATTCAAGTTTTAACTGCTAAAATTTCGATATGATAAAGCCACTGTTTTCTTCATCTTCAATAAATTAATCATAATTTCATAAACAATGAAACCAATTTATTTATTTAGTTAGTGTTCGCGCAATTCGTGCCGCTTTTAAAAAATTTCAAAAAAAACGTAAAGCCATACAAATTTATAATTGGCGGCGATTATAAATGTGTTCGTCTGAAACTTACAGAAAATTTACAAAATAACCTTCCTACCGGAATACCGTGCATTTTCAATTTTACAAATTTCAATACAGTTTCAATATGTTTAAATTTTTGATTTTGAAAACAATGATGTGGAAAGCAATATTTTTCCCCTCCATTTTTTGTTAAAATATGTAATTTTTCTGAAATACGGAGTTCAAAAAGGCAAGGAATAATCTAATTTGGTCGTATGTGATAGCTGCTCCGGCATCTATTCCATAGATGTGTGATTTTTACCCCACTAAATTTCGCTTAATTTTGAAATTTTATATGCTTATCCCACTATTAAAAGAAGTAAATTGGCTTTCAGTGTCATAATATCAAAGATAGTCATCGCGAGTAAAAAATTAAGAAATATAAAATTAGTTCTTATTTGAAACGTTGTAATTGAACCTTCATTTAAATAGAAAAGTTTGATATGAATACGTCCTAACACGAAACTGAAATATTTGCCGGTAAATGCGGCAACTACCTAATTTTCGCCGATTTTCTTCTATATCATATTCAATAGAACAAATTATTGCACTTGGTCGCGTAGAGTGTCCTAAGTAAGAAATTTTGGGTTACAAACTATGACCGTAAGTAAATGGGAAATTTTACAATACTTATCAGCAATACGGAATTATTTCACACTTTTCCTCTAGAAAGACCATTATTTTTACAAAAATCGGTCTTGCAGGAATATAGCGGTGTGAAAAATACAACTTGAACATAAGAAACACGATTTTCTCGAATTCACATTATATCGAGATATGACACTCTACGGGACCAAGTGTGTTACAAGGTTTTTTGTTTGTAAGTTAATTTTTGAAATTAACTTTTCACAATAGTTTATTTTAAGTTTTTGCACTGTACGAAATATACTGTGCAGTAGCTATGTCTTGCCTCTGTTGTCCGCTCATGCCTTCGCGAATCTCTACGTCCGCCGCCATACCGCCGAATAATGACTGTTAATCACTACTGTGTAGGTGAGGAATGTTAATTTCATATTCATATTTTATATTTAAAGGTCTTATTTTATTTTACCGGGCTTTGTATTAATAAACATTATATTTTATTCGTGATTTGTAAATTACGTTAAAAAAACTTACTTTTGAGGGGGACAGGTCCCCCAAATTCTGCACGGCTTTTTAATTTCAAAACTAATCTATAATGGTTACTTTCTCGTAGGAATATAAGTAATTATATTTCTTTAATTCAGGTCGACCCAAAATCTCAACTCTGCCACTGAAAAAGCTTTTCCCTTTCCAATCGAAATTCTCTTCCGTTCCCATTATTAAAATAAAAGAGACTCTATTAAAAACATGTCATTTATCATGAGTAAAATTTCATGGACAGGTTTCCATTTTTTTCTTTTCGAAAGGTTAAAATTACTCAAATAACCGGAAGATACCATATCAGTAGATGGGCAGGTAAAAGCTTGTAGGTGTATGTTTCTTGCAATAAAATAAGGCAAAGAAAATCCTTGACTCTTAAATTTAATCTATTAATATGTTCGGCAACTAATTATACTAGAGGGATGGTGAGTCTCTTAAATGTACCTTTCTCTGTAGGTAGTTTAAACCAGCGGGAGAGATTCATATATTATACTACCTGTCGTACCTGGACTGTTGTATCCAGAACAATTTCCAAAGATCTGATAATTACACATTAAGTGTTCTTGTCGGGTCTCTGGGCAGCCCTCTCAAAAACCTGAACACGCAATGGCCATAAATGGGACCCCATTCTCTAGAAGCCATTCATCTATTATCTTTTATTTGTACAATTCTTGATTACTTTTGTGACCTGTGCGTATTGAGACAGTCGGTAACCAGCCGCCTAGATGCCTGAAAATGGTTTACGTCGTAATCCCTGTAAAGTGTCCAATTTGAACTTTTGTTATTACTTTCTTGCTGTCATTGTCCTTTGAGGATAAGCTGATTTAGAGACAAAAAGATTATTTGGATTATAGGCTTCAACATTAGAAGGTCGAATCATGACTTTCAATAATGTACAAAAATAGGGACTGAAAAAAAAAGGGCAAAAACTCATTACAGAATCCACGTCTATGAGGATTTTGTAGGAGGCGTTATTTTTAATATTTGTATATATATGTAGGCACAAAATTTCGAACCGACCAGATTTTGTGAAAAATAAGTGGTTATAAATATAACTCCAGTTTGATCCTAATAATTTTGGCAAAGAAGTGTGATTTATGGCGACCAACAACGTAATCCTCAGATTAATATACGCGGCCTGATCCGAAAATTAATTAACGGTACAAGACCTAATTGTACCTCGTACGGTTTGGATGCTTTCGTTTGGTTATTGCTATGCATAGTATGGTGGAATGTTGCCAATAAATGTTTACAGCCCTAATGACTAGGATTATACGTACAGAAGTCGTTAAATTAAGGTTCTTAGTCTCATTTTACTATGATGTCAACTAAAGCCATGTCGGTTTCTTTGAATATTTGATTATATATTTGCATATACACCCTTAGCGGAGAAGTAATTTTTCTAATTTTTTCTTTGTTTATTGAGGATAAATATCCTATATATAGATGCCCTTTTGCCCTTTTGTGTTTTATTGAATTATTGGCATATCCTAGCATGTATTTATTGCAGATTATAAGGAAGTAAAATGTGTAAAATCCATATACTTGCTTATTTCCACTTCAACGATCAAATAAAGGAGGTAGTTTCAAAAATCTATTCAATGGATTCAAAGGCGATTACAAAAGAAGAGATTGTCACCAGTCATGGAGGTGAGCATCCCTAATGTGATCAATTTACTCAATTCGAAAGTGCTAAGGATTGTATTGCAGGAGTCTAAAGGATTTCAAATTTAATTCGCTTGATACAGATACTCCATGATAGAAAGTAAGTATTTCCAAAAAAGAGCGTTGTGTATTAAAAAAAGATTTAATTATTGTTACGCACAAAGTTTTAAGTTCAAGGTATTTAATACGATGTAAGTGAGCTTGTGAGAGATGTTTTGTCAACCACAGAGAGCCTGGCCACAGAGATTGCAAGGAATGAGGCAGCTGGAAGAAATCAAGTTCAAAATGTGGCATCACAATGGTCTAAGTGTAGCTGTGGTATTTCGATAGCCATCACTTTCTCCTAACCTTGTAACCTACCTTTATGTAGATACATCTATTATCATAGGGTTGTTTCGATATGACAGAGCGGAAGCTAAATATATTTGCTGTTGTGTGTTTTGTCGATAAAATAATTTTATTTCGTTTGTCAGTTGAATATTTGCGCTGACTGTTTACAAAAATTAATTGAGTTGCAGCCTTTCACGGAAGTATTTATTTCATAAATATGTATATAGGTTTTTTGGGGCTAAATTGTATGCTACTTGAGACAGGTGTAGCACTCAATTTGTGAAACAGTCTTAATATTATTATTGGGTGACTGTTGCACTACTTGAGCCAGCTACCAGTATTCAATTTGTTGCAGCAGTCTTGATATTAAGTCTTTAGACGATCCAGAGTCTCAATTATCACATGTTAATTCTCAACATATTGCAACTATTGAATCTTCAACGGATATCGTTCCTTACAACAAGCTGTTGTCCTATTTATTCGGATTCTCTGAATCTACGCACATAGTTTGAAACAAACACGAATTGCTTTGATTTGTTTTAAATATATTTTTACCACAATAACAATACAATGTGGCTCCTTTGGAGTCCTAACTCAACACAACGTAATAAATTCCTGACGGGAATATCATACAAATAAAATAGATCGGACGGACAATTAAACTTGTTAACACTCGGACGGACTTATAAAATTGTATCAAAAATATTTTTTTTTGTTTTCTTTTTTTTTTACAAATAGAATCAAGTCCTATTTATTTATAGCCTCTTCCAAATGCTAAAAGTGACTTCGTTCACATTTGCAAAACTCTTCAAATGTTCCGCCTAGTTTGTTGGTGCCTTGTAGCTCATTGTAAATACAGCCTTCTGCTGTCAAGTTTAAAATCGCGTTGGAAGGGAGGCTTACATGCAAGCTGTACTTGCAGGTATAACACTGGTTCCATATGTCTCACGAATATCGCAGAATATTCACGAAGTGATGGTGATTCGGTATTTGAACATATTTCGGCTAAAGTCGGGATTGTCGGTCAAAGGTCTAATGAAAAATCGTCTCACATATCCAACATTATTCGTTCCTTTCTCACACGATGCATCTTTAGTTTCAGTTGCTGTCTATAGAAAATAATAAATGGCGAGACATAGTTTTTGCCTAATATTTTAACCGATGGAATACTTTAGCGAAACTATCACTGATATTCATTCACCAGTCATGTGGAAGAAATAAATGGCAGAAAATATTTCATTCGATGATTATTTCAACTAAAGTTCTATATATTCGCAAGAAACTTTCGTTGATATTCGCGAGTCGGTCGTGTTTGATCGGCCTTATCACTTCTCTTCTGAAAATAAATATCGAACGTAAGAATTTTGCAAAGTTTTGTATCAATTCCATTTGGGACATGTATATATTTCAGTCACATCGGTATATTAATTTTTAACCATTTCAATGAATGAAATAAATAAAATAATGAAAAAGAAAAGCCCACGAATAAGGACTAGATTGTAATACGTAGAAAAAATCTGAAAAACGTGATCTAATTCAGTGCAGTGATTTCCGAAGTATTTAGATCACCGATTTTGAAAATGCGTTTTAAGTTTTTTCAACAACTGGTTTTTATTCTGAACACTAAAGGTAAACAGCTGACGCGTCGACCACTGCTACAGAGTTTTCTACAACTAATGAAATTAAATTTAATCGGGTCGGGTGTAATGGATTAGAGTTATTAGAAAACTGAACAAGCCTCATAGTTCCGTAAATAAGGGAGCTTATTTCGAAGCTTCCGCGGGATACATTCTCTGAATCTTTGTGCAAGGTATATTTCACAGAGCATAGCTTAGACAATATTAGTCGGATCAACTCGAAATTTTGAGAAAATAAACGTGCGATGGTGTACCTACTTTAAGAAGAGATAAAAATTCAAAAATCCTAGGTAGACATAACACCATAAAATACTCAATCAAATTATTTTTACAATTGCGGCCTCAAAAGATTCCCAGTTAACGTCCCAAAGTGATTGAAAGCAGTGGCGTCACTAGGCCGGTGCGGGGGGTGCGGACCGCACCGGGTGACACCCTCACAAGGGGTGACACCAAAATTAGGGCGGTTCGTAAAAATTTTTTCACATTCTTTCTCGCCAAGCAAAATCTGGCATTCAGGGGGCATAATGAAGATGGATCTTCATTGAATAAAGGAAATTTTCTTGAAATGGTTGAGATGCTTTCTAAATATGACCCAGTGCTGAAAGAGCACCTAATGAAATTAAAGCGAAGCACATGTAAAATCAAAGCATCAGTATCTTATCTTGCACCAAAAACTCAGAATAAGTTTATACATGTCCTAGCAAATCATGTGATGGAGAAGCTTTTCATGGATATAAAATCTGCCAGGTAATTCGGGGTCATGTTCGATAGCACATCTGACACATCACACACTGACCAAATATCCGAAGTTATCAGATATATGAAAATTCATAAAGTTGAAGTAAGAGAAGTGTTTCTGGAATATTTCCCTTTAAAAGGGAAAAAAGCTGTTGACCTCAGTTCAGAAATCTGGAAAATGATGGACCCGACATTATGAAGTGCCGCGCTCAAGGTTAAGATAATGCTGCGATTATGGCTGGAATCCATGGGGGTGTACAAGTCATTTTGAAAACAAAGAACAGGAAAGCTATTTTTAGTGGATATGTGGACCATTCGCTTAACTTGTGCGGCCAACACTCTTTTGCTGAAAATGCTTCATGCGTCACTTTTTTTGGAACTCTTGAGACAATGTTTTCCTTCTTTGCCGCTTCCACTCACTGATGGGATGTTTTAATGTACCACACTGGAGTCTCAGTAAAAAGAGTATGAACAACACGCTGGAGTTCTCATAATGCTGCAGTAAAGGAAGTGAAAGAAAAATTCGATTCGGTGGCAATTGAAGCTCTATGTGATCCAGATGAAAATTTAGACACAAGAAGTACAACCCGGGGTCTCTTACCTGCTGTCTGCAATTTCACGTTTCTATGCTACCTCTTCTTTTGGTGTGATGTATTTGAACAAGTTAATCTTAGACAACTGTACCTTCAGACTAAGGGCTTAACTCTTGACAAGTGGTGACAAAGCTAGAGGCACATCATCTTGTAGAGCAGGCAATTGAACAGGCGCTTTTAAAATCAGACCAATACGGAATTTCAGTAGAGAGCAGACCCAGGTTCAAGAAGAGAATGACAGGTGAGAAGACGAGAGATGCTGGACTAACTCTGCAAGAAGAACTCAAGAGTGCAATGCTTGAGTGTATTGATCGTGTCCATTCTGAACTCCAGATCAGATCAAGAGCCGTTAAGGAAGTAGCAGCCGTGTTTGAGGCTGTTCAAACCAAGAGTTTGATATCTGCCACTGAAGAAAAGTTACTGGTGTCCATTCCAAAATTGGCCACTTTCTATGATGAGTTATCAGAGGAAGAGCTTTTATTAGAAATACTAAGGTTGAGAAAGCACCAAAAGCCAGCAAAGACTGATCTCGACGAAGTCAAAGACTGATCAGTACTGGACATTTTGAGCTGAATGGGACTTCCTAGAATCTCTCTCTTATCTCTCAGTGAGCCTACAATTATTTCTTACTATCTGTGTGTCTGTGGCTTCATGTGAGAGGAGTTTTTCAAAGCTACAGTTTATAAAGAACTATTTGCGATCTACCATGGAACAGTCAAGGCTTTCTGATCTTGCAATATTATCAATTGAAAGTGATTTGGCGAAAGGAGTTGATGTCGATGAAGTAATTAAAAAGTTTGCAGCTCTAAAGGCCAGAAAAGGAAAGTTTTGATTTAGTCGAGATTTAATATCACATAAAATTTAATGTTAAAATAACAATTTAAAAAATAACATATTTTCTATGTAGTTCTTAGTTCTTAACTTCTTACAATCTTTTACCAACCGACCTTGAATTAATTTTTTCCTCTATTGCCTTTGTAAATATAGGATCTATGTTTATAAACGTTACTAAGGATTCTGTATGTTTCCTTTATTTCGCACTGGCGGACTCGGAGAAGGTCTATAGGGTGTCGTGAGGGGGGTGACATCATGAGTCACCGCACTGGGTGACACCAACCCTAGTGACGCCACTGATTGAAAGTCACCCTATTTCAAGACTCATACTTTTGGATCATTAATTTACGGTACGCTAACAATTTCGTAAATTTTTAATGATTATTCAGACTGTTAATGCAGTCCTCCTATTTAAAAAGTTTGAAAAGACAATTACCGAGGATGGTGACAAATTAAGTTCCGTTTTTTGCGAAATAACAGAGACAGAGAGGACTTGTTTCATAATAAACATTTGTAGAATTTGCATATTTACTCCAATATTTACTTCAAGCCAAAACTGCTTATATGCAAATACATACTCCCATGCATTTATATTTTAATTATCTTCGATTTAAACAAGAAAAAAAGCTAGAATTGGTCTAAGACCCTAGATGAACGCCCGTATAAAATTTCGTATCGTCACCGATCTATGCAAGTTTGATTTTTGAAGTGGTTTTTTTCGTTAATATTTCTAGAACGGTTCGTCGGAGAGAAAAAATGTTTCTAAGCAATTTTATAGGATTTCGTATTCTGAAGAAGTTTTTAGTACAATAAAAATTTCTAGGACTGATCGTTTTCACAGTATATGTAAAAAGCTAAACTTTTTAAATGGCAACACCAAGAAGGGGTTGCCCGAAGTTTTGTACGGCAATCTCACGAAGGAGTTGCCCCATTTGTCTCATTTTTGAACTTAATTTTACTTTTTTTTATAGTCCGTGTACAAAATTTCAGCGAAAGTGTTCTCCAGTTATCGTGCGCACGGACAGACGGACGGACATGCAAAAATCAAAATAACTTTTAATATCATGCGTGGGTGTCCAATCCATTTTGCTCTACCATCATTATTTCGAGGTGGTACAAACGGAATAATAAACTTAGTATACCCTTTAGATTTTATCTAATTGCATGAATCTGAACATTAAAAGGAAATTTCACATGGCGTAAATTTACCTTTTCTTCCTCTTCCTGTTTTCTCTATAGCAGTTTCTTAAGAGCGCGACAGGTATGCTATTACTGCTAGCAGCATACCTGTCGAGCTCTGAACGAACCACCCCCATGTTTTTCAACAAAACCGAACAGGCATTGAACTAAACCGGAAGTTGTCAGATCTACACTGACCTTGCCCTGTCCCGAACGGGAGCACACTGAAAAGAATGCAAAAAAGTAGAATACCCGAAAATGTTCGTTCTTTATCATTAAAAAAAAAAACGAGGGAAATAAATCATTTGCACTTTGTCAAACGGTCCACACATCTCCACTTTAATTACAAATAATTGACAAATAATTCGACGTTTAGTTTCGAACCTTAACCACAAATTTTTATGGAACAAGAAAGGTTCAAAACCGATGCAGAAACTGAACATAAAGCCGTGTGAAAAAAAAAAAACATACGTTCGGCGGAACCAGCTCTGTATCAGTGTGGTGAAAAAGAAAAAACAGTAGGTATAAGAACCGAACGAGTTGCGGTTCAATTCAGGTGAAAAAAATTCACCATAGCTAAGTAATAGAATAGGAACCTTTTCCTGAACAGTGATCAAATGATTTCAAGAAGGTTTCATTTAGTGACAATTTACAATTTTCCTTGCTCGGATTGAGGTACCTAAGAAGAAATATATGTAGATATGTAGTTCATACATACTCTAATAAAATTTCTGAATAATGATTTGATTATGGTTGTCATAGTTAAATCGACTTGTAAATGTAAATTGTAAATGAGGAGTCCCCTAAACAAAAGGTTTATGGCTCACCCATATTGGTAAAGGACACGTTTTTCTTTTTCTTTTTTTTTTTTTGTTAACGGCCGAAATACAAACAGTGGGTAATTTTCGCTGAAGGCAATCGGGGATAAAGTTGGATAGACCTCGTCTGTCCAATATCAACGTCTATATTAGTTCCAACTGGGATAAAACGAATAAGCAAATTTGGAGTTGTCGAGATCCAAAGGACACTATAAATATAGTATAGGATAGGAAATAGGAAATAGCTCTCTACTCACACTTCATATCCAGTTTTACTGTGCTTGACAGCGGTGGTACAACGTGACCATTGCTAGCCTGGCAGGTGTACACCTAAAAAAAGAAGAAAATAAATTTTAGTAATCAAAAATACAATATAGGTAAGAATTGTGAACGCTTAAGTTTGTATGTATTGTATAATAGCATTTGAAAAAGTGAAGTCGACGAAGGAGAAAAAGCAAATCGTATTGTTAGGGATTTTTCCATGGATATCTCACATAATAAATCACCACTTGGTTTGAACATTGAAATAGGAAGGAAAATAAAGCGAATACCTAATGTGTATAAGTTCACATCATGGTTGTGAATCTGTTGATGATACCGACTGAAGGTGTAATTAATTTTCTTATTTCGGTGGTATTAGTTCCTCTCCAACGACACACGGTCAGCTTTAGAACTGATTGGAAAAAAAGGGCTACAAATTTATCTTAACGTTGAGCACCATTTTCTATATCCTTTGGCTACATAATTATGTATTGGGCCAATAATAGACTTACATGAACATGTCATGAGTTGCTCCATAGCTTTTGAATACATGTTATGTATATTGGGAATATAATTAATTGGGAAATGGGAATATAATCAATTGGGTTCAGGTATGTTAAGAAGGGTTGTGATGAATAAAAAGCGTTTGGATCTAAAGGAAGTACTCAATTGAACAATCTAAAGAATTGTATTATGTACATATTGAAATTGAAAAGTATTGATTATAATTATGTGTTCAATTACATAAGCTCAAATTAATACAAGCCAATTAATTAACCATCACTAAAGTGTCACACACTAACCCTCAGAGTGTATGCATCAATAGTTTGTATTAATTAGAAAACTACGACCAGTGCACCATCTATCTAAAGCTGTAGGCGTAGGGTAATTTGCTTAAAGTAAAGTGCATAACAAGTCCGTTTGTTTCCTTGAATCGGATAATATGAACAGGTACTTTGTTTGCTCATTAGCCCCCCCCTTTTTCGACATGCGGCAATGTTGATAATCAAAGTTATTTCTGGAATAAAACAACAGAATTTTTTTAGTGCGAATTTGCCAGGTTGATGGATCAGTACCGTATTTATTTGCAGATTTTCATTAAGAATGCATCCCCTCTAGTACTTCTTTTATTGATGGGGACATTGCCTCTTCATCCACTTGACCGCTTATTATATCCTTCTTGTATTTTCGCACCATGAAATAAAAAATAATTCCGTGTATTTACGGGGCGCAATCGTACATGTACGAACTTGCCCCATAATTTGAAATGGATCCACCCCAATCTTACACATAGCTCAAAAGCAGTGTTGGGCGTAATATGATTGCGTGTAATTTAATTAATAATTCCATTACAGTTTAGTCAAATTACAAAGTAATCTAATTAAATTGTATTCGATTACATATCAATCAGATTATTTATGAGAGAATATGTAATCTATCAAATGTGTAATCTGTTACAATATAATTAGATTATTTTGTAATCTAATTACATTATAACAGATTACTTTGTAGATTACTTAAAAGTAATTAATACTATAATGAAATGAATTGAAATAAAATAGTATTGTTCTCGTACGAAATTAGTTTTAGGGAGTTTTATGAAGAATTAGAATACAAATATCTTAAATATCTTAAATGTCTTAAATATAATCACATTAATTAGATTAACATGTAGTGGGGATAACTTGTAATCGATTAATGTGTAATCAGATTAACTTGTAATCACATTACATGGTAACCGATTACATTATGTAATTATGGAAATGGATTACATTAGTAATCTGTTACAAAGTAATCTGATTACAGATTAATGGTTAATTGTAATTGTTAATCATTAATCAGATTACATTTTGCCCAACACTGCTCAAAAGTCACTATTACAACATATTATTTACAATTGTCACTTACTCGAAAATAAATATTTCTGTTGGTAACAAGCAGATAAGTTGGTTTTAAAGAACAGCAAACTACATAAATAAAATTACACAAGCACTGCTGAAACAAGTTTGGTCTTGCTGGTTCGCTTGTTGAAGGTGCATTGTTGTCAAATTACTTCGACGCCTGACGGACCACGAACACTATGTATACACTCCCATAGGGCAGCGGAATAGTCCGCATGGTTCATACTATACGTATATGCCCCATGTATGAGAGGTGCCAATCTTCCCCTACCCTAGGTGAATGTCCATATGTAATTTCTTATGGTTATCCCACCCCACTGTGTAAGTTTGATCGTTAAAGTGGTTCTTCGCATCAATTTTTAGAACGGTACACAGTAAAAATGATACCAATTTCATAGGATTTCATATTCTGAAGCAGTTTTCAGTACAATGAAAATTGTCATAGTATGCGTAAAAAGCCTTAAGTTTTTGCATGGCAATACCAAGAACGGTTTACCCGATTTAGTCCATTTTTGAAATTTCATTTACCTACTATTTTTATTAAAACGCCGTGTACAGAATTTTAACTTTCTACATCAACGGGTTCTCAGGCAGTATCCAAATATATAGCGAAAAACGTAATTTTTTTCGAATCTGCATTCTCGGCTATCATGCGTATAGACAGACAGACGACGTACATGCCAAAATCAAAATAGCTTCTAAAATTATGCATGGGTGTCCAATTCATTTTGGTCTACCAGAATTATTTAAACACGTTACAAACGGAATGACAAACTTAGTATTTAGTTCAAAACTGAACTGATTTTAAATGAAAGTTCATTTCATATACCAATCGTCCAATTCAATACTGGAACAAGTCCGAAACTTCGTTTTGAAGTTAAGTATTGCAATAAGTAGAGCACAATATTCAATATTCGAATCTATATGACAGAAATGCTGACTTGTTAATGAAAACAGGATACAAATCCTATTTCACTACAGAACTGAAGTTGTATTGAAAAAAAAAAAACATTATATGTACAACTTAAATGTCAATTATCTCGAAACAGTTAATTTTTATTTTTTCCAGTATTGAACTAGACGATAGATATATTAGTTAGTATATAGTAACTATGAAATCCCTCTTGAAGCTTTTAGATTTATCTTATGTCCTATTTCCACATGCATTTAAAGATCAAGTTGCATATTAGCATCACTACAAAGCAAGTTACCTTCTTATTTTACTGCATATACAGTACATAAGATCGGCACCAATTATCACAAATTATTGATGTTAGTCCAAGTTGGGTTCCCCTGTGCATACTATACATATATGACACAATAACACAGGGCCGTAGCTAGGGGAGGGCATAGAGGGGCAGTGCCGTACCTTAAAATGGCAATGCCCTACCTTAAAAATTGCCAAATTATTCGGTATTCTGTGGCGCCGTCATAAAAGTCATCGCAGCGAATCTGTATGATCCGCAAGATTGACCAGTCAGCTACTAATCGGCTATGTTTGCGTTGCTTACCTCCAACCTCTTCCTGCTATGTATGAAGGTAAGATGATTGGTCGACTGAACAGCTTTCGTCAGGACATTTGGCTGTTACAAGAATCGTATATAAAACTATTCTCTGATTTTGAAGACCCCAGATAAAATGAAAAAATAAGTAAAAAACGAGTTTTCAAACAAAACTGAGGCCAAGTCGCATGAAAATGTAGAAAATAAACTTTTCTTTACACACAGAGGTGGACTCAGATTTTATTCGCTGACAATCACCGATATATTTTAGTAAGATCAATCAGAGGTAATAAGTGATTTGATTCATGAAGAGAAAGAATATTCAAGAGAAATGTCCCAATCAAAAAATCTGAGTCCACCTCTGACATTTCTCTTGAATATTCTTTCTCTGCATTTTTCCTGAAACGGATTTATCACTAATCAAATTTGTACCAAATTTTCAAATGATTTTTCCCGATTTTCCGGGTTTCCATGGAAATTTCCGGTTCAAATTTTGACAGATTCAATTGTCACGCGGCATGAACCTATGTACCAAATTTCAGCTCGCTGTGATGACGAAAAGTGGGTCTACGAGAGTGTCGAAAATAGTAAAGAAATAGACAAATTCATGTACGAGTTAAAGAGAATGGCTGGCCTCAAAAATGGAAAATTTAATGGTGATGATATTGCAAAAAGTGTTGACATCATAGGCGTTATGTTAAACATGGAAGTTCGATTGGCAAAGATAGTAGCAAAAAGAATATTATGTGTTCTGCAACCGGCTGATGTGGCTTTACAGGGTCGAAGCACTTAATTGAAGGATGCCATATCGATAATAAAACGTTCTAGGAAGAAATTGAGGTGAGAAGAGATGTGTGAGGCAATTTTGGAAGAAGCTGAGAATACCATATTGCAGAAAAGAATCTCAAAACCGTTCCCAGAAAAAAAGAGAAGAGACAAGTAAAGGCGAGAAATCTGGAGGATTAGTGTTGCATTACCTTCTCGTCAAAACACAGCAGGCATAGTTTAAAGTCCGCCATTTAAAGCGGAATATTATGAAACTGTAGACATAATAACAGTTGAGATGAAAAGCAGATTTGCAGACAATGATGATCTACATACTAGATTCAATTTTGTGTCTTGATGAATTTTAAGTCTATTCAACATTTAAATACAGGGTGTTTCCCCTTAGGAGGTCCATAGAGCGGGAGGTGATAATACTCACCTAGACGAACCAAAAATTGTATGGCAGGGGGGGGGGGGGCAATATCAACCGTTTAGGAGTTACAGGGTGATTCATAAAAAAAGCTAGGTTTTCACAAAAAACCCTGTATCTTAAAAACTACAGGGCGTATGGTCACATGCAGAACTTCATAGCCTTTCCACCGACAGCTCAACCAGCCCCGTACCCCTCTCCCCTCAGAAGTTATGAAAGTCTAAACTAAAAATTTCGGATTTTCTTTCCTTTTTTTTTAATTTGACCTCTATTATTTTTGCAAAAAGGTCATTAACATAACTTTTTTTTATAAAAACTGTAAACTAACTCTTTAATGTGACCTATTACACCCTATGTGTTAACTGTAGCCGTTAAACAGTTATTAACTCATAACCTATTCAGGTCACACCGAAATTAGACGATATTTTGTAAAATGACGTGCTAAGGGAACAAATTATCGTTGAGAGAAGGTTTGAAAATAGGTTTTAGAATAGGTTAAGAGCTAATAACTCTTTAACGGATACAGATAGCACATAGGGTATAATAGGTCAAATTAAAGAGAAGGCTCCACAGTTTACAGTTTTTATAAAAAAAGTTATGTTAACGCCTTTTTTGCAAAAATAATAGAGGTCAAAGTAAAAAAAGGAAAGAAAATCCGAAATTTTTAGTTTAGACTTTCATAACTTCTTAGGGGAGAGGGGTACGGGCTGGTTGAGCTGTCGTTGGAAAGGCCATGAAGTTCTGCATATAGTGAGCCCTTAACTGTGACCGGACGCCCTGTAGTTTTTAAGATACAGGGTGTTTTGTGAAAACCTAGCTTTTTTTATGAATCGCCCTGTAACTCCTAAACGGTTGATATTGCCCCCCCCCCCCCCACCCCCTGCCATACAATTTTTGGTTCGTCTAGGTGAGTACTATCACCTCCCGCTCTATGGACCTCCTAAGGGGAAACACCCTGTATATCATTATTGTGAGGAAATTAATGAGAACAATGCAAATCTGTAATTACAATTTTTTTCAGATAATAAAATTTCTTCCAAAGAGGAGGCTATTATTGTGAAAAGGTACTTGAATGAGTTGAATGATCGAGGAGATCAGACTGAAGGCATATTACAAGTTCTATATAGAAAACGGGAATCCTTCAGAAATACGTATGAACTATTTGCATCAGTCGCAACAATCGGATGTAGTACTGCTGCGTTCGAATCTACCTTTTCGACACTAATTGCTATCAATAAGCCTAAAAAAATGTCAATTGTTCATGAGATAATGGCAGGTTTGGTATTTTTTGCATTTGAACGGAAAAGAACAGACAAAAAGATATTGACGAAGTGCTAAGAAAATTTCACAATATGGTAAATGGAAGACTGCAATTATATTGAATATTTTTACCATGTTGTGCTTTTTGTTTGGTTCATTTATTTCTTCTTATTGTAGGTACCTGTTTTAGTTCACGTATAAAAATATATAATAAAATTAGGGTTCTAGAAACTAATTTTTTGAAAAAAATGTCCCTTCACTTGAACAAATGTATCCCAAACGCACCGAAAACTTGCGCCCTACTTCAAATTTCTAATGCCCTACCTTTAATCTGGTTCTAGCTACGGGCCTGCAATAACATTTTGATTAATATACAATTTTGGCTCCAAATGATCTTTCTATCACTCTCTTCATTAATTGATAAGTGATAATGTATGTATGTATATGTAGTATGTATATGCGTATCTCGTTAACTAGTACAGTACTTAAACAGTCTGCGCAAAGTTCTGCTTGCTATTGTGTGGAAATCGGAGATAATGCTTTAATTTTATTTTTGTATATTATTAAGCCAATCTCAGCGGATACCCTATGATGCAAAGAACAGCATAGCAGAAAGGAGATAGGGAAAGGATCAGGGGATATCAGACAGTGGCGGAGGTACTGATGTATGTCGCCCTTAAACTTTCGCAGATTGTATGCCGGAGGAAAACAGAAGATGGTAAACTGTTCCACATTCGCACTGTTCGGGATAAAAAAGCATCACGGAAATTTACTGTACGACCAAAAGTAATTTGAAGGGTAAAAGGATGTGCGCGATTTGCAGCGCGAGTATTGCGCACAAGGAATTAGAATAGATATTTCATCAGAGCATTGACCAGGCATGTAGCGATAAAAGAGCGAAAGGCATCCAACATTGCCGCGTTGTTGGAGTGAGTCGATATGACAAGTTATTGCTATATCGCGAATGAACTTGAAGGCTCACTTTTGGACAATATCCAATGAAAATAAAGCTGTGCGACCAGCCCCAGTCCATATATGGGAATTGTATTACTTTCTAGGTCTAATGTAGGACTTGTAGAGAAGCGCTAGATCTCACAAGCTGAAATATTTCTTCCACCCTTTTAGAAATCCAAGACATTTCGATGCTTCTTCGGCAGCAGAGAAGATGTGATCTGTCCAGTGTAACTTACTGAAAATATAGTGACGGTGAATCAGAAATTAATGCTCCGTCAAAAGAAACGGTAGTGGTTAAGCTATGGCCTTGTTTTAATGAGATGAGACAGCTTTGGGTCTTAGAAGCATTGAATGAGAAATACCTTTTATAGTATGTATTGACTCTATTAGAAATGTAATTCGCCCAGGAACTTTAGCAAGTTCAATTACATGCTAATAATGGGTGATTCATTGAAATGCAGTTTTTTCAATAGAATTTTATAACAGATCACGCCGTGTCAAACTGTCGTGGTATTTGTAGCGGAATCTACATAATAATTTTTATTTTTTTGTTAGTAAATAAAAATAGAATAAAATATAACTTGTGATTGCCAGAATAATATTTACGCTGACTATAAATAAAATATTATCAGAGTAATATTTCCACTGACTGTAAGTAAAATAAAAATATTCAAATTTGACGTTTAAAGTAAAACACTTTGAAGAAAAAAACTTTAAACACAGCTACACACTACTGTACACAATTTCAGAAAATACACATCAAGACTTTTTGGAATGTATTTGTTTTTAAAAATATAGAATTGTGTCAAGGATATTTTAGTTTTAACTGAATCGCCAGAGGGCAAACTTCTTTAATTTAATTTAATTTAAAACGCCAGAGGGCAAACTAGAAAAATAAATAATTTTATTTAAAACGCCAGAGGGCCAAAATCTGTTAAAGAAATATCTAAAGTTTAATGCTAGATTTTTAATAAAATATTAAAAGATTTAAAAAATCTTAAAAAAAAAAACTTATAAATTAAAAAAAAAAAAAAATATTATTACAAAATAAAACTAATTTAATTCCAATTTTATCCTATTATAAATTTAGGATAAATATATATATGTATATATATATACATTTATATATTTATGTTAAAAAAGAACTGTTGAACTGCAGCATCTACAATTGTTGTCCCGATCTATCATCATTTATCATATCATAGATATTGACAACAATCAGTTCAAGTTGACTCCAACCTCTCAACACCCAACAGTATTTTTATTCAGTATTGTTTGACATTTCATAATGGAAAGACTTAGCTCGACACAGCGTCCACAAATTATTCAGCTGTATTGCGAAAATCAGAATTCTACGAGGAGTGTGTTTCGTGCGCTTAGAGCAACTTAAGGTCCACACAATCGGCCTATCGAACTCACAATTCGCTATACTATCGAAAAATTTGAGATCCAATTTTCATTATTGGATAATACGTGACCAAATGCAAAAGACAAAAGGCGAAAGGCAAAACGCGGAAGGTGAAAGGCGAAACTCGTACAATAATTGAAGCAGGCCGACCTTTCGAATTATCACGGTTTCAGTTTATGGACCCTTCAAAAAAGCTTGCAGGAAATCCACTGTTTTCAACTAAAGTTTTGTTCAACGATGAGGCTTAATGGCTACATCAATGAACAAAATTGCCATTACATCCAGATAAAACAGCGGTTTGGTCTGGTTTATGGACAGGTGGATTCATCAGTCCATTATTTCTTCAAGATTGAGTGCGGTCGGAACGTAACTGTGAATGGCGCCCATTATAGCACAATGATAATGAACTATTTGTTTTCTGGAATTGAAACGCTTGATCTTGACGAGACTTGGGTCCTACAAGACGACGCTACTTGCTATACAGCCCGTGAAACTATGGCTTTATTGCGAGAACAATTTGGTGAATAGTTAGTTGTACGCTTCGGACCGGTAAATTATCCGCCTAGATCATGTGATATCACACCTTTAGGTCAAAAGTCTACATGAATAAGACTGCTAGAATTGAGGAATTGCAAGTCAACACTACTCGAGTGATTGGCTAAATGCAACTCGAAATCCACGAACGCGTCATCGAAAATTGAAAATTCAGAATGGACCATGTTAGACTTAATTACGGCCATCATTCGAAAGAAATAATCTTTAAAAAATGAATATAAAGAATAGTTCTTTGTATGATAATAAAAATCACCCGATAAAATTGAATTTTTTTTATTTACTTGTTATTTTTGAAAAAAGTATGTACCTCTATATAAATCATCAAATATAATTACAGGAAAGTTATTATTAATTCATACGTTTTTGCTGTAATAAGAACACTACATTCCAGAGAAAAAAATCAACCTTTCCATGTTGTCAACTATTCGAAATGACCTCTAACAAGAATTATTGTAGCTATAATTATAATAAGTGGACTAGTAAAATGAATCCATCCATATAACATAAATTTATTTATATCATGAATTATTATTGCCACGTCATCGTTGATATATAGTTAATATTGAAATAATTCCTACATATGTATAATTAAATTTACCTTATATTGATGGACTCATTTTACTCGTCCACTTATTATTATAGCTCTAATAGCTGCTGTTAAGAGTCATGGTCAATGGACTAAATAAAAGGGTTGATTTGTTTGGGTTAACATTAATTTAACTTCTCTGGAATATATTGGTCTTAGTACAGCAAAAACGTATGATTGAATAATAGCAACAGCTGATTCTCTAAGTTATTTGTAAATTAATCAATACAATGACTAACTAAATATGTTAATATTGGTCCAAAATTAAAATAAAGTTTTGTTAAGTTGAGGAAATATTTTGTTCAGTTATATTCAATTGAATAGTTCAACCCAAAAATTTAATTTACACTTCGTATACCCTCTGTTTTCATCATATGAAAGATTTGAATATGAGCACTGGAGGAATGCCATGCAGTCCCTCATAGAGAGATGAACATGGACACCATTCTGGTGATCGTTAATCAGGCTGCCATATTCAAGTTATTTTATTAGTTTTACGTTAGTAAAAGATTCTAAATTCTGCAATAGAATCAAATTTAGAGCTGGTGAACTATAGTTCGAGGGACTTGATGCAAAAAAGAAGCAAATAGACTAAATATGAGCATCCATGGAAGATGCTGAGATGCTGAGTTGAGAATGTTATTGTAAAATAAAACAGGTAAACAATTTGTGCAGCATCTTAGCCAAGGAGATGCAGCATTTAAAAACTATGAATGGGATTTAATCTGGTTTTTCAACTTTAAATATTTGAGATATCTGAGAATTTACAAATACTTGTGCGAAATTGAATAGGCCTTTTCGAGGAATTGTGTTGAGGTGACGGAATGAATATTTGAGGCGGAGGTGGTAAATATGCAATATTTTTAGCAAGTAGATTTGCTTTCTTCGGAGATTTTGCAATTACTTTTCTAGCAGATACCAAGAAAAAATCCAGATACTGGTGAAATTATGCTTCTTGAAAAGAGAGTAAGACCCTTGCTGCCCATTTTCACGTGAAGGCTTTATTGGATTTGTTTCTCTGTGGATTGGCAGGTGATGTTACATTATTTGTATAGATCTGCTTTAAACCTGAACTGGAACAAAATTTATAAGCACAAGAGTTTGATCTAGCTCTAACGATAGAGCACCTTACCAGCCGGTAAGAAGTCATTAAGTGTACAACTCTCTGCTGTATTTTGTGCATTGAAGATCATACTTTGGAATCTCTGCTAACAAGTATTTGCATTCCACAAAACATTCCTCCAAAGATAGATTTATGCATAAATTTCGAGCTCAGCCTGTTTTTCATCTAAAAATCGAAATTTCCATCTTTGAGACATAAGTAAGACCTCTTACTCCAAAATTTCTAAATTTGGCTCATATATTAAAGTGGTTAATGTCACTAGAGATAAAAAGATGAAAAATTCTGTCTACTCTTACATGAAGATAAATTTCGTCCTTCATAACATAAACGATTAGACTTATGCACCATATATCCCTAAAATTATTGAAGTATGTAAATCCGTCCAGGTATTGCAATAAAATTTTATCTCATCAAATAAGTATCTCGCATTAGCTATTAAGCTATTGCCTGATTTAGATGCCGATGATGTATTCACTTTGTTTGAAAATCAGATATGGTTTCGTGTTCTAATCACAATAATGCTTCAAAAAAAAGTTTTCGTAAACTTAATAAGTACATTCATCCCACTTGTTCGTATAAAAGAACTTGTGGCAATGTTCATTCGAATGTACAAATTCGGACAAATTTCATCCCGAATTATGAAATCATAAACATTCAAGACCAACGTCCGTAACCAAAAACTAGTGTAAACGATAATTATGGTATCAGAATTTTACTCGTTGACTTTTGTGTGGTTGCGCTCCGGTGATAGAAAATGAACGGCATGTAGACCAAGCAACTTAAAACATCCACAATTTCTTTATTGAAGTTTCTACGGCTCTGCGGAAAACCTCATAAATTCAAACCTTCGATTTTCATCTATAGTTTTTCCTATTCTTTTGGGTCTCCGAAATTATATTATTCCTAAAGTTTGGTGTGTATTCCAGAGGCTCCCATAAAATTCTTGTAAACTTGGTGTGGGCTATAAAATTCATAGACGATATATGCATACTACAATAGCTGCTATAATCCTTTACGGCCGGCCGGCGGATACAAAAGATATCATAATGTTTTTGTCAAGAAAAGTCTAGCCCACTCCAGGTCGACATGGTTTTTGTGTTGTGCAGCATAAGTTTAAATCATTTCAAAATGTATCTATTGTCGTTAATTTTCAGACAAAGCAGAAGGGTCCTGGTTAATGCGGTTCCAGCACATCTGCATAGTTTCATCAGAAAAAGGTTTAACGTTCTGATTTTAATTATTTCAACCCATTTAATACGATTGGATTTTCTGATATAATCACGATTTTGAACGGGTTATTGGCAATGGATAAAGAGTTGTCGGGTGGAATACAATTTTCGCTTAGTGCTGTTGAAGTACCAGTTTAGTTAGTTTATTTATAAAGTGGCTAAGGATATGGGGCTTACTCTTGACTCGAATATATTTTGTACATACATATGTACTTAACTATTGGGATAAGACGGGGGGGATTGGGACATTTCACGACAGTGTGTTGTACATTGAACGTTTGATATTAGAGATGAGTTATTCAAATAATTTAAAAGTAAAATTTTATATAAATATGGGTAAGATGCCATCACATATAATTACAATTGAGAAGCAGGTCAATTGGTCTCATCTACATATACATAGTTTACTTTACTTTAGTTACCTATATCTGATTTTCATGAAAATTTCAGACTTCCAAGAGGAAGGACATAATTATTTCGGAGCCCTTTCATGGTACGTTAAGAGATTGATTAAAACAAGAAATATTGGATTTATGTTAGGTTATGTTAAAGTGACCGCTACTTTGCAATTTATTCATATCTATATAAACACGGCAGGGGGGGGGGGGGTTATATCGAACACAGCACAAGAGTTAATAAAGTTTACTAATTCTCCAAATTTTTGTCATGCTATTTTCTCACTGAATTTGCAAAAGAGGTAACTACTTAGTGGATCTTTTCTAGATTCGACAAGGTTGGAGCATTCACATAGCAGATGCTAAATGCTCTCAAACTTTTCCTTGGCCGAACAACTTCTGCAGAAGTCATAGCATAGAAATTTAATGCATTTGCTAAACAAGAAGTATTCTGTGAAACTGTAATAATGTTACACATAACATACTGAGCATATTATATTCATTGGTGATCCTTTTTAGGCTAGTACAGTTCATCAGTTGCCGATTTCTCTGATACCTGTGGTGCGCTCAGGTAGCCAATAGAGAATTACTTAATGGTTGGCACCTAATCTCAAAGATTGTTGCTACAACGCTGGACTAGGTGCGATCTAATAGCGTTCGAACCCAGAATTTTTATTGCGATTTGGCTGTTATCCTGATCATTAGACATTACATACATTACAGTAGTCTGGAAACGATTCCTGAATTTCAAGGAATTCTCCCCTCGATGGGAGCTCATAAATCCAACCGGCTTAATTCCCATGCAATTATCTTTCCAAGCTATGCTAGCAATAGTTGCTATTACCCAGTAGCAGTTAATCTGTGGGACAGTATAATTCTTGGTCCTGCGTATGCAGTCCTCGAGACAGATCTTCAATATTCTGTTGTGATCATGGTCTGCATTTTTCCAGTAGCCTGACTCTTATGGTGAAAACCCAATGAACATGGCAGGCGTCGCGTCGCTTTGACAGTTCTCCGCGGCAGACGCGTCGCGTTGGTACTCTTAAGATTTATTTATAAAACGAAAAGTGATAGAAATGCTTGAGTTATTATTTAAAAGTGAAATAATGGATATATCAGAGTTATTAGTTGTGGCAGCTCTTGCATTTGCAGCTTACCAAGCATATAAACAGTTTAAAATCAATCAAAAGAACTGTCAAAACGTCTGCCGCGCGTTAAAAGTAGAACATTGCTGTACTTTTGCGACGAATCTGGCAAGCGCGGCAGCCATTTGGCCAGCACGAACTTAAACACGTATATTCTATTGAACTGTCAAGCGACGCGACGCCAGCCGCGTTCATTGGGTTTTCGCCTTTAGCCTTAGGGGACTTTTGGTAGCTACATATACATACATATGTTTGCCATGAATGTAAAGAGGCTACCGTTGTTATTTCTTTTATTCATAGAGAGATGAGAATTACGCTTTTGCTAACTGAATACTTACGCGCTTATATATCTGCATTGATATTTCAAGTGATATAGGTGTAGATTTAGTGATATACAGCGTGCTCCGGTTGAGGCATTATACGTTTTTGTTACTAATAGGAAACATCGAGGAAAGAATTGTACGGAGGTGGCGGAGGTGAATTCCAAGTACTCTCCAAGTTATACAGGGTGTTTCCCCTTAGGAGGTCAATAGAGCAGAAGGTGATAGTACTCACCTAGATCAACAAAAATTTGTATGGCAGGGGGGGGGGGGGGGCAATATCAACCGATTACGAGTTACAGGATGATTAAGAAAAAAAGTTAGTTTTCACAAAACGCCCTGTATTTTAAAAAGTACTGGGCGCACGGTCACAGTTAAGAGCTCATTGTATGCATAGCTTTCCAACTACTGCTCTCTCTCCGCTCAAGAGTTATGCTTGTCTAAACTAAAAATTTCGGATTTTCTTACATTTTTTTTTACTTTGACCTCTATTTCTTTTTTTGCATAATGGTAGTTTACATAACTTTTTTTTATAAAAACTATAAACTGTAGACTCTCTTTTTTAATTTGACCTATTATACCCTATATGATATCTGCAGCCGTTAAAGAGTTATTAGCTCAAAACCTGTTCTGAAAGCTATTCTCACACCTAAATTGGTTCCCTTAGTAACTGAAAACACGTCATTTAAAAAAAATATCGGCTAATTTCGGTATGGCATGAGAAGGTGTTGAGCTAATAACTCTATAACAGATGCATATAGCACATAGGATATACTTGGTCAAATTAAAGAGGAGAGTCTACAGTTTATAGTTTTTATAAAAACAAGTTATGTTAACAAAAAAATTGGGGTCAAATTAATAAAAACGGTAAAAAAACCAAAATATTTTATATAGACCCCCGTAACTCCTGATGGGAGAGGGGTATGGGGCTGGTTGAGCAGTCGTTGAAATTCAATTCAATTCAATTCGATTCATACAAACAAGTGTTGGATACAGCGAATGGCCATAAAGTTCTGCATACAATGAGCTCTTAACTGTGATCGAGCGCCCAGTTCTTTTTAAAATACAGGTTGTTTTGTGAAAAACTAGCTTTTTTTCTTAATCATCCTGTAACTACTAAACGGTTTATACCCCCTGCCATACAATTTTTTGTTTGGCTAGGTGAGTACTGTCACCTCTTGCTTCTAAGGGAAAACACAATATATACTATTGAAAAAACATTATTTGTTAACGTTCAACTTTTTACATCTTACATCGATTGCGTTCTGAATTCTTTTTACAATTTTTTGAGGACTGTGTTCCTTTTTGTTTTTATGGTAAAGGATTATTTACCATCAACACATTAAATGTGAATAAAAATTTCCCATACTTTCATAAAAATTATAAATTACAAAGTTCAGTTTCAAAAGCATTGCTCATCTTTTCAAATTTAACACATGCTTGAAATGAAGGAAAAGACAGTCCCCAAGTATATGTATTTACATAAATTATATTGAGAATTTTTAAATAAAGTGATGTTAGTAAAATGAACAAGTCAGTATGAAATTTTTTTCTGAAAAACTTGCAATTTATTGCTTTATTGAATGAAAAGAAGTTGAGCTTTCCCAAAATGGCCGAACTTGTAAGAAAATTGAAATCATCAGTATCTAACATTGCCAAAGATCTGCGGAACTGAATTGATTCCAGAATGGTCCGTGAGAACAAACGAATAAATTGTTGGGGATAAAGAAAAATACAATAACGAAAATGGATAGGAGCATCGTACAGAAAGCTGCACTGTAGTAGGACGTACAAGTTAGGATAGTTTTAAAGGATTTGTTCCTCATGAACAACATCAAAATTAACTTAAGTTGTGATAAATGATAATTCTATTACACAATAATACATATGGGTAAAAACGTTTACATAGATTTTTGATTGCAAGAATTTACAATTATATTTTATAGCTAGTGAGCGGGGATAGAAGAAAACTCATACTGTTCTCTGCCCTTTTTAGATCTTTAGTAATTCAAAATCGAAGGGAATAGGTTGCTATATGATTCGAACAGTTTTTGGTTTTAGACAAATTTCGGAATTTATTTTTATGAAATTTGATGAAAAAACTTAATTCAACTATACCTAATTGTTGAGGAGAAAGACAGGAAAATATCCAAATTATATAGTAAATTTGCTGTATTACCACCTGGAATTTTTTAAAAACGAACGGGATTTCGTTCTTGTAGCTAAAATCAAAACCTCAAAATCGATATCTTCACATATGAACTTTTTCATTGTTCATATTAAATCAAAGAAAGGAGCTAACCTCCGAAGGAGACCAGCATAGGAATCATTATTAGATTGAGAATATATGGAGAGCGAATCTGGAAAATAGATTAGGACTGTTAGCTTTGGTGGTTGGTATCCATGAAATACATAGAAAGTATAGCGGGATTAGATAAAATTATCAATTAGCACATGAAAACTCTCACCCGGATATAATAGGAATTTAGTCCACTGGGCATATTCAACTATTATAGAAAATTCCCTAGAAGCAACGTTTAGAGATCTCTTATTATAATATATAATCCATCTTAGCACATCGCAAAACATGTAAAAATGATGAGAATTTTTTGAATTACATATATCGGTAGAAAGATTCATGCTACTCATATACCGAGCATTGATCAACTGAGCAATAAACACTTGGTGGAATATATTCATCGATATAATAACAGATCGTATTGACTCAGTGCCACCTTAAAGAGTTAAATTTCTTTAAATTTAGTAAAGGTTTTGTTTAGCTTATAAAATTCAGAAAATTCAATCACTGTACAAAACATTTGGAGGCACATAAATATATAAACTGGTACTTTTAAGAAATTTGCTGGTTCCAATTAATTTTTCTTTTGTTTGATGAAGAAATTCGCGCAAAAATACGCAGCTATTGATGTGATTTTCCTTAATGTGCGAATGGCGAATTTGCCATAGCACAGTCAAGGTATTTTCCAAACAAAATATTAACATGTTGCCAACATTTCTCTTTTCTTTGGTTTAAATTAAACTCTTCTTCTTACTAAATCTCTAAATACTAATACAACCTCATCCAACCTTATTTGAAAGAAATTCACTCAGATCAGAATGAGGTGGGAGCGGGATATCATTCTGTAATAGTCGGAAGAGAAAATAAATGCGACGAATTAAGGCAAACACTTCAGAAGGAGAAAAGAAACGAAGCCAAATGTTGTCGACGTATACAATTTTGTCTAGATTTATCTTCTTTAACAAATCTTTTAAGAAGAAAAAAAGTAGAAAAAAAAACTTACCGAATGTAAATCATTTCTCGATATTTTATTTAAATGTAAAATATTTCGGACAGTTCCATCTGGTAAAACTTGAAATGAATCATCCAGAAGAGCATGTTCCTTCCACCAAGACACCCTGGGTGGCGGAATGCCACCGCTAGACAAGCAAATAATATTTATCTTAGATCCCTCGTTAAAGGGTCCAATGACATTTTCCGTAACAGCAGCACCATATGTGTCCAATATAATTAGTTGCGAAGGTGGCACTGCAAGGACGAAGAAAAATTTCATGCTTCGTTATTATGGATATTTTACCCTCGTTATCCATGTGACTTTACCTAAAACTGTCAAATTAATCCTCCAGTTCCTTGTCGGTGATTTATGAAAGTCAACTCGACAACGGTATAACCCAGCATCGTCCTTTTGTATATTTTTAATCCTTAGTGCGGGTGGATTACTGTCGTAGTAAAAGTGTGCTTTTGACTTGAGAACCTCCTGATCTGCCCAATGTACTGCCTGTTGAAGGGGTTTCCCTCTCGAGTCAAAACTGTAAAAAAAAAGCAAAATGAATATAATAAAAACTCGTTCAGTCCTTTCTAGCTTTTGCTTAATATACAAGAAGAAAATGGGAAAATTCTAATCTTTGCTTAAATTTACACAAGAAAACCGTCTTAGGGTGGAGTCAATAGCATGAAATATCTTTGATTAGAGGATAAGACTAAGGTACACATATCGTGCAGAAAAATCCTTTGAAAACTTGGTTGTAGCTATTGTCGGAATTTTTGTTACTTTTTCATGTTTTGCGTGCCTTTGTTTGTTGTTATTTTAGTATTTATTCCTTTTTCAACTTTTTTCTTCGTGAAAAAGTAGCAACATACCATGAATGTATATATATACTATATATGTAGCTATAAATTTTATAGAAGCAAAGTGGATGTATGTACAAAATATATTCAAAGAAAGCAATAGAAAAAAAACCATGGGCTAAGAGGTATCAGCAAGAGTCAAAAGGGGATACTGAACACTTCCTTCTATTTTATCTGAAATACTTGTTGAAAAAAAATTTGATTAAGGAAAAAAAAATAGAAGCATATAATATATGAGAATGTGCCTGTAGACAGGTTAAGCATTCCTAATTTCAGTTAGTATCTATTAAATATATGAATGCTTGGCTTGAACGATTTTTAAAACTAGTTACCTACACATACCATATGTATGTAAACATAAATCAAATCTGGGAACGAAGTTTTTTCTAAAGTGTTGTTTTTTTCTTATAATATTTGTTTATCTTATCAGTGGCACTCTGAATCTGAAAGCAGTGGCGATAAGTAAGTAAGTAAGTAAAATGGAAGGAAATGTTTACTTTTCTATTGATATCATTTTACAGCAGTTAACAGGAAATCAATTAAAGTGGGTTTTCTCCTTTTCTCCATTTTTTTTTATGAGGAGTTCAAACTGATTTACCTCCGAGAATTTGATATATAGCATAAAGCAAAGAGCTATTTTCTTAGATTATTGAAAAAATAAAAAAAATTAAATTACATTCTAATTTGAATAACTCAATAATCAAATCATCCACCAGTCGGAAATCTCTTTTCATTCATTTATTTTTAAGTCCGAATATTTCGACTGGGCCAATTTTAGATGGGCTTCGAATGACAGAGCAAATTAAGATTGTCAAAGTCAACATGCAAAAAGTGAAAGATAAGAATTTTTTAAAATAAAAAGGGCACACGTAAAATAAAATATAGCTAACGCGCATGCTGACCTTCCTACATCCATTAATCATGAAATTCTTATGAACTTTATGAGGGCTTATTGAGGGTAAACATGTTTACTAGCAGGACTGCAGTACATGAATATGGAAATACACCTATCCTACAATTTACACTGAAGATAGGTTCCTTAGAAAACCATGTAAATCTAAATCGTAGATTTTTATACATAAAAGGGTGTGAATCGAAAAAGAACTAAAATGTGCATAACTCAGTCATTTATTTGAACGTGAAATTATCTTAAAAACATAAAAATAACAGTCTATTCAAAAAATGACAAAGACATAAGGATATTGTAATTCGTTTTACATCTAGAAACAAGAAATAAAAATTAAAAAAATTAATTAATGTTATCTCTTTCGTAGACTATTAATCTTTTCTTCCTGATTGGTATGATGTCACTTTCATCACTCGATAATACGTGGTGCGATTCAAGTTCAATGCTAGATGAATTAGAAATTATTAAGATCGGCGAACCTTAGCAATGAAATTCGTAATTAACAATTGCGTTTGGGTTTTGGTCAAATATTTATAGACCTCCTCATATCGATGTAAATGTTGATTAAAATCTCTCTGAAATAGGAGAACTCGTTCAACATTCGGGCCATTTTGTAGAAAATGACTACCCAATTTTCGTCCTAATTCAATTTCTTCCTATGATTGCAACTGGTTCAGACTCCAGCGCAACTGGTTCAGACTCCTCTTCATCAGGATCACTGTCAGAATCATTTGTTTCATGAATGGAATTAAAAGATAACTAGAAATGTTAGCAAGCTAACGGAATAAAAAAAAAAGACTACAGACATTTTTTCAACCAAATTTTAAAAACCGCGTAAAAATGAAATCGTGTGGCGATAGGTGTGTATTACTTGAAAAATAAGAGTAAAAAAGCTACGACTGCTCTAACACTAATTCTTATGATACCCTAGATCAAGGCCATACTGGTTCCTCCACTAAGTTCCAGGGGCCAAGACCTAGCTAGCTCATTAAACCAACATACTGTAGTTTTGAATAACACACAAATTTTCGTTTTGGGACCCGCTGCGGCTGAGGATTATACAACGCCATCTTTTAACGAGTAGTAGAGCTACAGTATGTTATGGAAAACTCCTGCGCTGCGTGATTGTTTGTAAGGAGGACTCTAGTATTCTTGAATATTGAGGAAAACAACCGATAGTTGGACTGTTCCAAAGCTTGAATTTGGAGCGACAAGCGCTATCTGGAAAGCAAACTAGTGTGTTTTGTGATTTTAGGTTTTTAGCTTAGTGAAAATACCACATTATTTTGATTTGAAGTTACGTGCTTATTTTGTTAATTTGTATAAGTATGGAAAAGAAACGAAAGATGTATAGTGAGTGCAGAATAATTAAAGAGAAATGAGGACATCAATATTTCGTGATTGGGTCAAGTAATAAGGCAATGTGTATATTTGCAATGAAGCAATATCAGGGCTCAAAGAATACGATATAAAACGTCATTATGGGACTAAAACAGTCTCAGAATTATTCTAATTTTACAGGAAGCCTACAATTAGAACAATATGAATCTTTGAAACGCGCGTTGAAATCTCAACAAATGTTGTTTAAGAAAGTAAATGCTGAACAATAAGCAGCAACTCGTGCCAGTTTCTGCATGACCCATTCAATAGTGAAAAATGGAAAACCATTCACTGACGGCGAATTAGTGAAGGATTGATTGCAACAGCAGAAGAAATGTGTCCAGAAAAAAAATTTATTTCAAAACATTAATTTATCAGCAAACGCTGTGTCTCAAGATGATTTTGCTGAAAATATATTAACTCAATTGACTGACGACACTTATGCGAGGGATGGATACAAATTATGAAGTGTACGAAGAGCTTTGACGTTCATAGCATTCGCGGCATGATCACTGGAGGAGATATTATTAAAGGAATTGAAAATATTGTTCAAAAAAACAATCTTCATTGGAAAAAATTGAAGTGTATCACTACTCATGGCACAATTACTTGTATCAAAAAGAGTTCTTACGTCGGTGCCAACATTGAAAAAATCATTTCCGGGAAGTTGAAAGAGTGGTGAGCACGCAGCTTGAAAAGTTATTTTAATAAAACCTTTGCAATTTTTTCTGCATATCTAATGAATAAATTGTCTTTGGTAAGAACAGCTTTTATCGGTAATAACCCTAAATAACTAATTTAAAAACATTTATTTCGACGAACCCACTTATTTATTTGTTGTTTACAGTTCTGTCTCTTGTTGGTATTTGGTGCTTAGCCCGAAATAGTCGGCAATATATATATAGTAAGTGAGCCTAGTGCTGGGACATCGGAACGGAACATCGATGTTCAGCATCGATGTTGACATCGCCCAACAAGCATCGATGTGGCGATAATATCGGTCATGTCAAATCGATGTACATACAACATCGATGTTAATGAAATTTAAACACATCATAGAAAAAATGCTATGTTTTTCAGTTTAGAATTTTTGTTGCTGTGGTCTTTATTTATAACTTAATAAAAATAACAAAAACAAAACAAAACAACTACTTCATTCATTATCAATTCCAAAGGAAAAGTTTTCTAAAAATAACGCATAAATGAATTAAATATAAATGAAAAATCACAGGTCCGAAAAGTTCTTGCAAACTGTTTTTCTTTTGAGTTATAGTCTCGCCTAGCTTAGAGAAAAATCGTTCGGTTGGCACAGAAGTAGCCGCAATGGACAAAATTTTTGCTACAAGACGTGATAAGCCAAGATATATAAGTTGGTGACGCTGCCACCATTACAAAGGATTTATATGAAGCGGCTTCAAATGAGCGCTTAAATAAGGGGTGTTTCTGATTGCCTACGTTTCGAACTACCTTTCGATGCTTCTGTTGTTTTTCATTTATTAGGCGGATGTGATTAGGCCATAAATTGAACTTTGTTGAGCCTGAAAACGAGCTTGCAGGCAGACATTTTCTTAACTAAAATAATAGCCCTTAATGGTCACAAGGGGTATATTTCACCCCAGCCTTTTTTTGACCGGCAATACCGTCCACAAAATTCGAGAAAGTGGGACCTACGACGCCACCAACAGGTAGTTACAACCTTGTAGTATAGAGCCAGATAGGTTTTATTTAAACAGGCCTGTCAGTATTATTGTGACAGGCATGGAGTCGGAGCGCGTAAAAACCTGGGGTGAATTTTACCCCGTGTGAGTTTTGTGAAAAAAAAAGTTTTGAAGCAAAGTTTTTTTTGGTTTATTTGTGAATATTCATAAAAAGTAAGTATAACAAAAAATTATTGTGTAGTTTTAAATTAAAAAAAACGTTTAGGATGGCTTATAATCTTCGCGGGCGGACCATTCGGGAACAACTGATCGAGGAAGTCGACGAAGAAATAGAAATCGGAGGTGAAGATTCTGGGGTAGAAGACAACATTTCCGAGCAATATGGATCTTCATACGGTGAGGAACAAAGCGAGCTCGACTCTGAATTGGAAAATTGTCCGTTATATACGAGGCTAACCGAGTCTCGAGCACGCGGACGCCCGAGAACGATTTTGAGAGGCGTAAACGGTTTCCGATGGGCAACGCAGCGTCCCCAACGAACCTCAGGTAAATAACCCTCGTACCTGTGTGTGTGTGTGTGTGTGTGTATGTATGTGTGTATGTGTGTCTGCGGGTGTGTGTGCGGGTGGCAGCTGATCCTTCCGTTATTGTGGACGCTCTTGCTTCTTCGACTTACTACGTTTGAAAATATACATAAAATAAATACAATTTTGTGACGGGGTTTCTATATCAGTAATAAATATCTATATCAGTAATAAATAATTGCAATCTCACCCAGGACGGGTCAACAACGATGTGCCAATTTTCATTCCTGGGCCAATTAACACCACGGCCTCAACGTTCGTGGAATTTTGGAATTTGCTAATCAATGATGAAATGATTCATATAATTGTTGAGCATACGAATCGGAAAATCGAAGACGTCTGCGCTCACATGATGGTTACGGACCAAGACACGCAGACGTACCACCAACATACCGATGTTGCGGAGATAAGAGCTTACATAGGACTGCTGTATTATAGTGGGCTATGGAAACAATCGTCTGTTAACTACAAATGGCTTTGGGACAAACGCTTCGGTACGTCTGTGTACAGATGCGTTATGAGTCTCGCAAGATTCATTTTTCCTTCGACATGTCTGCGTTTCGATGATAAGACAGTCAGAAACAGTGCAGACAGACTTGCTCCAATTCGAGAATTATGGGAGATATTCATAAAAAATTGCCAACAGTATTACAAGCCTCACAATAACTGCACCGTTGACGAACAGCTCCTTGGGTTTCGAGGCAAATGCGCATTCCGGATGTATATCAAGTCGAAACCCGATAGATATGGCTCAAAAATAGTCAGCTTGAATGACGCATCTACATCATATATGGTAATTCAATTTTTTTTGGAATTATAATTTGTTTTCTCGCTTTTCATAATATTATGATTTTTTCATTCTATTTTCTCTTTTGTTTGTAGTACAATGCCATGCCTTATTTGGGAAAAACGTAGACGTCGGATAATGAGTCCGTTTCGGGAAGTTACTAAACCGATTCACGGAACCAAGCGCAACGTAACCTGTGATAACTGGTTCACCTCCGTTCCGATGGTAAAAAAAATGCTTGAGGAACCAATACATTTGAGCGTCACCGGGACAATCCGAATGAACAAACGCAAAATCCCGCAAGATATGAAAATAGTGCAAAAACCGATTCCAGGTACAAAATACTGTTACACGAAAGATTTAAGGCTATTATCATATACACACAAAAAAACAAGGTCGTTTTATTATTGACGTCGTTTTTCCACGGTGAATCTCGGGTTATTGATGGGAAGCCGGAAATAATACAGCATTACAATAAAAATAAAGGGGGCACTGACTGCTTCGATCAAATGTGCCATTCGTACACGGTTAGTCGACGAACACATCGGTGGCCGATGCGGTTTTTTTTCGGAATGCTCGACCAAGCAGCCGTCAATGCTAGAGTTTTGTTGAAATGCCGTATGAATAATAATAATATCGAATATATCGTGACGATGAAGAGCTGCCTCCGATCACTCTATGAGCATTTAATCAAACAACAATTGGAAGAGCGATATACAATGCCAACGATTCGCAAAGACATAAAGATTGGAATTTCGAATATTTTAGGATTGCGAGATTTGCCCGCCGATTTCGAAGAGGAACGGCCGAAGTTCGATAGGCTCACGCGATGCGATATGTGTACCCGAAAAAATTATAAGAAGACGAATATGCAGTGCCCGACCTGTAAAATGCCAATGTGCGATAAGCATCGCACTTACATGTGCGTACGATGCACTTTTGGTTTCGAATGATGTTAATTTCCAGTAATAATGTTTGCTTTGCAAGAAAACAATTTTTGTTTATTTTTTTAATCCATTTTTGTTAACGAAATAGCACTTATTTCCGAAAAACTTGAGTTTCATTTTTTCGGAAAATCCCTCACTTCATATGTCTAAATAAATATACTTTTTGGAAAGGCCGCTAAATTCACCATTCCTACCTGAAAGCATGCTACTTCAGGCTTATGACATTTTTTTTTTTTTTTTTTTAAATTGAAAATTAACAATTTTGTATTAATTTTTGTAAAAAAAGTCATTTTTGAGACGAATTTTTTTGAAACTTTTTTTTCGCTTATTTCAAATTAAGCTTTTTGAAAATTATTAGTATGGTTGCATGGAGGAGAGTTGAAAGTACATTACGGTATTTTTTTTCTTTCAATTTTTGTATTATTTATTGCACTGCAAAGTGGCTGGGGTAAATATCACCCCGGATGACCATTACGTCATTATTTCGAAGTGTGACCAGCAAGGGATAGACAAGCCTGTATCGCTCTCAGTGGCAGCAGTTTGGTGTATTTACGTTAAGGACACTCTGTTTCCTCTCATTTAAAAGAATAAATTCTAATTGGTTCCACCGAACAATGTTTTCTGCCCAAATCATTCTAAGAACTAAAGATGATCAATTGTAACGATGCTTTGAAAATGAAATGAACAATCACTTCACTACGTCTCTTTCCGTTTTACCACAAACATTTTATTGCAATACGTGTTTCTTTTTTCAAATCTAGATAAATTTTTTTGGAATTTGATTCGCTTCTTACAGTATGCATTTATTCCTTTCTTGGTTTGATTTCTTTGGGGAAAGACGTATGTAATTCAATAACATCGAAAGGATAACATCGATGTACGTCGATGTTTTAGTGCGTCGACATCGATGTAAAAATATCAAACATCGAGAGCCCAAACATCGATGTTTTGAAAACATGAATAAACATCGCCCAGCAGTAAGTGAGCCCTCATTTTGCAGTGCATTTCTATGAACGTAGTCAGTCCATATTATATATGTCAGTGACTGATGGTGGCAACAACATATGTGGAAATAATAAAGGTGTTGTTGCTCTCGTATCAAAGGCCGTAGAAAATGACGGTGGACCAAAACCATTAATCGTACATTGCATCATTCATGCGGAAAATACATTCATATTTCAGAAGTTTTAAAGCCAACCATGTCAGCTGTTAATTATATTAGATCAAGCATTCTCAATTCTGAGAGATTATTGAAGAGATTGGAGAAAAGACACAAGCCATATTATACTGCACTACGATGCCTTAGCTGCGAAAATGCTCTGATGCGATTTCTTGAGCTCCGAACAATAATAAAAATTTTCCTGAATGAAAAGAATGATCCTGTAACTAGTTTCAAAACAATGAGTGGTTATAAGTTATGATTTGAAACAGATTTAACTAAACATATGAATGACCTTAATTTAAAATTACAAGAAGAAAACCAGCTTCTGCCTGTATTATACACTCATAATAAGTCCTTACGACAAAGAATTTCAATATCAATTGAACATAAAATGTGTCACGCATTTTGATACCTGCATGTCCAACATTTAGTCAACAAACTGAGACACCCTTTCCGGTAGATTTCGCAAGTGAAACTTTGGTTGCTTTGAAAATAAATTTTCAGTCTCGTCTTTCAGATTTTGATGCAATTGCAAACGATATTAAGATTTTTCAAAATCCTTTTAACGTCGATATAGAAACCCTAGCCCCAGAAATTCATATAAAAATGATTGATTTGCAGGGAAGCGATCATTGCTGGAATTTTACTACATCTCTGTGTGAAAAAAATATTCTCCAAAATGAAATATATTTATATATATTTACCGATCCAAATTGAGTGATGAGAATTTAAAGTCAGTGCTTGAAAATTTCCACTAGTAAACTTCATCCACAACTGCAAGCAATTGTTAGTGAAAAGTTACTGCCACATAAATCTCATAAATCATAATACATAACTTATTGTAAGTTATTAGGATAATTCTAATATCATTAAATAATACAATTGAAAATGTCCGATTTCGTTATACATATATGTCACTAATATGTATGTCTCTTAGTTGGTCGCTAAATAAAAATATCTGATTTTGTATGATTTACTTACATTGTAAAATTTATCAAAATAAACTACGGGGAGCCGGATTTTTGGTGCTCGCGGGCCGGTGTTGTCCCGCGGGCCGTAGTTTGGAGACCTCTGCCCAAGATGAATGCCCGTATGTAATTTCGTATTGTCACCTCTCTGTGCCAGTTTGATGGTTGAACTGATTGTTCCTTCAAACTCAATTAATTATTATTTGACATTAAATCTGCAGAGGAGCACATTTCTCAGTAATATTAAAAATTAAGTTTTGTGTTAATTAATACAAGTTTAACTTCCTAAATAATTTTATTTGATGCAATATTATTTTATAACATCTTTAGTATATCTAATCGACAAATAAAGGGTTTCACAGCCTGTTCAGAATTTGTGCCATTTTTGAAGCAAGAATACTCAGTCCGTTCTTATTATATGTCGGTGATCTGCAGAGACGAATTTGAAAGGTCCGTGGGCAACGAAAACGCCTAGATTGACGCCCTGAAAGAAAAAAGCGAGACGATCCTACACTAAGGCTCTTAGACACTTGACAGTTGATGATTGGAGAAAGATGATAATGACGTCGATGTATTCATCTAAACATGAACATTTGTATTTTTTACCAAATTTTGTTTAGCGATGAAACAGTGCTCCACACACGATGGCGACGAGCTTTGTCCCTAACAGAACTTTCAACCTTCATGTATCCAAGAAAGGTTGAAGCATCCGCCGCGCCGGGTATACCATGCATGCACCAGGGCCAATACATCAATTTTTCTGGAGGATGTACTGCTATCATATATCATCACTGCAACATACAGCTGCGGAGAAGGGACCTTTCAGCAGCGTAATGCAATTGTGATATACATCCAACTCAGTGAAAATTTTCCTATTAAACAATAATATCCCAATGTTTCGTTGGACACGAAATTCTCTTGACCGATAAAAAACGTTTGATCCATTTAATATCTCTAGGTCATAAGAGGCATAATCCTTTCTGACAGATCATCATGTAGATTGTAGAGTATCCTTGAAATATGATACTGTGTATCGATAGCTGCATCAGCAACATGCCTGAAGGGATCGCTGCTCTCGTAACAAATAAATATGGGCATACCAAATTTTAAAAGTAGAAATATTGAATTATTATAATATTAAAGTTTACATTCAGGACATTTTAATGACATATATGTGAAAAATAACGGTTCTATTTATAAAAGAAGAAAGTTACCATGCAACCACGGAATGTCAGAAAATTCAAGTAGTTATAATGAGCATGGCACCTACTGTATCATCTCTTCTCTTGCTATTAGAATTTTTCGATTAAATTATCTTTGTTACAAAACTCAAGACTATTTTGTGTAACATTTTGTGTTATTGAAAATGCGCCTTTTTATCCACCACCACTAAAATTCCGATTGATCTTAATTCAGATCCAGTAAAAAAACTATGTATTAAGGTAATTAATTTACATACAAAAACCAAAGCTAATACCCTAAGCAGATGGACACAATCAATGATCATTCATTCGTAATTGGTTTTTTTTTCAAAAATCAAGTTAGCTAAGATTTTGTGAATTAAACCGAAAGTCCTGTAAATTTTCATATGTAATTGACAGCACATTTTTAATAATTAAAACCCAAATTCAATGGTAAAGCGATTTTTGAAAAATTCAATTAAAAAATAGCCAGAATTTCTTTTTCTATCTGGACATATTTTATCTCTGCCTCAGAGAAAATTTTGAAAGCATAACTAACAGGTTGCCCATCTTGCAACAGACAATTGCCTAGCCTATTTTGAGAAGCATCAGTCTGTATTACTTCATCAAAATTTTGCAATTAGTATTAGCTATAGCGTTTTTAATATCTTGAAATGTTTCTGTGTGAATTAGTAACCATTGATATAATGTATTTTTCTTTTGAAAATTTCTTAAAGAAGCAGTTAATTCTGAAATACTTTCAACAAAATTTCGCTAATAATTTCCCAGCAAACAATTTGGCGAGGTTTTGCCAAAAGTAAGGAATGAGCAATAGTTGTAAAACAAGGACAGCATTATTGCAATAAAGTATGTATATGATTGCCTCTCTTTCAACTATTGCCTATTTCTCGCTTTTAGCAAGCCTCGTGCAAATTTGCATGACTTCTTCTATCAAATTCGCTCTTACTAAATTTTTCAACAATGCTTTTTACAATTCATTACAATTGCTGACGCATTGTGTTTTCCAAGGCAGCGAACTTATAATTGTAATAAAATTATAATAACACAATGTGGAAATATTTAAAAAAAAATTACCTTAGGTTTATAAATTACAAAATGTCAATCCAGACACATTAAAAATAAGTTGAAATTGGTAAATTAAAAGTAATTTACTCAACCCTCGCAATGTGCAAGTATATAAAATATATATATACTTGCTTTTGGTAAGGATTAGGTGAATTACTTGTAAATTACCTTTTTCAGCTTACTTTCTTATGTCCATTTAGTCCGCCGCCTAAATTATAAACGAGCATTTGGCAATATCTATTTCGAGGGTTATGCTTACCCATGGCAAGTTACTTTCGAATTATTTTCAATTCAATTTGTTTGCTGGGTTTATTAAACCTAAAAACTGTTGTAACTTTGCTGTATATTCCGGTACTTTCAAATCTTTTATAGCCCTCAACCATTCTCGATCAATTTCCATACCACTTTTTGAAAATAAAAATCCTAAATACTATACATACAAACTCTAATTTATGTGCGTAAAGTTTAATATTAAATTGTTTGGCTCTATTAATAACACATTTTAAATTAAGATCATGTTCGGTTTTATTTTTTCCAAAAACTAAAATATCGTCTATGTAGAAAAAAGTTCCTGCCAAATCTCCAAATATTTCATACTTAATTTTTGAAAAATTTCTGGAGCACAATTAAGATCGCAGGGTAAGCGTGAAAATATAAAACACCCAAACGGAGTGCTCAATGTGCAAAGTTTTTTTGACAAAATGCCTTCTTCAAACCTACTACCGTGTAAAATTTAAAAAGTCCAAAATTGATGTAACATTAGTATCATAAATATAATTAAAATATTTACACGCTGCGCTGTTTAAATAAAAAAATCCAGATTGAAATTTCCAAAAAGTAATATTTATACACACATGAATTTCGAGTGATGTAATAAAAATAGACACTTCCCCTCAATTTCATCTAAAACAAATATAAAAACATTTCACTACAAAATGTAAAGCAGTAGTCTTCCAAAATTTTTCCCGCTCTTTAGTAAGACTTGCACGAAATTCCGCACAGCTGGTAAAAATGTGTCAACATTATCTTTAATCTGTGGAAATATGTTGTCATCCAAATTTCTATAACGACTAGTCGATGGAAAGAGTCCTTAACAGAGGTGTAAAATGTGTTTATGCAAGCACGTTTACCTTTTGATAATACTCGTGCAACATAAACCCTAAATATATTTAACCCATAAATCGAATAATCGTTGTTATTCATTATCCTGCCGGTTTATGTATTTTACTGAAATCCGAAATTTAGCACCTTCATATAATTTTAACATCTATTTCAGTAGTAAAACATATGCCTTCATACCAGCTATAATTTTTTAGAGTGACAGAAAAATAAATGACGATCTCAAAAGGAATTTATTTCGTTAATTTATGACTAAGAGCTCTGAAATTTGTCAATATTTTTAAGAACAAAACAGGATTATATGCTACGCGATAAAAATCCTACGAGTCAAAAGTTAGTGTTGTAACAAAATATATATCTGACGTCGTTTCGGCGTTTTTAGTGAGCTTAAATGTTTCCCTGATAGAATTAAAAGCTTTTTGTCAACGTTACATTAAAGATGATGACGTAGCCATTTCATTAAAAAATTATTAAAAGGTCTTCCAGGCTATGTAGTAGATGTATGTACCTATATTGCAATTAAGGGACTATGTTTAGATTTTTATATAGAAGAAATCAAAAATAGACGAGCCTGTGTAAACACACCGGCAACTGAATTCTAAAAACGAAAAGATCAATTAACGTCACGACTTGATTGACGAATTTGGAATTTGGAGTTTTACTGCAGAGGCCTGATTGTGTATACTTCAGGACTATTATAAAAAAAATGGAAAGGTCATGTCCCCATACGAAATGAATGTTGATGCCATTGTGAAATGAAAATCTTGAAATAACATTCAGACCGGGCGATACGATAGCGGCAGCATGTTTCTCTTAAGTGTGGCATTGTTCCTGCATGAAAATTTTTTAAATGAAACAATGAAGGAAGAAGAAAGGAAAAATGTGAAATATTTTAGTTGACATTGAGA
This sequence comes from Dioctria rufipes, assembly GCA_963924295.1. Classification (NCBI taxonomy): domain Eukaryota; kingdom Metazoa; phylum Arthropoda; class Insecta; order Diptera; family Asilidae; genus Dioctria; species Dioctria rufipes. The sequence continues at coordinate 73,957,402 of OZ002740.1, read as the reverse complement.
CTTACGTGTAAATCGGTTTTACATATCCCTCCTTGTACCAAATGACTAGTTGCACTTTGTCAGATATCATAGTCCCAGACATAAGATCACATGGCATTGACACTTCAAGACCCACGGCTGTTTGTACTTCCGACAATGGACCTAGAATAAATAAAAGTAAAAAATTAAGTGAAGATGACAATTTTCTCTGCAGTAGAATATGTATACGGCTTGGGTGGTCGGTAGTTTTTTGGTCTATTTAGCAAGAGAAATAAACATTATCGTGGGTGATTCTTTCAGCACTCTATCGATTTGTCGAGTTTGAAAGTTGATTAAATTTCAAGCAATCAAGCGCACCGCACAGTTTCGTATTAAAAGATTTTTATAAAAAAAATTTTTTTTTCTACACTTCATAATGGGTAAAATGAAATGAAATTTGTTGGAAGATACGAAATTTTTTGCCAATTGTCACTAGCTACATATATTGGGTCTTTAATAAATATTTTATTTTATTTCTAAGCCTCGAATTCTAGAACTTTAATTAACTGCAGTTGGTGTAATTTTGTAATTTATTTAGTTTTGATCCTTCATGATATCCAGATAAATTGGTAAATTTATTCATATGAAAATTGTAGATGTCATATGACGAATGAACCACTTCTCTAGATGCAATAGGTGTGTGAGCACACAGGGATGTGTAGGAACACGTGGCGTTTTTATTCGACTAGAACAATTGTCAGCACATTGATACAAGACAAAATTCAGAGACAGAAGTTGAAACACACAGAAATTAAATGGCTTGTTGCTAGTGAGAAAAATTGAATTATAGGTGCAAACATGGGACTCAGAGGACTATTAAAGATGGAAATCTAAATGAGGCATACTACATAAAAATCGGAAAGGTAGTACCTTACATCCTGAACAGACATTTTACTTATTCTAAAAAATCATCATAGCATCTACTTTTCATTCCGGTAATAATTAAATAATTGCTAAGAAGTAACGTAATGTCAGTTAATTAGCTTCTTTTTTTTAATTACAAGAAAATTAATATTTGACTATCAGAACCAGCTTAACACAAGCTTGCTGTAGTGATACGTTTAATAGATAAGCGGTCAACAATACATTCTTTTCATCATTTAGTCGGTGTTGGTACTAGTATGTTAAAATAAACATAAACTGAACGTCGGATAAATTTACTAGTAGAACAAAAAAATTTAAAAAAGTTAAATAGAACAACAATACTATATATTATATGCACGTTTTTTTTTAAACATGCTTAGATACGTCAACAATAAAATGCTCAGTTACATTATTAACTGCATATGCAATTAATAGGTTCGTACGTGCTATAGTTAGACCTTGAGGAGTTAATATACACCAGAGGTAGCCTTCTCAAATTGTGCCTACTATCACGAAAAGAGATTTTGTTAAGCAATAACGGAGAATCAATATTCGCGTTTAACAGCTGATGCACAAAAGTTACATCGGTAACCATGGGACGTTTCTCAAGCGAGTGCATATTTAAAAGCTTCAAGCGATTGAATTAATGAAATATTCCTGGGTAGGTGCCTGAGAGCAAATCGTAGGAAGTTCCGTTGAACAGACTCGATACGGTCGATGTAAGTATCGTAAAATGGAGACCGGACCTGGCTAGCGTATTCAAGATGAAGTCAAGATAAAGCCCAGTATGGAACTACTCTTTGATACTGTGTAGTTTATGTGGGAGATAAAATTCAATATATGGGCACATTTGATACCCAAGTCACAAACAGCACCCACACGGCGCATCGAGGAATTCCAGAAGACATAATCGTAACAAATTGGTTTCTGATTCCTGGGAAAAGTCTTAACCTCACATTTGTCTAAGTAGCAAGTTATTGCTTTTACAACAATCGTAAAATCTGTGAATGTCACTCTGTACCTGCTCACAATCGTTAAAAGATTTAATCTTTATTAAAGTCTGTATAAATACAATCCGCCAATGGTATCTGAGATAAATTCCAACAAGTTAGTGGTTGTAGACCTGCCCGAAATAAACCCATGTTGGTTTGAAGAAAATAAATTCTTATAGGAGGCTGATAGCTGCGAATAAATGATAGATTCGAATAATTTGGGCATGCAAGATAATTTTGCAATAGGCCTATAGTTACTTATTTTTACTACCATTTTTGTGGATAGGTATGAAAAAGGAATTTTTCCATAGCTGGGGGAAACAACCACTATCGAGCGATTTTTGGAAAATAATTCTCAACGGAGCTACCAGGGCAAGGCAGCAAGATTTAGAAAAGGCTGGAGGGATCCCATCCGGTTTTGGCTTGAATTAAATCTGAACACACTATAAAGATTTTAGCTTAATAACAATATGTAGAAATTAACCAGCCTCAATTTAAACGCTAGGAGATAATGAAGAAGACAGAGGATTATATTTCTTTCCAGAAGAAAGTGACCAACAAAATTTCGAGCATGATGAAAATTTGTAAAAACAGGACAAAAGTTGATTAAAATTAAAAGAGTTTGAAAAAAACAGGATCACATTCGTATTTCTATACACAAACAAGTAGAAGAAGGCACATCTGATGATATATGGTATCTACAAAGACATATGGTATCTACAAACGAAGCAAAAGACATGCCACAGCTATTATCAAGCGCCCGACTAGAGGATCATGTAACGTTTTCCTTCCCAGCCATAATTGCCCAGTCAGCTTCGTTAGAAGATCATGTAACCTCTGATTTCTCAGCAAAATGATCTTCACTCAGGCGTACGTTTCTATGTACGACTTCAAGCAATCCATTTGCGCAAAACACGATGATCTGCACTCAGGCGAGCCTAACGTCAACAACCTGCGAGAAGTAACCTAGGTTCGATAAAAATTATAAGAAATGGAGATCGTCTATCGATATTTTTACATACGTTATCCATAAAAATTTATTCAAAAGTGATGTGGAGAAGATGCAGTAACTCTTTATCATCTTGGAAGAAGATGTCAGAACAGAACACAATAAATCACGTCACAACGCATTTGCTTACTAAAAGCTTCTTTCAGAGGAAATAAGCGATAATAACATAAACTGCGACACTACCAACCAAAAATTTAGGAAAGTTCTGCTACTAACTGCAGTCGTTCGGATAAGAAACATTTAAATCCAGTTAACACTATTCTGAGCACTTATAGATCTAGGTTCGGAAGTGTCCTCCATAAGGGAAAAAACACATCAGAGCAACCATTAGTTCCTACTTTTCGGTGGAACTCGTCTTATACATATGAAGAAGAAATTGAACCAGATACTCAAGCAGAAAATATTGCAAAGAGTTTCCAGTAAATTGAGAGAAAAGAAATGAATACTTATCTCCAACTTTACGAAATTAAACGAGACTGAGGTTTACTTACGAAAAATTGATAATTTTTAGCCTAAAAATATATTACATTCTGTAAGAGTTATTATCTTGAGATTTATTGTTTTCAATTTTAAAAAGTGGTAAAAGTGAAAAAATTAACAAATGAAAGTTAATTTAATTGAAGATTTGCGCTTTCTATTAATTCGCAGTACCATTTTTATTCCATTTTAATTTTTACATTGCACTTTTAATCATTTAGTAATAATTTAATTGTTTGAACAAATCGCGTTCTTCCGTAATGAGCGATTCTTAGCGCACTATACTTACGGAAAATTGGATATTTAAATTTAACGAAAGTTCCCCTCACACTAGTTAAAGTTTATGTACGCCTGTAAAATTAAATGGCGCGTTCGCTTTACCTAAGTGTACTTACGTATACTTCTATTATAGTTCAGCCTATAGCAGGCAGGCAGTCAAGCAATTCAACTTCTAATAGCCAGTTTCATAAGCTGGACTTACACTAAACACATATATTTAGTTTAAACTCGACGAAAGAGTCTCACAGTTTGGTTTAAAGCCCGGTTTAAACTCAAGATAAAAGTATTTGATAAGTGTATCAAGAACATAATTCTATCATGGATTCAGATTTACAAATTTTTAGCGACGAAGAAGGCTTTTTTGAGTTAAATTTAAAATTCTCTTGACGACCGAGAGTAATTAGAAATCGGCCAAATTATTTTTAATGAGTCGGACGACGTTGATTTTTATGCTAGATTGCATTTAACTAAAGAACTTTGGCACTTTGTATTCGAATCTACACTTATCCATCTTCTTGCACTCTACTATATCTCCTTTTTTATGAACTATGGAAAGTAATAGCTCAACTTCATCTCTACTAAAATTTGAAGCTCTTTTGGATGGTGGCATATTTAAAATTAGTCAATATAACTACAAATTTTATATTTTCGAACTTCTGGTTTGTTTATTTTTTCCGACTGATAGAAAAATTGCTTCACAATGGCGGCGATAACTAATTTAGTTCAGAATTTAACCAGTACTACCAACATTACTAAAGAATACACTATGAAACCCGATTTGGTTTAAACTACATTTAATAATGGAGGATGGTTTAAACTCGACTGTAAAACTGGGCATAAAAACAGGCGCCTGTTGCTAGATGAATGTAATCATGAAATGAATGCAGGGCCGCTATCAAACCTTTGGGTCTCTTACTCATTTCCATTCATTCTTAATATTATATTTCTGTAAAACTCTTGCAATATTTTCATAATTTAAAAGTATAATATGTGGATAATTTCTTCCCAATTTGAGGATGCAAACTCATCAGATTGGCATCCCAGAGGTTTTTTTTTATTGCAAAATGACAGCCAAATAAAAAATTCGTTCTCTATTGATCAAAATAATTAATTGCAAGCAACCTGTAAATTGGTACAGGTTTTCAAGTAAGTTGTCAAAATAAGTTAAAAGTTTAACATATCGTGGAAAATATCAGAGTAAGAATTACTTTAAGTTGCATGTTCAATGTTATAAATAATAGATTTAATTTTGCATTAATCACCGAGGTCCAGAACATTTACCCAACCTTCCATCAAATTAACAAATTTTTCGAATTAAAGTGGGTTGATTGTCTTTAAAACAACTTTGAAATTTGATTATCAAATATGAGTTAAGTATAAAATTTATGTTTTGGAATACTAGTAAAATCCCACTTTTAAATTTGAACAGGAGGTAGAAAACAAATAATAATTGAAGAAAAGAATAATTAACTATTAAATTTTCAGAATATGGAAGGATATACGATATTATCATTACCTCGAAAGAAAAAGTTTAGGACATTTTAGCGAATACATTTTTTCATTAAACCTGAATGAAATCAAAAAGTAAAGAGCATGTTTGAACACGCATGCAAAAAAAAAAGGTTATAATATTTTAAAGGTGTTCAATAACAAGAGTTTTCTCAAAAACTGAAGGGGCCATAATTTTAAAAATAGTTTCTGTTTGACAGCAAAACAACCAGTTTTCTTTTTAACGATATTCTCCGCACCATCTGACAAAATTGTATCCAAATTCAAGAATTTTATTAGTGTTGGACGATTCGCCACCCGTGCGAAATCGGAATTGTCCTATGCGGGAACCATATTTGAGTTATCTGATTTCATCCATTTTTGAACATAAATCTAAATTTTTTTACAAAAGTTTCGCATACAAAACTGTTGGGAGTGTAACATGATTACATTTTCAACTAAGTAAGCAACAATTTGTGTAAATTTTTTTACTGTGTTGGTAAGAGTTTTAGTACTTAATATTTATACTAATTTCGCACAATTCTTTGCGTTCAAAGAAACCCAATGAAATGGATGACAGTTTTAGAATGTCCTGCTTTTCTTTATTTTTTATTTAAATATTGTTATAGGAACACGAAAGCTGGTTGTGATTTTGTATTTATATTAATAAACAAAATGAGCAAATTTCTGTGACATTTCTGAATCAATTATAACTCAAGGAGCTTGAAATGAAACGTAGAATTAGACTGGTGTTTTCATATTCAGCTCCCTTTGATAAAATTAAGTTATTATGCAATAGAGGACATGAAAACTAAATACAAGAATCAGGCAATTATTTATTTATGGCTTTCTAAAAATACATCGAGCAATGCTATTGAAAAGAAAATCACGCTAATCATTGAGAGGTTGTAAACAAAAGTACAGTATTTAGCAAGTTGCAATGAAAGGGTATTTTTGATACCACTTTGTTAATATGAAAGTAACGAAGGTATTAATTTTGCCTGGCATGTCCGTAGAACAAATAACAGCGTTCATATCATTGAAGCATTTCTCGGCTACATGATTTTCTGTGTTTTTTTATGCATTTGGGTCAAAAGGAAATATGGATTTTTATACTAATCAATGTGTTTTTTTCCCCCTTACAATAGAGAATTGAATACGCATATGCAATATTATTGGTTAATAAGCTTTTCAGCTAGAGCTGCTGATTGCAGAATTAAAACTTTCAGGATTTTGTTTGTAGCTTTTATCATTTAGAAATAAATCGACTAATTCAGAATTCTCCAATAAATGGCGTATATAAAAATTTATCTTAAAGTTAATTAGGCTACTTTCTAACTAAAGAGTTCTTACTGGTTATTGGTTAAATGAAACGGCAAGAAAAGTACGTAGTGCAGCATTTTTAAATATACGACCGCAAAACTAAATATCACGACCTGAAAAATATAATAATTGATTGTACTAAGTTTGTTATTTCGTTTGCAATGCATAAAAATAGTTGATAGAGCACAATGAAGTATCACGTACGACCGTGGACATCCCGATTTTTTTTTTTAAATTAGGCTTAATCTAACCTAAAGATATCTGTTTATTATACAGGGTGGGCCAAAAGTCACCATGAGGGCCACAAGTCACCATGGGGTTTAAAAATTTAATAACTTTTTCGTTTATATATTTTTTTTATTTTTTTTTCCATTATTTATTCTCCAGATGTTATTTATATAATCTAAAAAAAAATAAAAAATATATATAAACGAAAAAGTTATTAAATTTTTAAACCCCATGGTGACTTTTGGCCCACCCTGTATTAATCGCATATGACTTTGTTAATAAATTTGAAATTTTTCTAATGTTTGAAAATCATTATTTAAACTTCAAAGTCTTTACGATGAAAATTTATGTTTTTATGACGTTGATGAAGCGCTATTTACGAACCTAAGGTTGTAATATTTACTATGACTGCGAGAAGTATATATATATATATGTATACCATCTACTGATATTTGTGAGGCCGTATTAGTAACGAATTTCGAAATGCCAACACTTCTGGCCTTAAATTGTTTGAAATAATAGAGCTTTACGATGATCACCATTACTCGACGATACCATTTCACTTTAAAGTTTTGGAAACACTTAATTTTTTATGCTACAGGTTCATACCAAAATCCTGTTTTACGTAATAATATCCTCAATTTAAGCCAATTTTCGATATCTATAATTGACTATATTGCGTTGTTTATTGGTAAAAATTTTAGGAAATTCATAAAATTTCCTGAAACAACTGCAGAAGTGGAAGAAACAAGGAATAAGGTTTATTGAGATTTCAGTTTCAATCATATTTTCGGATGCATAGAACGCACACATATTGCCATCATCGTAACTCCGGAGTACAATGAAATCCATCCACTGTTTGTATAACCAAATCCAAAGCGATTTTACAGTAAGCAGTAAACATTTAAGGTTTATTTATTTTACACTTTCTGCAAAGTGAATGTGACCAATCGTCTTTAACAGCTGGGTTGATCGAAATGGTTGTGTTCAGATTCTTCAAAGCTTCTTAACCTCTTAAAATTAGAATTTTTCCAATAACATTTATGTAGAAAGCTAATTCTGTTAAAATCTCTTAGTTAAATTTAAAAGGTCAAAAGATCTCTGAAAAAACTTTTTTGTAGAATTGAGGGGTTAATTTCGTAATTAAAAGCAGACATAAATATAATCAATATAACAATAGTTCTTGCTAACGGGTATAATGTACACAGCGCCGTCAGCCGTACTGGAAAAATTCCGCTGAACGTTACACTTGAATGTGCAGGGCGCAGCAGCCAGTGCTGCGTACAAGATGTATGTGGCAGATCTTCTTGTAAAGACCTCTGGTAAAAGACACACTACGATCGTAGATCTTCTCCAGAGAATTCCTGAACTGGTTATGGAATCACACTGTACCGGAAGCAACATAATAATTTTTATTTTTTTGTTAGTAAATAAAAATAGAATAAAATATAATTTGTGATTGTCAGAATAATATTTACGCTGACTATAAATAAAATATTGTCAGAGTAATATTTGAACTGACTGTAAGTAAAATAAAAATATTCAAATTTTACGTTTAAAGGAAAACACTTTGAAGAAAAAAAACTTGGCACACAGATACACACTACTGTACACAATTTTAGAAAATACACATCAAGTCTTTTTGGAATGTATTTGTTTTTAAAAATATGGAATTGTGTCAAGGATATTTTAGTTTTAAGTGAATCGCCAGAGGGCAAACTTCTTTAATTTAATTTAAAACGCCAGAGGGCAAAAATCGGTTAAAGAAATATCTAAAGTTTAATGCTAGATTTTTAATAAAATATTAAAAGATTTAAAAAGTCTTAAAAGAAAAACTTATAAATTAAAATAAAAAAAATATTATTACAAAATAAAAATAATTTAATTTCAATTTTATCCTATTATAAATTTAGGATAAATAGTATATATAGATATATATACATTTATATATTTATGTTAAAAAAAGAACTGTTGAACTGCAGCATCTACAATTGTTGTCTCGATCTATCATCATTTATCATATCATAGATATTAACAACAACCAGTTCAAATTGACAACTCCAACTTCTCAACCCACAACAGTTCACACACCATAGACTCTCATCGTGTCAATCACCTAGTGCTGAAAGACCGAAAAGCCTATAGTTTTCCAAATATCACCAGTGGAGAACTTTTCTGGTATAAAAATTTGTCCAAAACTGATATGGGTGTTGGCGTCGTTGCTTGGAGCTATGTACCTAGGCTTGAGACACCACTGATCATAAGGGATAAGATCATGCAACGTTTACAACCCATTACAGTACAATATGGAATAGGCGCATATTGCTACATTCCCGACGTTCGTATTTCTTTTTTAATGACGAAAGGCTAAATTTCAATTACTAGTTGTTACAGAAACTTAGTTATGCAGTACTTTAATAACAGATTAAATAAGACAAATATGGATAGCAGCTTTTTTTCGCATACATTAGAGGTGAAAGGTTATTAGAGATCTTAAGTGTGAGTGTGTGTGCTATTTGCTCAATAGCGTGTAACATAGAATTTGTTTTTAATTCAAATAAACAAAAACATCAACATTATGTAAAACAAAACATCTTGTTACGTTTTCGGTACGTGAAAATTTGAACTTTTAACGCGTATAACTTATTCCTAGTCCTACTGACAATGTCTTTTTTGCTCTTATTTGGTCAGAATTACATAAGGTTTCATTAGAGCCTGAAGTAATATTGATTACATCGACATCATTTTCTCGCGGAATTTTTGTTTCGCTTTCCGCCTTTGAAATATAAATAATTTTTTTTGTGGTCACTAGGGTTGATGCGAAATTTGCAAGACTAAATAACCCCACCCCCTTTGGAAAGCATTTAAATTGTTAATATAAACTCGATATAAGTATATTACGTTATTTCTTTTATAAAATATTCCCAAAAGCCTGCGGAAATACTAGTTCTTATTTAAAATGAAATGATACACTTAATGGGTTATACTATAGTATATTCACCTTCACATTTATCGCAATAAATAATGACTATAAAAATGAAACCCGAACACATCTTATAAGAAAGCTAGAATACGAGAATTTGAATTTTGTTACCGGTTTTTCTGCTGTGCATAGATATAAATAGTACCTACGCGTATAATTATATCTAATTTGTTTCTTCACAGGTAGCAATTGGAGAATTTATTTTCTTTCTACCCATACAATTTCAGATAATTGCTTTCTTTAATTAGGGCTTTCCAATTAACAAATCTTACTGTTTACGTTATTTACATTTAATTACATTTTTTTTCTACCTATCATGCCATAGCTTTACAACCGTATAATAAGGTAACCCTGAGTTGTGGCCATACTAAGAAAATAAATTTACCAGAATAGAAAGTGCGTGTGTGATGCTAATGAAAGTACCCAAAAGGTAATTTTCATTTCAATTAAAATCAGTTTAATATAATTGGAGGACTAACCTTTTTCTTTAGTTGATATTAACTATACGTTTAGGCGTTAGAATACGTTAGAATACATAAAAAAACATTCTAGGTTATTATTTTTTAAGTCTAGCTTGTAGCTCGAAAGAACTGGAATCAGATCATTCATGGTTGTGCGATATCGACAGTTATTTGAAATGCAGCTAATCCGAAAGGTTCCCAATAAAACAAGGAATAATTTTATGGTTAAATGGGCAACTAAAAAATGGGCATTGATGAAAACAAAACAAAAACAAAAAACAAAAAAATGAAGTTTGGCTTGATTGTCCAAATCGTGAAATATAACTGTAAAAGAGAATAATAATCATTTCATTTTGATAGACAATACCACAAGTGACACTACGCTACAACACAAACATTATTGTTGAAATATTTGTTGTCAAACCTAGCATCAAAGATGCAACCATTGGAGCAGGGAATACCTCAATCTATATAAATGCGGTATATATTCAAATTGCGTCTGTCTCTTTTAACAAAAATTTACGTTTAGGAAGATATTAGATGGTTAGTTTCTGCATTGAATGATATTAGAAGCTCAACGATAAAAAACTCATTTCTCCATGCAGTATTTCCCGTACAAAAATCCCGAAAGATGTGGAAACGAAAACATAAGATATTTCAAGCTTTGCAGAGAATACGTATTCAGATTGAATTTGTATTGGCCGACGACATTATAAAACCTTCGTGATGTCGCAATGGTATATGTTGGCTACTGATGAAATAATGAAATACTCTTTGAAAAAGTTTTAAATTACTAAAACATACCTTCGATTCTATATAAGAGATAAGAGCTCTTATCCTTTTAACTGGGCTGTCAAAGCCCATTAGCAGACATTGGTATTCTACGTAAAGAGTTAAGAGATGTCATACAACAGATGATCTCTTAACTTTTGTGGAGATTTTTTTAAGAGATTTAGTATTCTAGCAAACGAGGCAAATGCCTCTTAACATAAGAGCTCCTCACCTAAGTACGCTTAAATCTCTTATCGTGATAATTCCAGAAATTGTTTTGTTTTAAAATACCAAAATTTTGGATAAAAATACTGTAAAATAACTACATACTTATATAATTCGTATATATTACATAAATATGTACAAGTTTGTACAATATAAAATAATTATACAATTTGAGCCAAGCATAAAGCTTTGAGCAATATGAGAGACGACTTGAATCACTTTGCTATTTCTGAAGATGAATAGAATTTCAGAATGATAAAATCTTTTGCTTTAAAGTGATAGAAATGACATAGCCTTACGATAATCTCTATTACTCGGCAATATTATCGTCACTTTAAAGTTTTGGTTACAACTCATTTTTTTGCTACAGGTTTATACGAAAATCCTGTTGGACATAACGACGGCTGTGGAACTCTTTACCTGCGATTTAGGTATTAAAATAAAATTCAATTATAATTACATGCTGTGAATTTATCACACAATTATTATTTATATCGATAATTGTCATTTGATTAAAGACGAATTATATATACGTGTGAGTTGGTTATAGTGCCATCACCGCATCGCCAAAAGCATTACTTCTTCTTCTTCCTTCTTGAAAAGTAATCGCCTTTAACAGGTGGCCTGACTGACAAATTCTCCAAACCCTTTTAATCTCTTAAAGTTAATATTTCTCCAGAAAAATTTTTGAGGAATACTAATTCTGCTAAAATCTCTTACTTGCTAAATTTAAGAGGTTAAGAGATTTCTTAAAAGCCTCTTATGTAGAATCGGGGGGATAGTCCGAAGAAAAAGAATGTGGTGAATCTATTAAATATTATTTTCTCATGGCAGTGATCCCTAAACGTCGCCATGTCCACGTTGGAAAAACAGCCTTTGATGAATGATTTTAAGGTCATCTCGCTATCGCCGTAACAATTTATTAACGCTGTATCGACCACTCAGAACAGAACCGAAGAGCCAAAAATTTTGCTAATTGGTTATTTGTATAACCTTTACGTTATTTTCTAATAAACTAGATTTTCTATTTAACTTTTTCTTTCTATGTTTTAAAGGACTGCTAAATCGGTCATCACATTATAGGAGAAAAAAAAAATATGCACTTCGTGTTAAAATTTTACGGGATCAAGGATAACACTACAAATTTGTATGATTTTTTTTTCCAACAATTCAACTTTAAGGCAGGATAAGTGAAGTTGACCTTAAAAGTCCCCTTTGGAATAAACACTCTAGTTTAATACTGCAATATCCATGAAAGGACTTATAATAATATTTGAGGAGAAAAAAGTGATTTAGAGGCGAGTCTAGATACACTGAAAAAAATATTGTTCATTTTATCAACGAACATCGTTTATTGAGTTAAAATACGTTCCCTGAATAACTTTTTCTTTAACACAACGAATTTTTACAATTTCTGAATTCTCCAAGTGATAAACATTTCATTGTCTGAACGAATCCCAGTTCATATACCCAAAAAACTTCTTTCATTGAGAGAGAAAAAGAATTCGTTGAATTAATGTACAGTTTCGTTCGTTTAATAAAAATGTTCGTTCTTTTCTCTGTAAGTTAAATTTAATACATAGAAAATAATTTTTTTACGTACTTTATTCATTGAGTCAATGAAACTTTTCATTGAATTAATGAAACGTTTCATTGGCAGATGCAATTTTATTCAAAGCCCCGTTAGAATTAGATTTAAATGCCGCTTGGTATATGCATTCTCTATATTCGCGATTCATTCTTTTTGAGAAGTTGAACAGTGTAACATAACAAGTGAAAAAATATAAAAAGAAAATTGTACTGTTTTATAATTGTGAATATTCATGATTTGTAAAGTGCAGTGCAACAAATAGCGGTGAGAATATAGTCCTATATGTAATAAAAATTAAAGTGCTGTGTTCTGTGATTCTTTATCAATAATTGAAAATTTGTGAGTGTTATAATTGTAACTTATATATTGATTATTGTTTTTCATTATGTTGTGTTTTATATGCAATTCGGATTTTATCACTTTTAGTCTGCTAACATTACATTTTAAGCGGGTACATAATTTAGGCTCATATAGTGTTTATAGATGCACTGAATGTATACAAGCTTTCCAAAATTTAGGAAGTTTTAAAAAGCATGTAACTCGAAAACATCATTTCTTTAATGTTTGTCACAAATCTACCCACATTAATATAGACATAAATAGCTCGGAATTCAGCAATTCACATGAATTGTCTAAATATAATTTAGATAGTGATACTAACGCCGAAAATAGTGAAATTGTTGGAAAGAATTTTGAAATACTAGATAATTTTAACGAAGAAAAATGTGTTCTTGAATTATTTGAATCGGCAACAAAATTTACGCTAAGTTTACATAATAACAATAATTTTACTAGAAAAGACATCATAAAAGTTCAAGAGAATTTAGCTGATTGCATTGTAAATCCATTACTAAACATATTGAAATTATTTTCTGATCATTACCTAAAAAAAAATTTAACAATTTACAACAATATTGTAAGCCTTGTTACTGCATGTAGAGATCCATTTAAATTCTGTAAAACAGATTATCAGCTAATTCAATCCTTACAAAAAGGAGACTACTTAAAAGATATTAACGAATTTACTATTGAGAATGGTATACTAGCAACAACATTTCAAAAAGGTCATCTACATTACAATGAAAAAGATATTAAGGGAATACTAATGCCTTTAAATTTTCAATTTAGAAAAATTTTCGAAAGTGGAAATATTTTAAGTGAAATGATAAATAATATTGAACGATTTAATGCTGATACAAAATTTACAAATTTTACTCAAGGAGAATTGTGGAAAAAAAAGATTGACTTGTACCCTAATAAGATATGTATTCCATACTTTTTATATTTAGATGATATCGAGCTTAACAATCCATTAGGCACTCATACTGTTGTGCATTCAGTATGCAATATTTACTACTCCTTTCCTTGTTTACCGGGAGACGAGCTTAAGCTTGATAACATTTTCTTAGCAGCTATAATACGATCAAGGGACTTTAAAAATTTTGGTAATGAGAAATGTGTAAGAGAGTTGGTGAACGAACTTCAACGTTTAGAAACAGTAGGTATTGAAATTAAAACTAACGATGGTCTTGTAAGAAGAGTTCATTTCATATTGGGTTTAATTCTCGGCGACAACCTAGGACTAAATAGCATTCTTGACTTTAAAAAATCATTTTCAAGTAACTCCCTTTGCAGGTTTTGCAAAGCTAAGAAGGCTGAAAGTCAGATTTTAAGTTTAGAAAATAAAACTATTATGCGAACGAAAGCTAACTACAAGACTGATGTAAAAATAAATAATGCCTCAGAAACGGGTATAGTTAAAGATTCTGTATTAAATTGTATACCTTCGTTTCATGTCGTTGAAAATTTTAGTGCTGACGTTATGCATGATATTTTTGAAGGAGTGTGTCACTACGATTTATGTCACATAATTACCTACTTTGTATACAAAATGCGGTATTTTTCTTTAGATACTTTAAATTCTAGAAAACAATGCTTCGATTACGGTCCGATAGAAATCGGTAATATCTCAGGTGAAATACAGCCTCATCATTTAAATAAAAAACACTTTAAAATGTCGGCACGGGAAATGATGACCTTCGTTAATTACTTGCCTTTGATGATAGGCGATTTAATACCTTTGGACGACGAAGTTTGGAAGTTTTTGTTGAATCTTATTGAAATAATTGATTTAATTCTTTGCTTTGAAGTGAATCAGGAATGTATCACTTTACTGAGGAATAAAATTGATATGCACAACAGAGAATATATCATTCTTTTTAATGATACACTTAAACCAAAATTCCATAACTTAACTCACTACCCCACTATAATAGAACAGTGTAGCCCATTAAGAAAATTTTGGTGTTTTAAATTTGAAGCAAAGCACCGGCAGTTTAAACTTTATTCTCACGTTATTACTTCTCGAAAAAATATCTGCTTAACATTAGGACGGAAATATCAACTCAAATTTGCTTATAATTTATTTAATCTGCAAAAATGTTCAACAATTTCTAACCATAAAATCTACGACAGCAAACAAATTACAAGTAACTTTCAGACAATTATTTGTGAAAACTTACAATGTAATGTGGATGATATCAAGGTTTACAGCCGGTTGCAGTTTCAAGGCATAGATTACGAAAAGGGTTTTTATGTTGCAGTTTATAAGGATGAAATACAATTGTACTTAATACTAGATATTGTTTTCTTCAAAAGGACAAATGTATATTTGTTTTGTCAAAAATTATATAATGTGCTATATAGCCCACACTATCTAGCTTACGAAGTTGATCCTTCCTGCTTAACAGATTTTTCAATCCTACCTATGGAAAATTTAATGGGACCTCCATTAAATATTACAAATACTTCCAAGGGAAAGCAAATGATACGAGTAAAAGAATACTTTTCTTCAACTTTGTAACGTCATTTTATTTTTTGTGTCTGTGAAGTAGAATTTTTAATTAAATTAGAATATTATCATTACCCCGTCTATCTCCAGTATTCAAAATGGATACCTTGCCCAATGAAAGTCACATTCAGGAATTAAATATGACAGAATCCAACACATATCCCAACTATCCTATATCCTGGGAAAACAGCCAAACTTCGAATACTCAACAAAAATTGGACACACCAATAATATCATCACAATCACCTGTACGTTATACAATATTGGGGTCATATGAATCAAATTTGGATGATTTGTATTCAAACGATTCCATTATTCCACTTTGCGGTAATAATTCTGTCACAAGAACGTCAGAGCAAACTAATAATTCCCTAAATCAACAAATGACCGAAAATTGTAGAACTTCTGATTCTCAAAGAGAAGAATTAGTTAACCTACTAAAGGAATGGAACCTACAAAACTTGCTTGAGAATCTCATAGGTAAATATCTTAGAATATCTGAATTCTATTTAGTTGATACATAAAAAATTTTTCTCTAGCGGAAGATGTAAATGTTGAAGTTTTAAAAGTTATAAAAAGACATCATATAGGAACTCTTCTCAAGGATTGCCATTTGGGTAAACGAGTCTTATTTGAACACCATTTAGAAAAGTGGAGGGAGTCAATTGGATTATCGCTTGAAAGTCACTGTTCTCTCTGCCATTCGAATGATCCACACAATATAGAGAAAATCGCATCCCCGCTAACCGTTTCGCCCAGGTCCTCACCATATCCGTCTAGAACACCAACACCAGAGCCTCTTAAGACACAGATGATCAAATTGTCGAACATTTTAAATGATACATCAAAAGGCTTGTTACTATCTGAACTGTATGAAAAAAATTCAAAATTTACGGATGATCAGCGATCGGTGCTCATCAATTGTGTAGCTCAATACTTCGATGATATTAGCACGCATTTAACCTTATCAGCAAGCTACAGATTGGAAGACGAAATAATTATCCGGTTTCCTACAGAAAAATTGGTAAGGATTTTTTTGCTTTCAACACGAGTATAATGACACGTTATAATGTTATTTTTTGCAGGAATTTTATAGAACAGGCAAAAGAGGAAGGATATATAACAAATATTGCAATTTGAAAACTTCAATTAAAAACTTCTCGAAAATTATTGAAAAATTACCTTCAACTGAGAAAGGTCCTTCGACTTCTATTGGTATGTTAAATTATTTAATCATATTTTATTAAATTTGCAGTTTAATATTATAAGGCTATTACTTTTGCATCCCATAGAACCGGAAGTTGACGCTGAAAGTTGTATACGTAAACTTAAATACGATAACTTAACTGCACAGGAGTTTGATCATTGCTGGAGAGCTTGCAGTCAGTACCTGCTCAATGAAATACAAAAATTGCAGAGCAGTGCAGCGATTTTTGAAAAATGGCCAGAATATAAAAGACCTTCAGGTTACCGATTGGTGAGTATTTTGCAAATTCTAAGTTTTACTTTATAAAGAAAAAAGTAAACTACATTTTCAACTATTTTCTTTCATAATTTGCAGGTTGAAATGGATTTCCAGATACTTCACAACAATAACCGCTCTATGTTAGATAATTGGAGCGAAGATTATAAAAAATTATTGGATTTTCTATCATCCGAAGGCTCTATTAAGGAGAAAAATATTAAGGCAGTTATTAAAACTTTAAAAGAAGGAACAAATTTAACTGAAAGTAAGCTAAAAAAAGATATATTTAATTTTTTAATGATTAATGTTTTCATTAATTTGTTCAGATGGTCAATTCGCTGCATTGCTCTGGGCTCTTCATGGCTATCTCGTCCCTACACAGAAAGTTGTCCGTAAAGATAATACTGGAAAAAAGTCCACAACGAAATACACCATCAAGGATTCCCAGGAATCGTTCCTTTTTGTAGGCAAGTGCTCCCAAGAATTGGAAGATCATCTACGTTTTATACAACAGAAATCCGAAAATATTCAGCCTTTTATTTTAGCCATTGGGGAAGACGTGTTAAATATTAAAGAACTTTTTTTGTATTTTGACGGAGTCAAGTTCCCTTTTCAAAATTTTATACGAGCAGTAGATATATGTCTTAAAATTTTCTTTCTTTTTAATTTAGAATTCCCAATAGCAAGCTTGTCTTTCTGGAGTTTCATTCAAGATTATTTTTTCAGTATCAATCCTAGCAATAAAAAGTTTCCAAAAGTATCTATCCTTATTCAGGAGCTACAAGACAAAAAATAATGTAATGTAAATGTATATATTTCTGCTTTAGTATAAAGAAAAAAACTTTTTATTGGCAAAAAATGTTTTATTATATAATATGTGTAAAAGGGATAACGTAATGTAACTTATATTCTATTTATGGATTATTTAGTTAATTTCAATAAATAATTTTATTGGAAATTTTTCGTTTTATTAAAATTTAATTTTATTGAATTAATGAATTGTGATTATTACGGCAACGTACGTTCTTTCATTATTTCAACGAACATTGGTTATTGAATTAACGAACTGTAATTATTACGGCAACGTACGTTTTTTCTTTGTTTCAACGAATATTGGTTATTGAATTAACGAACTGTGAATATTACGGCAACGTACGTTTTTTCTTTGTTTCAACGAATATTGGTTATTGAATTAACGAACTGTGAATATTACCGCAACGTACGTTTTTTCATTATTTCAACGAATATTGTTTATTGAATTAACGGATTATAATTATTACGGTAACGTAACTTTCTTCATTATGTCAATGAACTTGTTTATAATTATTTTATTAATGAACAGATATTCATTATATTAATGAGCTAGTTCATCGGACAAATATTAATAAAATATTAATTAATATAATGAATTTTTTTGTTATATTCACGTACCTTTTTGGTTCAGTGTATGTGATCAGGACATTTTAAGGAACCTAGTAGCAATACTTCATCCCCTTATCTTCCGAAAACCCTGCATACATATTAAGTTCTCATATCTTATTGGATAAATTATGATAATATAGGAAATATAGGAAATTTGTCCGATCACATCACAACTTTTTTCTAACGAAGTATACTAAGTTTGTCGTTTCGTTTGTAACAGCTAAAATAATGATGGTAGAGCAAAATGGATTGAACACCCATACACAAAATTAAGAGTTGTTTTAATTCTGGCATGTCTGTCCGTCTGTCTGTCCGTCCATACACACGATAATTTGAGAGCCCGTGTATCTAGCGAACTTAAATTTTGAATATGGCATTTTAAAAAGTAAAGTAAAATTAAATTCAAAATGGGACAAATCCGGTAACTCGTTCGTAGGGTTGCCATACAAAACTTTCGTCTTTTACTACATATACTGTAAAAACGATAAGTCGTATACGGTTTTAATGTATTGAAAAGTTCTTCAGAATATGAAATCCTATAAACTTGGTTATAATAATTTTTTTCTTTCCGACGAATCGTTCTAGAAATATATGCGAAAAACCACTTTAAAAATCAAACTTGCACAGATTGGTGACCATTCGAAATGATATATGGGCAGTCATCTAGGGTATCATAAGAAACATTCTAGCTTTTTTATTTGTTTATACACATTGTTATGTTAGAAAGGGTCAAGTGACATCTATTTGAAATGGAGACTTCGCGTAAAATGAGTAATAATGTCCAGACACTCAACTAACTTTAGGATCGGAAAATCAATATTTCTGGAGTGGAATCTGCGAGAAATTTTTGGAGAAATTGTAGAGTATAAATACACCACTTGTCAGCGCTAGGATCGAATCTTGTCTTATACAGTGATGTGAATAAAAATAGGCGAAAGTATTCTGATTGGATTACGATAAGTTGATTAATTGTTTGTGAGTTTGTAAATGTAAACAGTAGAGTGAAATAAAAAAAAAACGTGTGGATTATATCTGAAATATTGTGTTTTGAATGATGAAAAAAAACCAAACTGGCAACAATATGTTCTAAAATATATTTAATTTTTTTATACAAATTAGCTGACTAGCGGCTAGTAAATTACAATAAATTTTGTTCCACAATCCTTTTTCTGAGTCAGAAATGAGTTGTTCAAATATATCACCAAAGTGAAATTCTTAACCATAAATTATAGCCTAAGGTATTTTGTTGTCATATTTATTACTAAAAGGTTGTCCAATTAACTTCTTAGTGGTATTTAGAACTAAAAAAAGAAGTAAACGCTGGAATTGGTCTAAGACCAATTCTTATGATACCCTAGATGAATATTTGTACGTATTTCGTATGGTCACAAATCTGCGCAAGTTTGTTTTTTGAAGTGATTTTTCGCATATATTTTTCTAACTGTTCGTCGGACAGAAAAATGATTATAACCAACCTTATAGGATTTCATATTCTGAAGAACTTTTCAGTACATTAAAACCGTCTAGGACTAATCGTGTGCCCAATATACGCAAAAATCTTAAATTTTTATATGGCAACACAAAGAAGAGGTTGCCCGATTTTGTCCATTTTCAGAATTATATTTACTATTTTTATGGAAACACTGTGCCCAAAATTTTAATTCTCTACGTTGACTCGTTCTCAGGTAGTGTCCAAATATGCAGTGAAAAACGAAATGTTTGTATGTATGACAACCCCACGAATGAATTGCCCGATTTCTCGCATTTTCGAACTTAATTTTACTTTTTTTTTAAGGCCCGTGTGCAAAATTTCTTCAGCTCTCTAAATGGACGCTGTCTCGTGTTATCGTGTGCATAGATGGACGGACGGACAGAAGGACATGTAAAAATCAAAATAACTTTTAACATTATGTTTAGGTGTCCAATCCATTTTGCTTTACATCATTATTTCTAGATGTTACAAACGGAATGACAAACTTAGTATACCCTATGATTTCATCTAAGGTATAAAAATAAAAATTTGTAGGCAATTTTAAATATGTATATCAACATAGATACTATGGAGATAAACGAATTTATTTACCAATATTATTAGAATTATTTTACCTTATTCTCGTTCATTCTTGTAGTTAGAAATATCTTTCCTAGTAGTTTCTTTAAATAAAATTTTACTTTCTTTTCATATAATATCGAACATTCCAAAATTTACATATAAGCTGTCAGTTGCTTTCTCGCGGTATTAAAATTTCTTTTATTTTCTTTAAATATCGTATGTAATTATTCCAATATTTGGGGATAGTCACCTCAATGATAAATAATATAGGACGACCTTTGAACTAAGTAGCGCCTAATGTCCTATTTTGCTGAAAATTTTTACCATAAAATATATGTGATACCAAACTGAGCTACAATGTAAGAAATTAAATCTATTATCTTTATTCTATTTACTTATTTTATAACACTCATGTTGATGAAAATCTAATTTCGCTATGCACATCACAAATGACACCGAAATTCATTTAAGTCTGGTTCGATTACTTGAACTACATAATCTTGAAAAATTGTTACAGTACTTAGCAGTACTTATATAGGTAATTTTGAACATTCCGGAAGTAGCACTCTCTAGCAGGAACCGAACAGTGGCATGCGGCCTACGGGAACGCAAGTTTATATAACGGTTTTCAAAACATAAAATAAGTTTTTCATTTTCTAACTTTTTATTATAAAAGAATGACATCTTAACTTTTTATACAAATAAGAAAAAGTCAAATATTTATGCAACAATACTCCTAATTAATTATTAATACTTCATGTGCGGGAAAGGTAGTTCTACCCGCACGCCGGACTGATGCTAAACGGCGGGACGGGTAGTTCTAACTTTTTAATAGACTCTACTTTAAAGGCGGGAAAGGTAGAACTACCCGATTTGTGTATACGAATGTTGTATACCAATTTCTTGGTAAAGGTCCAAACTACATCTACATGTATAAAAAATTCCAATATACGTCCACTATACCCTTTTGTCTTCGTGACCATTATGTAGTAAATAATAAGTAAAAAAGCTAGAATTGATCAATGGTGCACTATGGGATTGATAGCTGAGGTGGAGTCAAGCAAAAAATTATAAGATGTACGCACATTAAGTGTTAATAGCAGCCTTTCTTCTTCTGATTTGTTCGCTTTGTATCAAAATTAACATTTTTCTGCCATGTACGTGCGGTCTGTCGGACCGCAAACTGCAATATTAGGACACAAACACATGCGAGCAGAGCTTGCGACTGACTGGTAAACGTCTACTGCTTCCAAAGAATACACAGCAAGTAGATTGGTTTACCACAAAAATAAAAGGGAAATAATATTGGTGCGGACTCATCCGCACGCCACTTCCGGAAGGTTAAACCTTTCAGTGGTATCTCCATACATGTACGGCCAGCCTCTTGTGATCCAGATAGATTATCGCTGTACACGTACGTCCAGCCGTGGTCAAGCCCATTTTGGGTGGTTTTTTCCTATATGTTTTACATCATTTTTTTATACTAATATTTTATTTGTATTTTTATGTCTAAATATATAATAAATGAATATTGGTGAAAAAAATCATCGAACTCTCTGATCGCTGGGTCGAAAAGTTCGATATTTTTTCTGCATCTCAATACATTTTGTAAATTCATTGAGGAAAAAAAAAACATTTTTTCTCCAATGAATTTCAGTCTAATAAAGACGAAAAATTTCCAGCTTAAAAAAAATATGTAAGTATACTATATATAGAGTTTGGAAACCGCAGACGAAAAATTTTTCATATTTTTATAGTTGCAATGCACTATAACCTCAAAAATGGGAAAAATCATGAGAATGACATATCACAAATATAAAATAGTTTATATAAAAGGTTAATAACCCCTAACGGTATATTGTTCATATTTTTAGATTTTCAATGTACTATGACTAAAATAGGGGAAAATATTTTGTGAGTTTCATTTCTTTCTAAGTGTTGAATTTTCAACGTTTTAACTTTTTGTGCAAACAAATTTACAACCCGTGCATACAAAAATATGTTGGGTTTTACATAGATGTGAAATATTGTCAGAAATCTATATTTCAAATTTTATTAAAATTGGTAAGTGGGTTTAAAAGTTATCTATCTAAAAATTCAAAAATAACTCACTAATGAAAGGGTTAAGGAGAACACGTCATTACATATATCAGGAGCTAGTACTAGAGCCGAGCTTCAAATGGTACAAAAAAACTAGGTCAAAACAAGTCAAAGAAGTGAAAAAAAAAGTAGAGTGAAGATGATTTTTTTTTATGTAAGTATATTTAAATTTTCACAATATTATGAATTCCATCAACACACATACTATATGTGCAGATGTTTCTAAGGTGAAAATAATTTACAAAAATACCACATCCACTTTAGTTAATCCTTAAAATTAATTAAGAGTAAAATTATGGCGGCGTTATCTTTCCACGGGATGGGCTCAATTAAAATCCACCCAAAGCAAGCTCACAATAATTTTTCATAGCATTCTGCTGCGAATGCAATTAAGACCCATTTGAGTTGCTCTCGAGGTCCAATTGACGATGAAAAAACTTCGTTATTGCGAGCACTTTAAAACCGGCATTTAAGTATTAAGTGTCAACTAATTATTAGTGAAGAATATAACACATGATCGCAATATAATTCGATTTATTCTCCTTGCCATGTTTAGTTTAGGGACAGAAAGTGTCTACAAATTAAAATGACGACTCTTTCCATATGCCATTCAAAAGTCTTCCGACCACAGATGGCGTGTTAAATTCGCAAACAAAGCAAGGTATTGTGTGTGGCCGCACTGCCCAGCCATTAATCAAGAAGTCTTTATTAACTGTAATATCCTTAATACATTTCTAGAGACGTTATTTAAGTCCCAATCCACTCCGGGACGCAGATCTATTCCTATTTAAACAACGATAGACTATAGTTCATGTGTACTATACATCTGTTGCCTCTAACATAGGTTTTGCGCACAAAGCATTTTGAGATATTTGCCCATGTAATGTTTGCCGACCCCGAACACTTCTTTTGGTTCTCATTTTTCTATAGTTTCCTAAGAATGTGCTTTGTCACCGTGTCATTCGTATTGCAAGATCTTCATTCAAAACTTTGACACGATTTCAAAGGAATTTAAGTGAAATCTGATCATGAATTGGATTTCTTTCTATAAGATTCTACTCGAATTTGAAAATAATCAAAAATATATAATAAAGGGGATTTCCATTAAATCTTCGATGATCTCAGGTCTTCTTTTGATTTGTATAGAAAACTCATGAATCTCTTTTATGTGATGTTTGTTAATCCATCATACGTCATGGCCAGCATTTATCTGTGTCATTCACCTCAGGATCTTGCAGCCCTTCTTATCGGTGGTTAATATCTGTCGGTTGTCTTTAGTAAACACATAGTGCAATGCGTGCGCAGTATATCTGGCGGCTTTTCTTGAATTTCCGTCCATGTGTTGCTGTTCGATTTCTGTCATTTACTTTACTTTACTTACTTTTTTTTTACAATTTCGTAGGAGGATGATGGAAAACCAACTAAAGTCATGCATGGCTATGCATTTCTAGCCGCGAGATTATATCTATTGAAATACTATTGGCATTCATACGGTACGATTACGTGTGTACACCTCATTTCCTTTGGTAAATAAATTTTTTATTTACTTTTTTTTATCAAGAATTGTATACAAATTACAAAATTATTTACAGTCATAAATTAGAACCGTTGCTGGACTGAACAATTCGATTTATCGTTGCTCTTAATTTTCCCACGATTTTCTTAAAATGCTCAGTGTGAATGGATTTCTAATAAAAATTGGAATTTGGAATTAGATGTTAATTGCGGAATTGGCATTTGAAATCGTAGTTTAAAATGGAATAAAAGTTAATGTTTTTTTTTTTTTTTGTGGTATGGCAGGAATTAAATGAGCTTTCTTTGACTTGTGATTTACTTTCGTAGGTATACAGATACGAAGCTAATGATGCGGGAATGTGGAAGGTGAAAATCGATATTAAAGTGAAACCTGCTTATGGGTTTCATATTCCTAAGGTTGTATAGATACTTAATTCGAGCAGATAATACCATTGAATTTCATGATTTTTAATTTAATTTTGCATCATTTTTTAAGAAATATTATTCCTTTTTGTTCCTTATATTTTCGAAAAAAATTGCTTTTAATCAGAGAATAAGTCTGATTGTGTTTGCTTGTTGTATGTATTTGGCAACACTTTTTTTTAATTAAAATTATATTCAAGTGTACATAAATCATATCAGAAATAAAAAGACGCCCTTTGACCTGACAATTTTCTATGTAAAGAAAGTATTGAGTTGACTGACGGTAAAACTTAATGAATTATGGCGAGCAATAAACGAGCGTGATTTTCATTTTAAAACTTAATTAGGTCTAAAGATATATATATAAGGACTGATTAAAAAAAAACTGCGACCACCTATTCCCTTCTATTATTCATCACCAGGTAAACAAAATTAAGGAACGCTGGTAAGATTGCATATATAAAAAGTTGTGTACAAATTATAATTTCAAACTATTAAATGTAAAGTTCTTATGCAGTGAAAATGTAAGTCAGCCAGGAAAAATGTCGGAAATTAATTCTTTCCACAAATATGAAAAATCCGAATATGTCTCAAATAGATTTAGCTATATTCTCAGTATATTTAAGAAATCCTGTAGTGTCAAGAGAAAGTCCGGGTCAGGAAAGAAATCAGGTTCAGTAGACCAAAAATTGGCCAAAGAAATGGAACGCCATCTGTTACGGTCCATTGTATTAAAAAAAGGGAAGGCCCCGTATGTTCAGAAAATACCGAACAGAACACCAGAAAAGAACCAAGTTGCAAAAATGTATGTAATCCAGGAGCTGGATTTTTTATGAAAATTTCCTGATAAAATTCGACTGCTGCATTATGAATGATGAAACTTAGGTGAAAGCGTTTAGGTAGGTTGTACCTATTTCGACGAGTAAAGGCTTGCACACACCGACGCGGTGGCAGTGGCGGTAGCGGTACGGGTAGCGGTGATGATGGCGGTGCGGTGAATGTAAGCACGCACCGACACGGTGGTACGGTTGTCGAAACATACACAAAATGAAGTTAGTTTTGAAAAAAAAAAGAAATCTAATATCGTGGTATTCTAGACCTGACACCTCATACAGAATTTTGCTTAATTTTACTACTGAAATCAGTTCTTCACTCATTGCGATGACTGCACTGTCTCAACTGACATGAATTTCGCTATCGCGTTGGCGGTGAAAATGCAACAACTCACCGCCACCGCTTTTGTCACTACCGCTACCGCCACCTCGTGACGTATTTCAGGATAGGAACCGCCTGAGAGGTTGTTCTGTCGACCTGTTGATCTCACGCAGCTGCTGCAAGATGAAGAGGTTTTCCGTGGTTGTTTAGCCTTGCTGTATAAGCTGGATAAGATTGCTGCTATTAGTGCCTGTAGTGTTTCGGCAGCAATTCTTGCACTTGCCACAGGAAGTCAATATGTGTAGATAATGTGATCTTCAGGTCACAGGCTTTTTAAGATTAACTTGGGAGGCCTCTTATTACAGTTCTGAAACTGTAAAGGAGGCCCGTCACTGTTGAAGGACATGCGACAGGTTAAGGTATGGTTAGGGTCTCGGTAAGAACAGTGCCCTGTACTCCTAGATTGATTAAAGGCTAGAAAGATACTCTAGAAAGGATTGCATATATATATTAAACTGGGCTGTCCCAATGACAGTCCAGTTGATGTTGCTATATGTCGAGCAGTGCATAGAAAGTGTTATATGATATGCCCTGCTCGGTACAAGATTTGATCGAACAATTAGGCAGGTTACTTCTTCGGACAATCTCGATTGCGAGATAATACTATCCTCTGCGCGAGCTTATAGGATCTTAGTTGATGCCTTTTACCGTTAGAACCGTACATCTAAATTGAATCCTCTGAAAGGAGACCTTGAGGGAATCCTAAAACGAATAACTTTAGTATAAAGATGGGGATTTCACGAGTTCTGTCCGAGATCTTCTTAGGTGTCTTTGTCGAAGTAAAACTAGTATTTCCTTAAAAGCGAAATTTAAATAGTTTATTGCCAGAAAATTCTATCGACTTTTTTTATAAAATGTTTGCCTGTTCGCTGACATTACACATAATTTTTTTTTTTTGTTCAAGAAAGAATTTTTTTGGGGTTTCTCCGGTATGTAGCAAAAGCTAAAAAATGTTCTAATTTGTTATTTCATCACACAACCCATTAATTTTTGGTGACAAGTTTCAAGTCTTGGTTTGACTCATCAACAGGTCCCAAATAGCGAAATTAGGTGATTTGAAAACAAATGAAAAAAATGAAAACAAGAGAAGGGTTGTGTGAGGAAATAACAAATTAGAACATTTTTTTGCTTTTGCTATATACCGGAGAATCCCCAAAAAAATTCTTTCTTGAACAAAATTAAGTTTAACCCGGTAAACAGTCCAAACGTAATCTTTTTATTTATTATACATAATAATTAATAACTTTGTTTTTTCAGTTTTTCTACATTGATTCATAGCCTACTTAACTACGGCTTCCAACGCTTAGCAAGGTATGACTAGCATGCGTTTTAGAGAGTGAATTCACGGTTTACAGGTTGGTTTGATAAATGTTCGGAAATGACCCAACCGACACAGACACGTCGCACAAGCGGACTTCAACCAGCTTCTACGGCAGGAATTTTATGTGGCAAAAGAGCGATGACGCAGATCCCAAGTTTAAGAATCATCGGAAAATTACCTGATAAATACGTAATTTGGCAAGCAATATGTAGGTACGTTTGGCCAAATATCATCACCTTTCGTGAGAACAGGCACAATCAAAACGAATGTATACGTCAAGGAGTGTTTTCAGTAGCGCATTCTTCCGTTCTAAAGAATGATGCGTCCGCTTTCTTTTGGCTGAATCTGGCAACTTGCCAATATGGGAAAAAATCGAGTCAGTTGAGCACTTCTCTAATGTCGTTTTCGTTTGAACATCAGTTTCACTCTGGAGGCAAACTAAGTGCTGTCAAAGCGTTCGTTTGAAGCAAAAATGACGTCATGGGTTGCCTCTGGTGGCAACCCAAAAAGCATCAGTTTCACTCTGAAAATTTACTCGGGTACACTATGAGTTCACTCACACAAACAAAGTCTAGTTGTGATTTGATATTATTTAATTAATTTTAAGGTCAACAATTATTATTAAGACCACTCTACTATTATTATTATATTATCCTCAAAATTACCAACCAGTTTTCGTAAAAAGCTCATAGCTACTTTGACGTTAGTATACATACACAAGCGAACTTTTTCAGGTGCACTCTGAAACCGTTCGATTGAACGGGGTTGCCTCCAGAGCGAACCTGGATGTTCAAGCGAAAACGACATTACATGCCACTCTTGAGTATAAAATATCGTCAGATGCGTTTGATACTGTCTCTATGCAAAATTTATGAAGAACGTAAAGCAAAAAGTTCAACAATTTTGTAGCACGTATAGTAATTATATCATGTCGGTTGTTTACATCTAATGCAGACGTAAAAGTAATCGTTCCACAAAACATTATTTCATAAAAAAAAACAAAAAAAGGTTTTTCTTGGTGATTTCATTATTCACAAGTGGTCGGTTTTTCTCTGAATCAGTGCTTATATCATTGCGGAAGTGGCATGTAGTAATTTGACATATTGAGACATTTGGGAGAAGGAGAGATTCTTGAGCAAACTTAATGATAGTTTAGAAAACTGCGGTCCAAAAAAGTGATTATCCAAAATGTCCCAAGTTAAGGCTATTACTGAGGTCTGCCCTAAATTAAACTTTAGGATGTCTCCATTAGGGGACCGTTCTTTTAGCAGTTAAAATATGACAGCGGAGATTCAGAGCTGAAAGATATTAAAAAAAAGAAGAAGAAGCATTTTTATAATTTTAATAATTTTTTTCTAATATGTTGATGTTTTTACAAATTTTTAAGTTTTTTTAGGTGATATTTCTCAGAACTCTGACACGAAATGTTTTTAGTGTGCTAATGAATGGCCCGGAGATAAATTTAAGATAAATTGGCTGGAGACTTTCTGGTGGTGTCACCTCTAATCAAGAATAATAAGCCACATTTAGCGTGTGACCTTAGTACTGGACTCGATCGAATTTAGGATAAATTTTCACCAATAGTTCTTATCGCGCTAAATTTTATATAAAAATTTAGTTTAGCACGGAACTCAGTACAAAGCTTTAGACTGAATAAGGTAATTATGATCTGAATAATCTGAATAAGGTAATTACGACTAATGTAATGAATCATATAAAATTATAGGAAACGGATTAAAATGTTAGACAAATAGCCACTATTATACCATTTCCCGTGTCTTCAAATAAATAGAAAAGATGCAAAATTAAAAAAAATATCACGTAGATTTCCTTCTGGTATCTGACATCGGCTGATGATTTTTGAATAAGTTAGAAAAGATAATAGTAAATGATATGGGTGATGGATTGTGGCCGTTGAACCTCATAATATATGCCTAAACATGTTTTCATCTAAAGAAGGTTATTTAATTATTTACTGCCCCCTTAATCCCTTAAGGATAGGGAATGGTAACTGTACTCTCCGCCGACCGCCATTTTGCTTTACATATTTTAGCTTACTTCATGATTTCTCTGGTGATGTAGATTCAGTTAAATATGGTTCCAAATGGTTCTTGAATGGCCTTCTCTGATTCGCAACGGTATGATCGTACTGTTTTCACTTTGGTGTTGAAAAGTTCTTTGTTTTAAATGAGATTTCATTTTAGTTCCATATCTAGGACAGCTGAGAAAAGCTATTCCTTAATTATTTTCAGAACATCTTTTCATATTCTCCGTTCTTACGTAGAATGCGAAGATGTCATTTGAGTTTATCTATATTTCTTTGTTGTTGTTGCTAAATTACGTTTTAAACCTTATTAACGAATTAACATTGAATATGTCAGATAGTCTACCATTGTGAAGAGCTCGACCTGCATACGCGTTATTGTAAAGAATCGTTATCAGCTCTTTCCATATGTGATAATTGTCTACTGATGTGCTCCACAAAGATCAGCGAATTGTTAATGTAATGGATTGCTGTGGTTACTTTTGATTGTTGTATCGACTATTTCGAGGATTGCTTAAGTTAGGACTTTCGTTATTAGATTCTCTTCAAATTTTGGATGGTATAGCTTTGCAGGCTGTTTCAGGATTTTTCAAGGATTAAGAGGGCAACTACTGATATGCCTGGACTGAGTTTCAGCAACTCGTATGTGATGTTGTCTATTGCTTCATTTTATAGTGGATATTTTCATGTTCTGAACCAAGTATTAATTTATGACGGTTGTACGTTCTAACTATATTGGTGTTTTCCGAAAGTGCGTGCATAGGTCCTGTTTAGAACGTTGAAGAAAAGTTCTTCTGTCCTAAATTGAATCTTATTGTTGGCCATTAACGTGACATTCTGGCTCTTTACTGCAAAGTTTTCTTAGAAAACCTTACCGATAACTATTTAAATAATGTGTTGGCATAGACATGACGAGGTGGTGAATACTTCCAATGTGTTATTCTTTGAAGCTTTGCATGAATTTTAAAATACTTCTCTACTTACGACTGATAACAACATAGTTATAACTATTAGCTTTGTTGGAGCCGATTTGAGCATTCATATCCTCACTGCTATCATGGTAACCATATTTTATATAGGAAGGATATCGAATGCTTTAATAGGTCGCGTTTATAGAACTCGGACTTGGTTTGTATTTTCTTCAGTTTTTTTAGTTGACGCGTAGTATAAACCTCTCCGCAAATGATGACTAAGTTATGAACCAGTTCATATTGCTTACTTGCAATATTCTTAGGGGGAGTATGAAAAGCTGTGCTCACCTAGGTCAGTTTGTAACTTTAATTTATTGTCAATGTTTAATTTTATATTAATAACTAATGGACTATAGTATAAAAGCTGATCTAGCTTTACAAGGGGTTTACTGGAATTCATTGTGTGTAAGCTTTCTTAAGGCACTGTTTCGCAACTATATGCATCCAAATTGCTATACGGACTAAGAAAGTCAACGTGATCTTAACTTAGTAGGCTAGAACCTGCATGAACATGACTATTTATAACTAACAAAAAAAAAAAAGAACAATAGTCTCATTACATTGTCCTGAATTCATGTGAATTTTGTTGTGTGACGAAGTTTTTGAAGTAGGGGACTATTAAAGCTGCTTATCATGTGGCTGAAAGTTCAGTGGAAGATAAACTGGTAAATTCATTCTAACAGAAAACCTGAGACCTTTTTAGAACCGTAATTCGTTGGATTAAGGGTGTATTTGGCTGATAAATGTAAAATAGTGTTGCTTTCTGTAGACACCTAAAAATAACTGAAATAATTAAGAGTATTCGATTACTATTTCATTTGCATCAATGCTAGGAATATATCCAGAATTTTCTAAGCCTTCTTCTAGTCAGTAATTTTTTAAGAAATTCAAGCATTGCATATTGTAAATCATCCGAAATGGAAGAGGGTCTATTTATGGATATACTATACGAAAATAAGTTGTGCTTATGACAGTTCGCAATACTCTAATAGCCCCATTAAAAAAAGCAAGTTGTGTGAACTTAATTTGATTGTCCGAAAATCATTAATGGGGTATTAAATTTATGCTAGGAATAAAAAAATTGTAGAAGAAGACTTAGTTTTGGAAATAGGAGCAAAAACGAAAGTAACAGCAACTTCACTATACTTTCAATATAATCTCTTATTAAAAGCGAGGCATTGCAAATCAAGTCTTCCGGCTCGAATTGAACTCTAATCTACTGGAGCATGAACAGTTTATTCAGTCATAATGATGCATTTTGGGTGGAATATTAACGAAAACATATCTTTTAATTCCGTTTGGAAATAAACTAATGACCAAAAATTCCAACATGTTCTCCATTATGTTTACTTCAATTTGACCCTAGCATTCAATTAAAATTTAAAAGAGACCGTAGACATATTTCTGAATTACTAAAAAAAACCATGTGTAGAAATTATGAATTAACATTCCACGAGAAAATAGTCCGTCCAGAAAGGAATAGTAATAATAATTTTAAGCTCAAATTCTATCGTACGTGACATAAAATGCATAACAATAACAACCAATGCACAGCACAAGATTAGATATTTAATTGATTAATTTGAAGTCATATCTGAAGCAACCATGCCCATACTTTGCATACAAAGAACTAAAAATGCCCATTTACATACAAGTGGTTTTAGACCGTGAGTATAAAAGGTTTTATTTCGATCCATGCACAGGTTACCCCCATATCCTCATATGTATGAAGAAGAAAAAAAAATTAAATTTATGAAAGGAATGCATAATCGGATAAGTGATTGAAAGAGTGCTTGGCATGTGACTTGCATTGCATCGACTTTTAATCGAGATAAATTAAAGATCAAAAATTACTCAAATGAAGATGTAGGAGTCGTCGAATGATGACAGACATGATGGTAATTTTTTTTTATTGCTTGTTTCTGAACTAATTTTACAGTTGTCATTTCCATCACGCTTTCATTGCTGTCAAATATCAATCTTCAGAAAATATTGAATCACGTGAATACGAGACATTGAGACTGGATATACTGTACAGGTAACATAGTTAAAGCATCTTGATATCTGATTAGTGTGCCTAATTAGCGTTCACCACGTAATACTAGAATGAAATTTGATCAACTTCTACGAGATCAAATGACAACTTTTTATTTCCGTGTTGTTTTCCTAATGAGTTTTCTTCAAGCAGAAATAAATAAAACATTGAGACAGATTAGGTTTCATGCGAAGTAAATGCATCCGGAAAAAAATATCCTATAGTAATATTTTCGTATAAATTCGAAAATGATTCAAATAAAATTTACATATGTACATAAGTACAAATATGTAGCAATAAATTGACAGAATAAAGAAAGAGCTTCGTAGAGATTGTAATTTTCTATAAAATTCAAATCAACCGCAATATACAATGTAGTCCTTGTACATACTTTCGGTTCGTGTTATTTTCCTTCAGTTATGTCTACATAATAAGTATATGAGCAGTTATTTAATGTATGTACATACATATGGTGTAACAGAGTAATATAAATTTAATGCCAGTGTTTGTCATAGTGCCACTACCGATGTATAAAATGAGGTAACTCGTAAGGCTTATCTATAACAATCCGAAGAGTGCTGTGGTTGTTCGGGGATGAGTTGGAAATCTAGAAAGATAATTTCCCAGAGAGATAAAATCCAGAAAAAAATTCAAAAAGACGTCGCGATTGCATGGGGTATATTTTATTTATTTTAAATCTGCAGAAGGTAAAATACAATAAATAATGAAAATGAAACAATTTAGAATTCAATTTTCTAATCTTTTCTAAATTTCTTTTGGATTTTGTCTTTCTTGATATTGTCGATCCTGGAGCACAGCACTTCTGGATGTTGTTAATTTATCTCCGTGGAATTTTTCTTCATGATTGTCTTGACCAACTCAATAAAGCGGAATACCCAATTTAGGGATTACATGAGCATTCGTGAACAGCCATGGAAGATGTTTTAAATGATGCATTAAGATACTCTGAACATAATTCATTAACAATAATTTTTCTATTAAGCGGAGAAAGCTTTGGTGTGTGGTGGTCAAAGTTTGATTTAGTAGGTACATTTTGGAAAATCTAGTACAGAATCAAATTATTTAGGTCTTCACAAGAAGTTTGCGTACCTACACAACTATACTCGGAGGCTTAAATATTGATCCCGATATTCACTATGTTAGTAATATGTGTTTATTATTCAGCTTAAAATACATAATATAATTATGATTAGTAGAGGTGTCTTAAGCTAACGCTCACATAAGCCACGGCTTGTGAGTGAGCGTTGTAACAGTCACGCTTATTTTCCATCTGTCTAAGCTACGCTACAATATTTTAAAAAGATTGACTAACATATTATGGTTAAATGAAAATTCATTACAAAACTTAAGATTATTATAAATTCATTATATAAAAATGTAGACATTTTAACAAATATTTCATTTCAAGAAAAAAAAAAAAAAAAAAAAAAAAAAAAAAAAAAAAAAAAAACTAACAAAGGAGGTACATTATTGATTAAATTCTAATATTTCATCGAATATATTAGGCCTAAGAAAAACATGCACTTTGAGAAGGCTCTTATAATTCTCTTCATTAAGCTGTTGTTTCAAGACCTGGGGAATCGCAATATATAATTTGGGACCAAGGAT
Organism: Dioctria rufipes; assembly: GCA_963924295.1. Lineage (NCBI taxonomy): Eukaryota > Metazoa > Arthropoda > Insecta > Diptera > Asilidae > Dioctria > Dioctria rufipes. Next base: position 73,923,649 of record OZ002740.1, on the reverse strand, counting down.
ACTACTATGCCTTAAACAACTTGTTTTGGTACAAAACTCAATATTAAGGGGTCGAGTTGTTTGCCGGCGGGTGAGATGCCCAGAGCAGTGAATTGGGAACCTGTCAAGTTTTCGGAACATGAATTTAAGCAATGTGAATAAATAGATCTGACGTATAGTCATCACTTTGAATTCGTTAAACGCTAATGTGGTTGAAGAAAACTTTGATTTTTTAAGGCACATTTTCACAATTTTACTCTGTAAGTTACATAATGGTGTGATTGTGTTCGTGAACGTTGATCCCCAGGCAATGATCCCATACTGTAACAGAGACCGCACTATTGCATAATATATCATTTTGATGTAGTAAATTTTTAGTTCATTTCTAATTATTAGAATTTTGTAAATGGTTTTCCGTATTCTCTTGCAGACATTAGTTATGTGTTTATCCCAGTATAATATGTTGTCTATAATCACGCCTAAGTACTTTACATCTTTAACAGAATGTAGTGTTTTTCCATCTACTTCCACTTTATACTGATCAACATTTAGTTCTTGTTGGCCTTACCCGAAAAACATATAATTGGTTTTGTTTAAATTCAACGCAAGCTTATGTTGAGCTAGCCAATTAGACACCTGTCTGAAGCCACTAGTTGCTAGAGATAATAGTGTATTTGTGTTTTTGTGTTTAAACAGGAGGACGGTATCGTCGGCAAAAACTACAGCATGCCCCTGCATTCCATTGATTTCTAATTTGCAAAGATCGTTAACGTAGATAATAAAAAGTATGGGACCAAGTACTGTTCCTTGGGGTATACCACATTTAACTATTAATGGATCACTTATGGCATTTCCTATTTTCACGGCTTGTACTCTATCGCTTAAGTAAGAACGAAAAAATGATAGTTCTGTACCCCGTATTCCTATTGATGATAGTTTGTCCAGAAGCTTACCATGATTCACCGTATCAAAAGCCTTTTTTAGGTCTAAGAATATTGCCATAGCTTTCTCACTGTTATTAATTGCAGTGTTAATGAATTCGGTAACATCATAAAGGGCATCGTTAGTGCTAGACTTATGTTGAAACCCATATTGGTTGTCAGCTATAATATTATTGTTATTAAGGTAAGACATGAGTCTGATTTTAATGCATTTTTCCAGTAACTTTGCTATGTTGGATATAAGTGAAATAGGTCTATAGTTATTGAGAGTAAGTCTGTCATCAGTTTTATATATAGGTATTACCACTGCGGGCTTGAGTTTACAGGGGAAGGTACCTTGCTCCAGACACAAATTGAAAACGTGACATAAAGGGGAACTTATGTAACATGCCAACATTTTTAAGATTTTAGGAGTGTCATTATCTAAACCAGCAGCTTTACCTAACCTCAACACCAATATGTGCTAAAGTATTTCATGATTAGTAATAAGGGAGGATTGGAAGGAGAAATCAATACCCGCTTCATTCGCTATTGTTTGGTTCATGACCATTTCAGCTCCACAATTCACGGAGTTTGAGATATATGCAGCCACTGAGTTAAAATGCAGATTAAAAGCTGTGGCTATATCTAGAGGCTTATTTAATATGGATGCATTTGTTTTTATTTCCCTTACAGTGCTATCACGTTTACTCTTGTAAGTAAATTCATTGATTTTAGCCCATAGCTTCTTAGGGTCATCTAAGACTTTCCCTATTTCCGCTTTATAATAAATTTCTGTTGAAGCTTTAATTATAGAATTTAGCTTATTCCTATATTTTTTAAATTGTAGGCCAGCGTTATTGTTAAAGGGTTATCTACGTACTGTCTTTGCAAGCTTATTTCTACGATTTACAGATGTCAATATTCCTTTAGTAATCCATGGTTTTTAAGACTTAAGTTTAGGCGTAGTACGTGCATATTTCTTAACTGTAGAAATTTTTATATGGTCATTTAAGATATTATAGAACATATTCATGCTCTGTTTAGGTGATTGGCAATTATACACCTCTAACCAATCTTCTTGCTCAATCCTTTGGATGAGACACGGATAATTTACAAATGGGATGTAGTTTTTCTCATGTTCGCAATCATTTACAGCTTTGTCGTTATCAAATTTAATCTTCGCTAAAGTAGCAAAATGATCCGTGATATAGGTCTCAAGAATTACAGGTGAAAATATCATGCCTTCATTACCTTTATAAAAAATATGGTCCAAGCAAGAAGAGTTGCCAGCTGTAGCTCTCGTTACACCTTTTAAAGATCTATTAAAGCCATACTTATATAGTGCATCAAGGTAATCATTTGAAAATGCAGTTATGTTATTATCTAAAATATTAATATTTATGTCGCCAATTATTAAATGATTTTTTAGACAAATGTTTTCCTGTAAGAAGTCATCGAGAGAATTAATAAAGTTATTTGGCAAGAAACTCGGGGATCTATAAATGACTGTGATATTAATTTTTTCACGATTTGATAAAGTCAATTCTAAATGCAGACAATTAGACTCCAGTAAAATGTGGTCTATAATACGGAACATAAAACGGTTATTCACAAAAACAACCACACCATCACATTTGTTATGCAAATTAGGCTTGTTAATCATTTCATATCCATCTAGATTAAAACAATCAGTTTCCCTGAGCCAAGTTTCCGTAAACACTATAATATCAAAATTTATTCCCAGGTCCTGAAACAAGACAATAGTTTCTTCAAAATGTTTGGAGAGACTTCTAATATTCACGTGGAATATTTTTAAATCATTTGCAGTGGCACTATTATTAAAAAAATGTTGGCAATCTACTTTATTATGTAATATATCAGTGCTGCTGCTACTTTCTATAGTATTTCCCTTTTTTCTATTCGAACTGAGGTACTAGATTTTTCCTCGCCTCAGCTAATTACCAGCTACAACTCGCGGAAGATAGGGAGGAAACCCCCGCGGAGGTGGGACGTTTTTGCCGGTTACTACATTTTGCATATTTGCATTCTACCATGGGCATTAGTGCTCTGTTGTGAACATTTTTCTCATAAGAAGTCATTTTCCATGGCGCACCAATTCCGCACAATCATGAGCAGTAGAAAAGTCCACTTTTACACCCAAGAGAGTCGCTCAATATACATATGTACATATAGCCGATCGCCAAAGCTTTCCCCCGCTTAATAGAAATAAATATTGTTAATAAAGTAATATTCAAATAATCATAATGCATCGTTTAAGGAACCTCTCATGTCAGTTGATGTCGGCCCTAAAGTTGTATGAAAAGTGGGTAATACCTATTATAGTCCTATTCCCCGGTTTGAATTCGATTCAATACAATCAAAGGTTCAATAGTTCCTCTATTAAATATTTAGCTTTCGACATTTTTGAACTATCTGTTATTTATCAAGAATAGTGAGGGAAATGATTAATTCGAACTAGAAGTATCTACAATATGATAAATGTCGTAAAACTCACACAACTAAGGGTTTTTTAAAATTTGATATCAAACAGATAAAAATGTATGAGTTATCTCCAAAAACAGATAATTTTGATTAATTTTGGATGTCATTTGAATAAATTTAAAATTTAATTCATTTAAAAAATAATAGGTTTATTAAAAAATTTAATAAAAAAAAAAGTCGGATTTAATCAAAACTCCTCACGAAAATCAGGTCTGCCTTAAATCCAAATAAACAGGGTAGAGTATTTTGTAATTGGTGGTCATTAATGAATCAGGTTAAAGAGTTAGAGAAAAAATTGTATGGTGTGGCGCAATTTTAACGTTGTTAAAATTGTGATACATTACTGAAGATTTTTAGGTACCGGACATAAAGTATGAAAGGTATGAGAACTGGTTATGCATCGCGAGGAAAAGGAATTATGCTACCTATTATACGAAATTTGTTTCAAGCCGAAAGGTTACGGATCACCGAAGATACAAATAAAATCATAATGTCAATTAAAAGAAAAAACATTCAGTTACGAATCACCCTATACCTGAAGCATCATTGAAATTCCGTCCCTACCTGCCATTCAATTTTCTAATCAAACACTTCAACCTATCACCTGTTTCGTTTCATTTATGAAGACCAATTATAAATCACCATGTATAAATCCACACGCAAGGATGTTTTGTAATACAGGGCGTTTTGCATGCGAAAGTCCTGCCAAAGGTTTGATTTGAGGAACACAAATTTATATATCAACTTTGGTTTGTAATTTTGTTCTGGGAACAAATTTTCTAAGACTCCCTCGCTGGATTTGCTTAATAAAAGATACAAATAATTTTGGTTCATTTGGACACAGGCCAAGTCTTTAGGTTTTTCGTGTTCTGATATTTCGAACACTATTTTGGTAGCAGGACCCTAAATTGACGAAATTAGTAATTTGTTTCAAAACTAACACCTTCAAATTAACTTATTTAACCAATTTTAATAAAAATTTTATTTATGGAATTTATTGGTATAAAAAAATAAAGTAAATAATCGTTAATTTTTATTAAACTATTCAAAACTTCAAACTATTTAACATTAAATTTTCGCAATTACTAAAAAAATAATATCTCTGCGTATTTCGCTCTTCTTGTTAATTAAAAGGAAGTTGTTTTCTAACTGGACTTATTCTTTATTTTATTTTAAATTGGCACATTAACATTAAGGTGTATACTAATATCCCCTAAACCCTGATGGCAGTGTGGACTTCGAATCTATGTAAAATCATGTGAACATAACTCCGGACATTTAATTTAACATAATATGTACAATTATCAGGGAGAATAGTTAGACTTTATAAATTTTTATATTTTCATTTTGTATTCGTGCAACGACGCGACAACGAATGGTAGAGCGTGTTGCAATAACATGAAAAGGTTAATGCAGAAAGTCACAAAAATATCTGGTTTTATGTGGACAATATGTTTTACGTTTGGAAATAGCAGTTAAGGGTTACATAAAAGTGGTGGAAGGTGGTGGAAGGAAGGAAAGAATGAATGAAAATTACCCTGGAATTCTGTATTGTTCGGCGTGAAAATGCTAAGAGCTAACGGAGCGTAATGAAATGTTTCTAAAGTGTGCTTCCATGAGGTTAGGGGTGCAAGAAAATTAACAGCGAATACAATCGAGGGCTTTTATATTCAGAAATTTTGCACAAAGATAATTTACAATAAACGAGGACTTGAGGGAACAGTTTAGATGTTTTTTTTATTATTTTGTGTGAAGTACTTGATATGGTTGAGAGAAAATTTGTATATTCATACAATCGATGATGGTTCAATGGATCTCCATCGAGCCTGTTAAGAAAGATATTCTGGATTCAAAATTACATTGAGACGGCGTGGTCTTGTGCGACTTTCGTTGAGGGCTTGAGTTCATCAAGCTCTTTCAAAAAACAGTTACGCGAAGACAGACATTTCCAAATTAGTTAACATAGTTTGGTTGTCGTTTATTGTACTGTTTTACAAGAAGGTGTACTATTCAACTTGAAATCAGTCTCTTCTTTTAATATTATTGGCAAGAAGGAGATAGCCAATAGATTCGGGGACATGGGGAGATGGCGGAGGTGCTGATCTGATGTATGACACTATTGAACCTTCGCGGATTGTAAGTCCGAGAAAAGACAAAGAAGACTGTGCAACATTTAGACAGTTCGGGTTAAAGTAGCATCATGGAATTTTACTCTACGATCAATATTACCTTGAAAGGAGAAAGATATACAGCGCAAGTATTGTATGCAAAAATAATCAGACTAGACTAGCCGGAAAAATGGGAATGCCTGACTTAAATAAAGCATACCTTACGCTGACTTGATTTAGGAAGGCAAGCGTAATGTATTGATGCGTCGTGTTTTTTAGTATGTTATATACCTTTCAGAGAATGATTAGAGAAGGTAGAGGTAAGGAATAGATATACATTCGTGTTGTTATCGTAATAATATAGAAATTTGTCGGCTATTTGCAGAGGCTTGCTCGAGGGAGTTCGTGCAGGTCGAAATAAGTCATTTTTTCATTGTTTTTCTAGGAACAATGAAGGAAGGAAAGTGCGTATAGATGGAAAATATTTTGATTTGTGCATTATTTTATAAGAAGTGGATTATTTTCATTTAAGTACGAGATTCGAATAAGTGAAGACGTGTTGTTTTTCTACAACTCTCTAAGAAAGGAAGAAAATAAAACAGGAAGAGTGCTTCGCTCCACCTTCCTGAGAGTACAGATTGAATGGTTCTTTTCAATCTTCTGGAAAATTCATACTGAATGGCTCCGTATACTTTTCTGAAATGGCAGAATGAATACTTCCATTGAATTTAAAAGTAATTCTTCTTTTTACCTTCCAAAGAAATGAAAAGCAATGCTTCCTTTCACCTTCCAAAGGAATGTTTCTTTTCACTTTACAGGTCATGCAGAGAGAAGGTGTGCAAGTGACCATCTTATATACCTTCCCGTCGTAGGACATCAATGGTTTAAAAGAAATTAACTGCTGGCTATGAGAGCGTTCACAGAGCGTTCATAGCGTTCACAGTTTCGGAATGCATCTGAAATGCTTACGTTTCCCGTTGGGAGATATTTCATCATTTACCATGGATGTAGCTACAAAGGAGCGACATCCGATATATTGGCTGTGCTCGAATCGATATAACAAGTTATTGTCACATAACCAATGAGCTTGCACGCTCTTTTATGGCTGTGCGCCCAGTACCGCCCCAGGTATGGGAATAGTATTTCAGTCTAGGTCAGATATGCGACTTGTAGTAGAGTGAAAAATGCTTTAAGGTTATATACCTACATGGAGCAGTCATTTAATTTACGATCATCATAAATTCAGTAAAATTTCATCATTTATGGCAGTCAATAATCCAGCGGGAAATGGAAGCATTTCGGATGCATTCCGAAAACATTCTATGTAAAGTGTGGATGTAATACGCTCTGAAACTCAGTTCATTTCTTTTAATGAATTTGATGTCCTACGGCGGGAAGGTATATAAGTTGGTTATGGCAACCGCATGCAGAATAATTAATGTAATTTAATACGACTTATGTAGAAGAAAACAATCCCATCAGAAGAATAATTAAATAAGAAGTTGAACAAGATTCGCTCCGGACCCCCCTATGGGTACGTGTTTAATGGCTTCTTAGGGGTAAACGAAAAAAATTTAATAATGCGGATGTTAAAAATATACTAATCTCCTCTCGTCGGAACGCTTCGCTAGAATATAAAATCAACGATTCCTCGACGTCTTGATGCCGTAACAACACAGGAATACTTCGCTGCAATATAAAATTTTTTCCTTAGAATTGCTATGAATTATTGGAGGTCGACAACAGATGCTTGGGCCACTTACAATTTTTATGAGCATAGACGCGTACGCGTAGATGAGCAATAAGCATTCATTTCTTCATAGAAATTTACAACAAATGTTTCGGCAGAATTTTTATTCAGACTGCTGGCCGACTGCTGGAGTTACTTTCAGACACAATGTATAATAGATTCCGCTCGGTGTATGCTTGGAGAAGAACATGTGCAACCAATAAGAAAAATCCTCTTTCAAACATTACAATATCTCGAAGAATTTTGGATATATCTGATGATGTTGAAGCAACACTGATTGATCGAATTAAAAAAAGTAAGATTTTCGCTATACAAGTTGATGAAAACACAGATGTTGCAAATTTTGCTATTTTGCTTGTTATTGCGAGGTATTTAAAGGACAATGAAGCCGAAGAAAACCTTTTACTTTGCTATGCTCTGTCAGAACACACAACAGTTGAGGATATATTTAAAGCTATCGATTATTATTTCAAAGAAAAAGGAATAAATTGGTTTAATTGTTGTGGGCTATGTACCTGGTCTGCGTGGTCGTGTCATGAAGATAGCTGCTAATGTAAGTTGGAGTCACTATTGCATCCAAAGGCAAAGTTTGGCAACTAAGCACCTTCCAGTGAAAATAAAACTTGCTCTTGACGAAGCTACGAAGGTGGTTAATTTTATAAAACCCAGGTCAACCAACTCGAGAATTTTTAAAGCTCCTTGTGAAGATTTGAATGGTGTTCATTCTACTCTGCTCTTTCATACAGAAGTAAGATGGCTATCTCGAGGCAAGGGCCTCACCCGGTTGTTCTTACTTAGACATTAAGTACAGGTTTTCTTCAAAGAATATCCTTTCCAACTTGCTTCCAAGTTATACGACTGTAATTGGCTTCAGACGCTTGCATATTTATCAGATATTTTCCGACGTATAAATAATTTAAATTTAGCTCTTCAAAATAACTCCATAACGATCTTCCATGTTTCAGATAAAATTGTACCAATGATTAAAAAAATTGATTTTTGGAGGACATGTATTAAAAATGTTCAACCGCAGGTATTTGAAACTTTGCATAATTTTCTATCAGAGAATAAGCTTTGCGTCTCCAGAGAATTGAGCAACACTTAAAAGAGCTAAAATCAAGTTTCGAGAAATACTTTCACAAACCTGAAGAAGGAAACAATTGGTAATGGTCTTCAAATGAAGAATACTTTCGAGTAGCTAAATTATCTATCAAAGAAAAAGAGAACTTAATTGAACTTTCAAATGACTCTGCTTTGAAAGTCGAATTTAAAGGACTCTGTCTTATTGGTCCTTTGGTCACATATCAGCACTGAATATGAACAGCTTTCTGCTAAAGCGCTTAACGTTTTGTTGCCATTTACAAGTACAGTGCTAGTGGAAAGAGCTTTCTCTTCGTATCTCTTTATTAAAAAGAAATACCGTAATAAGCTGAATGCAGTTCCAGATTTAAGAATATATCTTGCATCAATCGAACCTGATTTCAAACAACTATCTGCCTCAAAGCAAGCTCAAGGATCTCACTGAATATAATAAGTTGAGTTAAAATTAATGTAAAATTGCGAATATTTAACTTTATGTTTATAATAGTTTACAAATATTAAGTATGTTGTTTTTTATTAAAAAATTATATATCTATAAAAAAAAATCTTTTAGTTTTCATCAATAAACATTCTGGGCATACTCCTTGAAACGTTGTTGCTATTTATTTAGTGTTAGTTTAAAATAATAACAATTACAAGTATTTAAATTATAAACATTTCTCTAATGTAAGGGGTACAATTTAGGATAATGAACTGCCAGGGGGTATGCAAACCAAAAAAGATTGATAACCGCTGATTAACAAATCAGTGTTTCCTTACGGGTTAAAGAGTAAGTAACAAAATAAATATTGTATTTCAGAGCAGCTAGCTTTTAAGAGTACTCCTCAAGAAGACTAAGTTGCCAGCCTCATCGCAAATCGACGAAACAAGACTTACAAAGTAGTGTCTTCCTAAGTCTCATCCACTCAAGAGCTATTTTTCGTATAGGGAATATGCCAGTCAAATGGGTCGTACTAACGACTGACAGTTCCAATCGCCTTGCAGGTTCGTCGACTGACTTTCATTAGCCTCCCTGTGCTAAACAAGTTGCTCCACTGAAGCCTGGTTAGGCATATTCATTGTGGTCGTCAAGTTAACATAGGGTTGACGGGAACATGACAAAATCCGGAAGTGACAAAATCCAGAAAAATTAAAAAAAAAATATCCGGAAATGAGAAAATTCAGAAGTGACAAAATCCAGAAGTGAGAAAATCCAGAAACGACAAAATACATAAATGTTGAAATTCCGAAATTGTAAAAATTGTTATAATTCGCTTCGCAATTCTCATATTTATACTTCGTCGTTGATGTTATATTAATTTGTGTTATTAATATAGTTGGAAGTTTTCTGATGAAATATCATCTGATGGAAACCTAGCACCTATGTGAACGAAATAGATTAACCCAACAATACCTGCACAAGGGTCATGAATTTTGAACGGCGGTCAAGAAACATTATATGAAATTTTGAAGTGTTGATCGTGATTTTGAGATGGCCTAGGTCCAAAATGTATGATAATTCGAATCAGAATAAAAACTTTTAAATTTTGGATATTACTAATATAGAAAAATTTTTACGTTGAGGTATTATCCTACTCTGGAATGTATGAATCAGTTCTTATATGGTATATCTAGGTCTGTGCCTAGGTCCCATTAATTAATGAGTGCGTAAATAAATGAATGTGTGTGTTGAAGTAGAAGTGAGGGGTGAATAAATGTAAAAAATACATATACATAATTTGTTTGTTTTTAAAGTAAACGAAAAATTTCCGAACTCGCGCAGAATTCAAACTAAGAGGAAATCCAGAAAAAAATCAGAAAAGATAATCGCGCGCTTTCTATTAACATAGCACGAATACCACTGATTGATAGTCCTTGTTTTCCAAGTTTTCTTGCTGAGGCTCTTTGTAGAGCATACCTACATACCGCAATAATAAAGGCACATGCACGTACCTCAAGAACAAATAATAATAAAAAATAAAAATAAACGAAGCAAACATAACAAGCAAAAGTAAATAACAACAAAAAAAGAAATATGATCGGAATAGCCATGCGCCATTCTACGATCCATTCATAAATTTACGCTAAGTGAAAGAAAGTTGTAAAAATGCAATATGATCACCACTGGTCACCGTTGCACCATGATGATGCATACAATGCATTAATCAGTGAACTTAAAAAAGTAATTGCTCAATGACGCAATCGATAACTGTGTCATATCTACTTAGCATTTGTTCAATAAGAAAAAGATTGCAAATTAAGCATCTAAGCAATACTATGCTTGTTCATGTAGAGGTTAATGTATATGCATTTATCGATAATATATATTTTTGATCGATATTGCTAATATGAGCAAAGTAAGCAATTTTGTAATACTCTTTGTAATATGTAGAATAGTTCTCATGAGAAACAATATTTCGTATTAAGGTTTTAACGATGTAAGCAATTTTCAAAAGTATAAATTAAGTGCAATATGAAATAAAAATTCAGAGTTTTACCTGCAACTCTCGGTGTTTAATTCAATTGCCAGATATTGAGCTCTTTCGCTCCAACATGGCTGATATCAAAGGCTTTTCAGCTCTCATTGAAGATATCCATATTCAAACACCAGATATTGAGCCTTTGGCTCTAACTTGGTGCTCTTTTAAATTGATTGAGCTCTTTAGCTCTGATATTAAAAGTCATTTAATTAACAGATCGAATTGAAGAAGGCAAGCGGAATCTAGGAAAGGAACCAACTTATTTACATCTTATAATAGGTCTGTTTGTTTACTCGAAAGTTTTTACTCGGTGTAAAAAATTTTACGCATTTTTACTCACAAACCGTCTGTTAACTTTATGGGTTCGTAAAAATCGAGTAAATTTATACGTTTCCCCTCTTACACAAAGTTGCACATTTTTACTCATGATCAAGAGAATAGGTCTGTAAGTTTACTCGAAAGTTTTTACCCAGGCTTCAAAGTTTTTACACAGACTCGAAAGTTTTTTACCCATAATGTGTATGTTAACTTCTCGGACTAGAAAAATTTGACAGTTGAATGCATTTCCCCTCCTCAACAAAAGTTAATATTTTAACAAAGGGTAAAGTAGATGAGTAAATCCATTCTTTTCTTCCAATTGTCATTTGAAATAATTCTTTCAGTTGTCAGGGCGATTTTTTAAAAAATAAAATAAGTAAAATGAAATAAGTCCGATTTTATTAAAATAAATAAATAAATAAAACAAATTAAGTACGATTTTATTAAAAACAAGTTATAAATTAATAAAAAAAATTAATCTTGATTTTTGACAGTTGACAAATTTAATTCGACTTACCCAGGCTTTACTCATAAGTTGTCTGTTAACTTTTTTCAGTCTCATCTAGTATTATTCCCTCTACCGCAAGAAAGTTTTTACTTGATTTTTACACAGGCTGTTTTACTCAAAAGTAAACATACAAACCTAATGTGTAACTTCAATATGCAATCAGCTGACTGTCAAAAGCATTAAATTTGAGGTTAAGACGGTTGTTGTGAATTCAAGTGAAAAGTGATTATATGAACTGCGATTTGAATACAACTGTTAAAGAAGGTGAGTTTTTTAAACTTGTTGCAACTTAATTATTGATAAAATAAATAAGCAAACTTGTAGTCGCGGAAGTACTATACATGTAGGATCACCAAGAACATCCCTTTTAATTGAATGTTCGCCGGGAACGCAGAAGATGTTTGAAAATCGTAAGGGAAATTTGTTATTAACTTAAAACTATACATTTTATAACTTTTCAATATTAAAATCACAGATCCGGAAATTCTTCATGTCGCTTTATCAGAGGCTGGTGTGTTTAATGTTGATGAACCAACGTCTGCGAATGTAGATTCACTTCAATCGGACTATCAACCAGTTGATCCGATGTTCAAAATCCAAGCCTTTATCAGGAGGTATCCGTGAATTGTAAGATTAATGCACAGATTAAGCTATACTTTTATTAATAAAATGTTATTACACCTGATGGAAAGAAACTTATATGGATGGATGCGCACATAAAATTGTTGCTCTCTGCAGTGGAAGAGTCGAGACCGAAAGTTGGCCATTCCGCCAAATTGAAAAATAAAAGGAAGATGTGGCGAGAAATACAAACGCGTTTTAATGCAAAAGGATATATTTTCTATGAAAATCAGATCGAGACGAAATTTTCTTCCCTAGAAAGGCATCATAAATAAGTAAAATGCCATAATAAACAAACCAGCAGAAATAGGGCTAAATGTCCTTTTGAAAGGTATGGCACATTTAATATTTTGTTTCATATGTATATTTCAGTAAATTATTTTATGTTAATTAAAAAAATCTTAATACCAAAATGATTTATATATTTTAGTGAAATGACGGCAATAATGGGCGATAGATCGTCGGTTTTCCGGACGCTAATACTTGGTGCCAGTGAACCGGGTGATGAGTGTAGCGCTTCCTTGGATGATACTCCAATTTTGCCAGGTAAATAAAGCGTATATTTGTTAATCTTTATTGTATTTACATTGATTTTATGAATAGATAATGAAATTTCAACTGGTCACACTTCCGAGTCAGCTGAACGAGATTTGAAAATTCGTGAAACACCACCCAAAAAAACATCGAAAGTTGATGTCGGCGGTGAATTGCGCGCAATGAGAGAGGCGAGGGAGGAATATTATAGAAATAATTTCGTAATGTGTGAGGAGCACTACCGGCGGGTCGAAGATATCAAGCGTGATAAATTGAACGAGTTGAAAGATTTGTTAAACGTATTAAAAAAATAAAATAAGTTAAAACGACAACAATGCTACACTCTTTTTTTATCGTTTATTAAGCCTTAATTCTTCACACATTGGATCTTTTTTGGCTTTTCATAATGAAGTGTCATTATAATTGTTGCTACATCCCGCCGAAGTTTCTGCTCTTGAAGTTCCTAAGTTATCTGGGTGATCCATACTTTCAACGTCATCGTGATCTGCCAAATTATGTAGGACGCAACAGGCTCTTATGAAGTGGCACAATTTCTTCATTCCTTTCAATTTGCAGTAGTAAAACTGGCGGAATCGTTGCTTTAGCATTCCGAATTCGTGTTCGATAACCACACGACAGGAACTTAATATTTTATTGTACTCTTTCTGTCCCGTTGTTAAGTGGCCATTATCTCTATACGGCGTCAGCAAAAAGTTGAGGCAGGTATAAGCAGAATCGCCCAGCAGGTGACCTTCTATAGAGAAACAATTTGTTTGTAAATCTTTCTTACGGAAACCGATAGATTCTTACCCCCACACAGTGTCTCTAAATTTGGAAATACTGGAGAATTTTATAACACTCGGCAGTCATGAATAGAGCCTGGAAAACCAATGTATACATCAATGAATTTTGCATTGTTGTCACATATCCCTTGCAAGCACACACTACAATTGCCTTCCCGATCAATATAATCGTCTTTGCCTTTCCTTGGAGGATCAATAATGATGTGTGTACCATCAATTGCACCTAAAAAAAATATTTTTCCAATACATGCTAAAAATTAACTTAAACTTTATACATATTACCAATGACTCCACGAAATCCTTTCTTTTCCTGAAAATGGCTTGATATTTGCTGTGTTTTAGTTTCATCAGGCCCTTTGATGACTTCATCTGCAAGGTCACTTATGAAGGTTATAACTCGATTTATAACATTTTTGACTACCCATAGCGACAAGTCGAAGCGATCAGCAAGATCTCTGTATGAGCATGCCTAATGCGCAGCGAACCACGGAAAAACGGCCATGTGTTTGAAGGGACTGATTCCCTTGTCCTCTCGTAGATTATTAAATTCCGGGCATACTTCAAATCTTATACTAAGAGAGATGAATAATTCCTTTCTTATTCTGAAATGCATACAGAACTCCTTTTCATTATAAGTAGGCACCACTTTCTCAAAATATTTTGTTATGCAGCTTCTTTTCCTGGTGCTTTATGAAAGTTTAACAATTCTTCCACGTCACTCAATTCACTCATACCACTCTCGCTTGTACTATCACTACTACTCGAATCTGCCAGAATGGTTATAAGCAACCTTTTAATCAACGTTTTTTTCATTTTTTATTTAATTAAAGAAAGCTGTTTTACTTAATCGCAATTATCATTTTCACTCCTTGTTTTACATAGAAAACTTATCTGTCAAATTTTTGACACATGACAAGCTGAACAAAATTTAATCGAGAGGTAATTTTTCTTGAGTTATCCCCTCTACCGTATGACAGTTTTTACTTGATTTTTACTCAAAAGTTAACAGGCAGACCTAATCTGTTTTAATTAGAAGAGCGAATAACGAATAAAAATTATCGGACAGTTTTTGAAGTGATTTAACTGATTTAGTTTTGTTACTTCCAGTGACAGTTTTTCAGGCTAGTAGTGGAGTCTAGCATACTACAGGTAACCACGTTTTGAGTTAATGATAGTAATTCTCCACTGGATTTTGTATGTTTACTAGTTTAAAAATTCCAGTTAAGTAGTCCTCCTGTCACATAAGGGAAGTGCTCACAGGTATTTGAATGAATATTTATATTTTTGTACAAACATGTTCTACAGTTCCCTGAATATATATTTAGGTACTCGTTTTAAAAGAATTTTGAAGTCTTAAATACCTAATAGAGATAATTAATTAAAATTAAAATTAAAAAAAATTAAATTAAAATTATTTTAGTAAAATAATCCCCCGAATTTTTGCAACCTTATAATAAGAATCCTCTAAGGCATATACCCTCCTACTTTTATGGACACTATCATGAGGGGAGAGTTGATGTAGCGGAAGCTACATAGGTATTTATGGTAATAATTTTGTCTCAATTTTCCTTTATTAAAATAATAATAATTCAAAGTTAATTAAATTGTCGGTCTAATATTTTTACTGACCGTGAAAAATCAATTTGTGAATTGTTTTAAAACACTTTGAAAACTTTCAAAAGCACTTCAAAATCACAAACACACGCCACTGTACGCAAATGCAGAAAAAAAATACACATCAAGATACTTTATGTCGTTTTCGTTTGAACATCCAGGTTCACTCTGGAGGCAACCCCGTTCAATCGAACGGTTTAAGATTGCACCTGAAAAAGTTCGCTTGTTTATGTATACTAACGTCAAAATAAGCTATGAATTTTGTGCGGAAAGTGGTTGGTAATTTGTTTGCGGAATTATTTTGAAGATAATATTGTTACAAGTGTGGCCTGGTTCCTTATTTAAAACACAGATTATTTCAGATGTAATTCAAAAGTTCTTACTTTATTTAACTTGACTGTTTACTCCCATAATTCACAAACAATTATCAAATCAATTCTTTAGTTACAGCTAGTACTGTACTTCTAATTACCACAATCCAAATAGTTTACTTCGTTCACTTCACTGTGTGAAATAAGACTCCGCCTCTTGGATGTACTCGTTTAAAAAAATTTTCAAATTTTCTCTAGATCCAGGTATGCTTATCGGGTGTTTTTAACAAAAAATAAGCTTTTCAGCTTATCTTTCACTCGTGGAAATAAGTGAAATTGTAGTTGTGGATCATAATAGTTTATAAATTGAAAAATTAAAGTTGACATTGAACACAAACGTTCAATAATTAACAATAGGAAAGATATCGCCATTCTTTCTAACAACGTTTCACCCGTAAAACGTTGCATACACTGAATGTGCTTTACAGAGAGATATTTCCTCAATCGTTATACTCCGGTGAGTATGTGTCAACAGAATTCACCTGTCCAGATGGCACTTGCCGATTTCTTTCCATTTCAGGACGACTTCCCAGATGGCAGACTATAACATAATGATTTATAATCATATTAGGATTTTCATGAAGTTAAATATGAAATTTTCTTAATATTATAATTTATGCTGTGATTTCGCTTTTAAGCGAACGGGCATTGTTTTTTCAGTTGACGACCTAATTGACTGTGGGGACATTTATGATTTTACTTAGCATTTAATTTCTAGCATTTGCAGACTATTCTTCTTCAGTCTGCCGAGCTTTCGTTTAGAGGCTCATCTTGTAAAATGACCGTCATTTTGTAAAAATTGTTAGAAAAAAACGCAAAAGAGCAGATATTTTTATACATTTTTTAATACACCTTTATAGGCAAGCTGCCTTAGATAGCAATGATCGATAGACGATAGGGTGTAAGTACAATGTATTTCTTCATATTTAACAATCGACTGAACAATTCAATTGCTCTGAATTTAAAGAAGGATTTGCCCGATTTAATCCATTTTTGAAATTTTATTTGATATTAAGTACTATGAAAACAGCATGTACCGAATTTAAGCTCTCTATGACCACGCGTTCTCAGGCAGTGTACATATATATAGTGGAAAAAGAAATTTTTGTATGGCAACCTCACGAAGGAGTTGCCCGATTTCTATAATTTTCGAACTTAATTTTACTTTTCTTTTTAAGTAAACGTACAAAATTTCAGCTCTCTAAGTATACGCGTTCTCGAGTTATGGTGCACGGACGAACAGACGGACATGTAAAAATCAAAATAACTTTTAATATTATGCGTGGGTGTCCAATCCATTTTGCTCTACCATCGTTTTTGTGTGCATCACAAACGGAATAACAGACATAGTATACCCTATGGATTTTATCTATGGTATAACAATAGGCAGTCTAAACCATACCTTCTCTGTAAGGTCATTTTCACAATAAAAACAGCTTTAGAAGAATAATTTTCGAAGTAAATTTTACATATTTGTCTTCCTATAGCGAGAAATTCTCACTATGATCAAAATTTTTTATAATTTTGTAATTTTTACTATTTTCCTCAAACATAGTAGATGGGACACGAGTTAAGTAATTCCTTTTGGCAGAACCTGCTGCCTACTCTTGGCCTTTATTCCGAATTTTTCTTTGAATTTGTTAAATAATGTGCAAAAACGACAAAATGAATTGCATTTTGGGTACAGAGTATCATTGTTAGTTTTAAATTGAAAGTTTGAGATGCACAAATTTTATTGCAAATTGGTCTGCTAACAATGGTCTGTCCCTCAATCCCTCCAAGACTCAGGCCATCGTCTATTCCATTCGTCTCAGAAACATCATCAGCCTATCTTCAGATCTTTCCAGCATTCACCTTCTGGGCCACTCTATTATGCTCTCCACTAAGCCGATCCTAAATCTCGGTCTTCTCATGGACTCAGGTCACACTTGGGAGCCACAAATGAATAAGATTTGCTGCAGGGTGTATTATGGTTTACACGCCCTTTATGCTGCTTCTGTGCATTGAAGGCCTGCGCCAGATACGTTTTTCGTTTATAGCTAGATATAGACTATTGCGCAACTATATTGCTAGCAGTTTTAGTTGGAGCGCCTTGAACAACTACAGAATTGACCTGCCTAGGGTTCGCACGCAGTTTCTGAATGGGGCCGTTTTGTGGAACCGTATCTCTGAGGAGGCTAGTTGCGCTGCTACACTGAACTCATTCAAGTCTGAAATTCTGGACTTCCTGACGACAGCTATATGAGGGCTATCAACGCTGCTGTCCTGTATATTTTATAAATTTTTAACATTCTCTACATTTCTCAAGCCAGTTGCCTCACAGGTGTTCCAGGATTGGATATGTTTCCTGTTATCCATCATTCAGAAGCTTCAGTTACCTATATAGAAAATTTTTCTTTTTAGTTTAACTATATACACTCAACCCAATACTAATCAAATTATTCAAACTAATGTAATTAATCTAATTTTTAGCTCGTTGTACTATATTTCTTATCTTACTGATAATTCTGACTGTCATATTCTCTTTTAATTCTAAGGACTTAATATATTTTGCCTATGAACTGGTGCACTGTGCACCTGATTATGCTATATATTATTACGCTATATATTAAGCTCCTAGTTGTATTCTGTTCCATTGTATTTAATTTTTGCTTTCTATGTAATTTGTTACTATACTGTATATGAGTTGTTTTGCTACAGTGTAAATCTACTATGTAACTTTCTAATATGTGCCCAGCGCTATGCGTGCCTTTCGCACGGGGCCTCAAATAAATATATATGTTTATGTTTATATAAAAAACTATTTTTTTACTATAAAAATTACGCGCAATTTAAAAAAATTTACAAAAATAGTACCTATACCATTCGCTCCCCCTTTTAAATACAAGGTATCTCTTGCGATTACAAAAAGGTTTTGATACCTTTATAAATTGCTAGGTTATCATTCTAACTGCCGAGAACTGCATCTGTAATTTCGTTCTCTGTTTAAGTTATAGTGGTCTTATAATTTATTAATGCTACACCTGTGGTAGTCGGACCCCGTTTTAAATGTAAAGCTATAATTCCTTCCATAAAAAAATGCGTCTCTAAAATTCACGCACAGCTTAAATTGTTCGGTTCTAACTTGAACTGACAAAAGTTACAACTACTTACAAGATTACATCCTATTCAAATGAACGTGAAGTACTAATTTCCAGTCGGAACTCTAAAACAATATTTTGTAATAATTCTTCACGGTAGACTATGAGTTTTATAAATTTGTGATTTCTGTGAAAAAAATTATATCGATGCGAACTTACCCTTATAGGGAATTCGAATTTTTTATGCTGTATGTGCATTTTAAATTAAAAAAAGTTATGGTGCGAATTTCCCCACTATATTGTTAAATTCGCTTAGGTGCAAATCTCCTTTTTTACTGATCCTGCTAGTGAAATTCGCACTATGGGATGCGAATTTACCTTTAGTCATACTATATGGTAGTTGAAAATTAAGGTGTGAAGGATAAAATTTACAAGGCTTCCCAACTAACAATTTAATTCTTATAAGTGTTTACGTTTCTAGCACCAACTTTTAATACCAGTGTATTTAATGTTTGGTGCTGGAAACGTATGGGTGGCTTTTATAAACGCATTTTGGCATTTTATAACACTAAAATTTTTGTAAGGCTCCTATGTATTATATCCTGTATAAGCCTGTAAGCTCTGTAAGAGTTCCTGTAAGACAGGTTATAAAACTAAATAGGCTAACTTAGTAAGGTCAAATGAAATGTTATAATACTTATATATAGAGCCACAATAAGCGTTAAAAAACCTATATTTTGTTGTGTGGATATCTTCTCATATTGAAAGTTTACATTGATTTCTTTACTTATACAATACTAATAGTACGTATGTATTACAGTTTGTATACAAGTAATTGGATATGGCACAACAAACTTAGGTATCTATTTACGTGTATGAAATTAAATGGATTATAAAAACAAGTATACAACTGACTCATATATACTTTAAAATTGTCTGCGCGTCGACATTTAATGGACATTTTTCAGAGGTTGTTCCGAATTATACGAGTACAATGCCCCGTTGAATTATTCAATATTTAACAAAAGACATTATAATTAAAATCATTATGCAGAATTGTTACAGCACTTAAAGTTTTATGCGGAGGCTAAGGTACTATGCGAAATCATTATAATACCCATGGTTTTAAATGTAACTGTAAGAGTACCTAAAGTACTCTAAAAGATATCACTTCTATGCCGGCTATTAGAGAGTCTACTATGTTTCAATGGGGATCTTAATTTTAATAAAAAAGATTTTATTCATTTTGGTTATTTCTATATTTAAACCTTAGAAGATCCCCAAATTGACTATAACTGAATTAAGCCACCAACACAGATAACCACGTCTAAGGCAAGTAGCCCATTTCAAAACTATTGTAACACCTAAAGAACCATGAAAATATCATTTTAAGACATTATAGCACTTCAAAGGCCAAACAGGAGGGTGATTCTGATCTTTTGTCGTACTTGAATGTCAAAATATACGACTAAATGAAATGAACTTTTCTACTGATTTTTTCGTGTTCTTATTCAGGTCAGCTACCCTTGCATGACGTAGAATGAACTGAAAATGACACTTCACATTACAAATTCAAAATAATATTTCGAATTTGAGCACTTGTAATGCTCTAATTAGGTGTAGAATTTCTATTTACCAGTGTAAAATTGTTGTCACAACCTCTGGGAGCAGTTGACTAATTTGTCGTATATTTAGTCGTGTTCTTTGACGTTAGTTCACCGAAAATTCAATATAGTTGATTTGGTGGTAGATAATAGTGAAGACACAAAATGAACTGTGTTAAAAGAAAAAGTACGACAAAATATGTCAAAATTCACGACTAAATAGTACGACAAAAGATCAGAATCACCCTCCAGGTCTGTTGTAACACCCCTTTGACACTTAAAGTCACAAGAGGTTCGTTGTAGAGCTGCTATAACACCTAAAGACAAAACAAATTTCGAAGCCATAAGAAGGGCATTAGCACTTAATGTTTGAGATTTTTCTTCGAACCCTGCGGAAAGTTATTGTGTGAAGCACTGAAAACAGTTAATCGTGAGCTGCATGTACATATATTAGCTCAGGTAAGCTTAAAATAGTGGAATTAGTGTGAATTATTTATAGTGTAATTTAAATATTGTTACAGTTTTCAGCAATATGAATTTCAAGATAGTTCAAACTATAGAAGGTGGAAAATGTCTGCTGTCAATTTGTCCATACGGCTGGGAATTGAACAACAAATTGTTCTTGCCAAAACATCACACAAGCAAATTATAAAAGATAGCAATTCAAAAGGTATTACAGACTGGAATCAATACAATTGCGTTTTGCGTTTTTGAGGAGGCTATTTTTGAGCTCAACACATTGATAGAACGAGAAGATATTCCAGCTTCAACAAAAAGAGCTTCTGCATCTGAAAAAAAAAAGTGAAACTACAACGTATGCACATCGGCCATACTCCACCAGCCTCTTTTAATAATATGGCGAATGAAATTCTTGAGCATGACACTAAAAAAAAAAGAAAAACTTCATTATTGATATCCTCATCTTTTGATAGGGATACATCATCACAATAAAATTCATCTTCTAACTCTATAGACCGATTTCATTTGTGAATTCCCACAATTATGTGACATTCAGTAGGTTTACATGAATACTTGAGTACTTGACTTGAAATCCACTTGTAACTCAAGTAGCGTTTTTGGTTGAATTAATTCCAATTACTTGACTTGAAATTTATTTCAAGTGACATTTTACCTTTGACAACTCTGCATTAAGTTCAATACATAATTGCGGATTTTTAGATAAATATCTTGAGAAAAGTGCTAAAAATCACAGTCTGAATTATCAACAACAATCTTTTTGTGGTTCTTCTTTGCCGTGTTCATAATTCGCACAAATGCAAAATGTTAAAGTTGCGTTTACATGCATTTTTTCAAGTAAATCGAACAAATTTATGTGATTTACTTGACTCAAGTATTCTTGAAGTCAATGTGCGTTTATATGATATTTTGATTACTTGATCTCTACTTGAACTATACCTCAAGTATTTATGTAAACGTACTGATTGATTACAACCCGTAAAATTTTCAACGGACTTTTTAATGTGGGATGGTATAAATATTAATCGTACTTGAGCTTGATTCTTTGATTTCATTAAGAAAAGCATTGAAATGTGTTCCTTGCGTTTCATATCTAAATTATTTATTTTTTACTTTCGACGAATAGAAGTATTTTTTATGATTTTACACTGAAATCTTTTCATCTTTGTGTTAACTTCTAGCACTACATACAGAAATGTCAAGAAACTAAAAACACAGACTCATTAAACTCCTATAAGGAGCCCATTGTCTTCATTGAATTTCTCAAGTGTTGTAAGAGTTCTAAATAAAACTTAAGTTTTAAGGAGCTGTAAGTATTATAAAGGTGCTATATAAGTGCTATAGAAGTTTCCAAAACCATCGTTATTACACTAATGCTCGCAGCACTTAAACCCTTATAAGAATGGTGCTTAACCTTTTGAGCCCCAGTGATTCCAATTGGAATCATATGACAAATTTAAGTTTTTTTTGGATTCGTATTAAAGGAAATAGGTTTGCAAATTTGATTCAAATTATTTAAAGAATACTCTACTAGTAGGTATCTAAAACGATGGCAATAAAATATTTTAAACACAATCTTTGACAGTTGGAAATCTGAAGTTTTCTCATTCGCGAATTTCCACCATAGCGAGCTGTTCGAAATTAAAAAAAAAAAGCCTGCATTCTTACATTTGTGTAGGAAAAAAAAAATATTTTCTGCTTGTTTGGAATTTACTTTATTGATATACACCACAAGGTAATTCGAAATTTTAATAAATTGTATAGAAAAAGCAGAATTTTTACATGATTCCAATTGGAATCATTGGTAGCTAGAAGTTATAAAATGCATGACACTTATTAGGTATTTAATTTCTTGAGAAAAATATTTCTGATGTCGACTAAACTTAGAAATGAAAATATCATTGAAGTAATTCTGGAGGGTGATTTATCTGATTTATCAGATATGTAAATTGTGTAAATTGTGCCCTTGTAGAGCTGCAACATCTTGAAAATGAGGCTGAATCTCCCAATATTCCCGAGGAACCAGTTGATTTGTCTGAATTGTGAAAGTGGAGAAGATAGTGATGAAGAAAATATTTCACTGGCAACAATCCAAAGGGACTTAAGATCACAGATTCCTCCTAAGTGGTAAAAGAAGGATATGGAAGTAGTAAATAATAAATGTGAAATTGAGTTTTCTTATCCATCATTAGTTGAAACACCTTTTCAATACTTTACTAGATTCATTGACGACAAAATTATTCAAAATTTAGTATTCCACACAAACTTGTACTCAGTACAACAGAGCGGTGTATCAGTCAATAACAGTCACGATGAAATATGTTGTTTTTTGGGAATACATTTGCTGACCTGAATTATATCCATGCCGCAATATAGAATCTACAAGATACCCTCCCATAACAAATGCAATGGTTCGAAATCGCTTTTCAAAATTACGAACTTACTTGCATGTTTCTGATAATAGCGAGATTTTAAAAGAGATCACCCAAACTACGATAAATTATTTAAGTTTCGTCCTTGTATAACAGCGCTCAAAGGCAATTTCAAAAAGATTGAGGCAGAAGAACACAATTGTATAGATGAAATGATGATCCCAATGAAATCGAAAACAAGACTTCGCTAGTATATGAAGAATAAGCCGCATAAATGGGGAGTAAAAGTTTTGGCTAGAGCAGGAGCCGGGAGAATTTTATATGATTTTGAAATTTATACTGGAAAATCGACTGGTGTTGTCAGCACTCCTTTAGGATTAAGCGGTGACATAGTTTGACGACTCGTAGAATGTCTTCCGAAACAGAAAAATTTTAAAATAAACACGGATAACTGGTTTTCTTCGTTCAGTTTGTGCCGCACTCTGAAGCAGCAAGGATTTCTTTCAATTGAAACCATACGCAAAAACCGCCTGGCCGGGTGTGACTTAGCAAGCGATAAGGATCTAAAAAAGGACGAAAGGGGTTCTTTGGATTTCAAAGTATAGATGCTTATAGTAATCTTCTAATTTTAAAATGGTTTGATAACAAATTTGTCCATGTTATATCTTCTTATAAGACATCATTACCGATTGAAAATGTGAAAAGATGGTCTGCAAAAGAAAAAAAAATACGTGGAAGTACCGCGTCCACACGTTATCGGAGCTTACAATTCAAAAATGGGTGGAGTGGATTTGCAAAATGTGCTGGTAATATTATATAGAACAAATATAAGAGGTAAAAGATATTACCTTCGGATTATTTTTCATTTTATCGACGTAGCTGTTGTTAATGCCTGGCTGCTTTACCGGCGGCGCCATTGCGAACAGCTGGAAGAAAAACATATGCCACTTGTAAAATTTAGAGCAGAAATAAGCCATGAACTCCTTTCAAAAGGCCAATGTGCAATAAATAAGCGAGGTCGTCCCAGTTATAGTCAATTGACTATAAAGAGACAGGTAGTTGCTCCTAGACCACCTCAAGATGCACGATACGATGGATTAAATCATTGGTCTGAACATATTGACCAAACATTCAGCTGCAGACACTGCGTTCATAGTTATACCCGAACTAGATGCGAAAAGTGTAAAATGCCGCTGTGTTTAAATAAAGAAAAAAATTGTTTCAGAACATTCCATCTTAAATAATATTAAGGCTAAGGTTGTAAGTAATCTTATTAGAAAACAGTTACTATTATAGACAATAATTAGTTTTTTTTACATATAAGTACCCCTAACAACTAATTACTCCAATTGGAATCACAAAAACATTTACGTAACGCTAAATCTTTTCAAAAAAAAAAAATTCATTAAAATTATTTAAATATATTCTTTCATAAATAAAAATATTTTCTATTATTTATTTTTTGCATTCTTTCATAATTCGGGGCTGAAAGGGTTAATACGTTTAGATCACTGTGTATATAGCACTTATGTTGCTAGCACCAGTAGTTTTATAATGGTAATGTTGAGGACGTTCTAATGATCAATTTTATTGGGGTTAAGTTTCCGAAACTAAAAGGCACGATAACGAACCTGTTAAGAACTATTAACCTTAAGGAAATCAAGTGGAGAACTTTATAAAACCAGAATTTAAATAAGAACACCAAGTGTTTCAGAGAATGTTACTTGGGTTTACTATATGATTAGCAACAATTGTAGGATTAGCCGGAGAAAAAAAAAATACAAATAATAAACAAACAAAAAATCCTCTTACACAAGTCATTATCATCCTGAATCTCCGAAACCAATAGATGAACTAGATGAACTCAAAATATTTCCAATTTTTTCAAAGATACTATGTAGATATATATAAAATTCTAAAGCCTCTGTGCTTATAAGACCAACACATCTGATAAAATTCAAATTAATACTCCCAACCAGGGTTGCTAGACTGCAACAAATGGATTCTCGTACCAACTTTACAAAAATCTCGTACGTCACGAAAAATTCTCGTACACTAGGTTTATCGCGAAATTTATGAGAAATGGTGGCAAAATTAAAACTGGCGATTGTTTAGTAACATTTTATTTTATTTTTTTATAACAAAAACAATTGGATATCTTTAAAAAAGTTTTATTTGATAATTTTTTTTAAAACAATTTTTGTATTAAAATTGTGTATAGTGTTGTTCTTAAAATAAAAGACATCTAGATCAGGCTAAATTTATCTGGGTCCGAGTCAATATTTTGGTCATCAGGTCATCACACATGATGCCCATGTAGCTGCGACTTATCATTTGGGTGGTTGATTTGAACCAAAAGAAGCAATCTATCGACTGTGTTTGAACACACGGAGGGCTCCTATTATGGTCTTTGTTGAAAGCTTGTTCCTTAATTTTTTTTTGTTCGATTTGTTATTACTAAAAGTCCTCTCGGTATCGGCATTTGAATGTGCAGGAGTTAAAATGGATAGCGTAAATTGAGGCAGAACTGTATATTTGTCCGAGCGCCTAAGTTGAAACTCGATCTTAAATATTGACTCTGCACCACAATTCAAGTTAGTATTGTCATTGCAGAAAAACTATTGAAATCCCTGGGAATTCCATATAGAAATGCCATGGAAAAGTCTTAGAAATCTCTGTGAAAATAATATGGATAAAACATAGAAATCTGTACAAATCTATACAATTAAAGACTTGGAGTCTCGATGCAGTTCCCTACGGCCAAAGAACCGAAAATCCTTGCACAAATAGTACGGATTTCTAGGTAAACTTGTCAAAAATGATAAGTAAAACGACCGAAATTCAATTCGAATTGCTTACTGGGTTGTCTTTGCTTTTATAATTGGCAATGACACCAATACTTCATCCTTGAAAAGAAAGCGTGCTTTAAAACCTATGTAGGATGCATATGCTTACCGAAAATATTTTCGCAAGAATGGAGACATTTTCACCATGTGACTATCAAGGGTTGAATATTTTTCACTGCCAATGGTTCAAACCTGAATTAATCACCTTATGTTACAAAATTTTTCGGAATTCCCCCGAATGTAAAAGCAATCTCCAGCCATTTTCTGCTAGGTGGGCAAAAACTAGACCGTCTAATACCATAGGCAGACGGACAAAATCTATGATCATTCATTCGTAATTAAATTTTTCAAAAACCTAGTTACCAAAGATTTTTTGAATTAAAATGAAAGTCTTGTAAATTTTTATATGTAATTGACAGCACATTTTTAATAATTAAAATTAAAGTTCAAAGCTAATGCGATTTTTGAAAATTCTACGGACGAATAATCATTGGCTTTGCCCGTCTGCCTAGGGTAGCTAGCTTATACATAGTTGTTGCAGATACTATCGGCACTTTCCCCTGAAGTAAATGATGAGATCAAGTCTTGAGCCTAAAACTATCGTTCCCACAGAAAAATAAAGCTATAACAAATTGCAGCCCAACATGTTTTCTTTCTAATGGTGTAGATGTAGAACAAATTTATGGAAATTATGGTGTTCGAACCAAATCCAAGCTACTTTTATATGAAAAACTCCTACAATAAGATAACACAAAAAGTATGTATTCCGGGGGTTACGGCTCTGCTTATTTTTCTTAAATTATATTTTACTGCTCTTTTGCTAGAATTATTTCCACAGTGTGAAAATTCCGGTTGGAAAATATTTGACGGAGAAATTCTCGTACTTTCGCGTACAAGAATACATTTTGCCTCGTACATGTACGAGAATTATCGTACGTCTAGCATCGCTGCTCCCAACTGAACCAAAAAAACAAAAAAAAAGGTTTTTTTTTTCAAATTATTCATATAACCTAATCACAACAACTAGCGGTGCTTACCATTTTCATCGAGTAACATTTTTCCAGCGATCCAATATTTTGTTAAAACAAAGTATAGAATGGCGGCTTGTATCCAATTATGACGCCATAAATTAAACTTCGCCATATCACAAACCCTTGCCCTCACAATCCGTTTTGTAGATCTTTTAGCATTTTCTTTATAGCTAAACATTATACACATGTACCTTGGCTTGTTTTCTATCCAGTAATATTATCCTGAAATTTTTCTTACAAGATTCGTACGTCTACGCACTTGTCAATCACATTATCACCAGAAAACAACACCTGTTGAAATAATCACTAAACCTAGGCCTATTTTGACACATTTTTGTTTAAAGATCTACATAGATATTATGGTCGACATCGACACCATGAATACTTCAGATGGTATAGACGCAATAAATTTTCGGGTTAAATTGTATAATTACTGAAATGAATTACATCGGGAGTATGCCATCTTTTCACACAATATCCACCCATGAACAAGAAAAAGAAAACGCACATTCCTTCACATAAAAATAGAAAAAAAAACACTCAGAAAACACAGAAAAATCCAGCAAAGGATTAGAACTGAACCGTGAGGCGATAAACACGTTCTGTAGAACAACAACAATGAATCACGACCCGAACTCGAACACGGATGTAATCCCAATTCCAAATGGTCAGTAATCTTCCCCACACGTCTTGTTCTGTGAGCAGTGCCAATTGTTTTCTTTCCGGGAATCTCACAGCACTATTTATGTATTACCCTGGATCGTGCTATTTCCAGTTGTTTTAGGTTTTAAAATTGTTCAGCATAGTTGCAAAATTCAGTCGAGTCATTAATTATTATTTATTATCCGTTTTAGTATTCAAATTGACCGTGTGACCGTTTTGTTGTTTAATTCGGGCACAGTTAGTTTGCCGTTAGCATTTCGATCGACTATCGAATGAGTACAGAGAACGAATTCTAACAGCCCAACTGAATCGTTCAAATGTCCCGTCAATACTACCCGATTACAGCTGGAGTGGAGTGGTGGCTTGTGTTGTACAACGGAGCATAGCGCAGCTCCTCCTTAACAAATTCGAATCGTGTCGTAGCCGTGGCCCGTGGGTAGCTGTGCTGTTTGCTTGCCCTTTGTATCTTTGATCAGAAACTCGCCAGATTTTTTATTGTGAAACTTTTGTTGACTGGTGAATTTTATGTGCGAGAATAGCGAGTCTGCGACTGCGTGTTCTTTGCACACTTCAAACACAAGAATCCAAATAAAACAAGCGAACAGGACTGGAGTGGCGGTTGTAAATTGTAATTTGTTGCTATGCTTATATACATGAATTTGAGCTACAAGTGGATGTTGTGAATACATTTATTAAATACATGAATATAAAAGTCGGCTAAGGCTCTAAATACATTTCTTGGGAACTTGTGGATGGAGAGTAAATTCAGACCGCGGCCGCGGCTTGCCGCGGCATTGGTACAATTAGCTGAGACATGTTGCCTGAGCTACTTCTGTAATGTATCTTAACAAGAAGGCTTTAACAAGAGTCTAAATTTTTCTCTTAAGTAGATGGAATTGGTATGTAGGTTGCTAGATACAAAACATAAAATATTCGTTTTTTCTGCAATATACTTGGTGCTGCCGCCTTTTAAATGTTTTCGTCTCCTTGCTCACATTTATATCAATTTTATGGCCATGCAGTTGTTTTTATTTCAGTTTACCAATTAAATATGATCCATTCATTAATCAAATTTAAGGCAAGATCTAACCATTGATAAAATTATTCTCGCAAAAGAGACATTTTGAAAGCACGAAGGATTTTGGGTTTTGTTAGGAAGTAATTTAACTATTTTATAGTGTAATTATTTCCACACCCAGAGAAAAAATTGGTGAAATCGTTTATGATTTTCGATATAAAATGGCTCCATAAACGTTTCTTATTAATTTGATATCGATAATAGTAAAGTGTTGCTCATTCAAAAATCAACTTTATCACATATTGAAATTAATGCTGTTCAATTTCAATTATAGCCTGCCAATTAACCGCGCATTTTGTATAAAATAAAAGCTTACACCTTAGTTTAACAATTTTAAGGCTATGAAGAAATGACTATGTCTTTATAAAAGTACGTGTATTACATGTTATTATAGCATGTTCCTTCATAATTTAACAAATCCTTATAGCGACCGTATTAGGAATTTAAATAGTAACATCGGTTATTTTAACATCGAACACTGTTAATTTATATATGCAACATATATGGATGCCCTTCTTCACCAGTACCAGCCGAGAAACAATAAATGTTGTTTGCTAGATTTATCCCGTACGTCATAGTAAGAATTAATTTTCTCCTTAAAATCATCCCATCTACCTAAGAGTAAGTGCTCTTTGTTCGGATAAAGCAAGTGAAAATCAATTGTTATCTGCAAAAGTTAAGTTAATAATAATAGATAGATAAATTTTAATATTCCTTACCAGTTCATAGCCTCTGGAATCTTTATGTCTTGGCTAAGATCTTAAGTATTCCGAATTAGTTTGCATTTTATTTCTTATGCCGAACGCGAAACGTTTTTTTCCAATTGTCCTTCACTTCTCCTCAATCGTCGCAATTCCTACTAAGTGAAGCGCTTGTGAAATATTTTCATCAATTTGAGTATAACAATCTGAATTTTCGGGCTTTGGTTTTGATTTTGAATACTTGTCATAAAGCTTTCCTCTTCGATTCCATTTTCCTTGTCTAGGATCAAAGTAGTATTCCTGATAAAAAAATTTGTTAGAAGTTAAAGTTTGTATATGAAATTAACATATTAGACATACTTCCCATTCATTAGGAAAAAGGATCCTAATTTATTTGGTCAAAGACGGAAATCCGCTTGGACTTACTTTACATCCAATATAGTTTACGTCCTCTAATATAATAGATATTAGTTCTTGTCTGTGAAAGTCCAACAAGTCATCGTTTTTGGAATAGAAACTCTGTATCGCTTTTCCCGTTTTTGACTTATTTAATAAGTCTGATAGATCTGTAATTTATAGTAGATTAGTAGGTTTTTCGATATATAAAAAGTTAATTATGAGTTTTTGTGTTTCGAAAGGATATTTTCTTATCTATCCGAAAGCAAGAATGAAAATTTCTCATTATAAAACTTCGTAAACAATTACTATTTTTATCAATTTTTACACCAAGTATCAGTTTTATATAATTCCAACTTGCACTAATAAAATCTTATCGACATGCTTACCTTGGATAGTTGTATATAAATCCTCTAGCTTCAAATCTATTCAAAAATTGTACAAATCTATGTCGAAATTTGTTACCGTTTCAACAGCAGGTACAGAAATATCTTTTGGCAATGTTATAATGACATTATTAGATGTTTCTTGGAAGTTATTTTCACTCATTTTAATTAGCGCAAAAAATAATAAAAACTATGAATCTGTAACATCGCTTCTCACATGTATAAATCCTTTATACTAACGATTTTAATAACTGCTGTAATTGTCCACAACACGCTTTTGTAAAAATATAACTGTATATACTTATTTAATATGCTTCACAGAAGGTTTTAACAAAGTAAAAAAAAAACAAGAGGCAAATTACCAAAATCCGATTTTAACGCACGATTTCTTCCCAATTATCAACCAGTGACTAAATGAGTTCCGATTCAAGATGTAATACATACTTTGTACGTGTTTAAAACATCATCGCACGATGTAAATTTTACATTGCATTTCTTTAAAATAAACAAGCACATTTCAAAATCATATACATGGCTCAATAAATTAAATGTGTTCCGATGAAATTCAATGAGTGAAGGTATAGTTTCATATATTGATTATATTGAAATTGCCCAATATACTACAACAAATATTAATTTAACATTGTGAATTTATAAGTATACCTTTCTCAATGTAAATTTGATGTGGCATCGATACACTATAAACGTTCTTACATTTTTAAGAGGAACAACTGTTAATTTTATATTGATCCAATATATATTTAAGCATTGCCATATTAAAGCATAGGCTTGTCAGGTTTATTTAACTTTGTCATTAGTGTAGAAATGTCTTTATTATTTTACATTTTTTATTTATAATTTTACGAGGTGATTTTTTTCTGAGTGCATTAACGTTTTTCAATTATTCTTTGTTTCTATACTTTACATGGTATCTATATTCTGCTATTTACAAATGCTATCTTAGCTGCATCAATTCGGTTCATGTCGGTAGAGCAAAATGGCTTGGACACTCATGCATAATATTAAAAGTTATTCTGATTTTTGCATGTCCGTCTGTCTTTCCGTCCTCACGATAACTCGAGAATGCGTTCACTTTGGCAGCTGAAATTTTGTACACAGGCTTAAAACAAAAACAAAAAAAATTGGTTCGAAAACGGAACAAATCGTACTACTTCTTCGTAGGATTGCCATACAAAAATTTCGTTTTTAACATATATTTGGACAGTGCCTGGTAACGCGTCGACGTAAAGTGCTGACGTTTTGACACTGTTTTTTATACTAATAGTAAGTAAAAGTAAATCGGGCAACGCCTTGGTGTTTCCATATAAAAATTTATGTGTTTTACGTATACTGTAAAAAGGATCAGTCCTAGACGTTTTCATTGTACTGAAAAGTTCTTCCGAATATGAAATTCTATAAATTTGGTTATGATCATTTTTACTGTCCGACGAACTGTTCTAGAAATATATGCGAAAAGCCACTTCAAAAATCAAACTTGCACAAATGGGTGACCATATGAAATTACATAGGGGCATTCCATCTAGGGTATCATTAGAATTGGTCTTCGTAGACCAATTCTACCTTTTTTACTTGTCTTCTTGTAGGCCCAAGCAATTAAATGGCATTCGTAATGTTCGCAATAGGATTTTGGATCTTGTTTTTGTAAATTATGGCTTCACCGCTTGTGTTTCTCGTTCATGTGATCCTATAGTGGGTGAGGTTCCTGATCATCCAGTTCTTGTGATTCATGTCGACGAGGCTTATAGTGCTACTCCTGATTTGATCTAGAGCAGATTTTGAAAGACTAAAGTTGACAGTTGATACTAAGCAATATTGATTGATCTATTTTGTTTAATATTTCAGATGTTGATTAGTAGTTATACCTATTTCCTATAGCTCTGTCCATCTCTAATTTCTTGGTAACGTTGCCATTTTTCACATCGTTTTAGAAGTTTTAACTTATTGATAAGATTTTCTGAATCTTTGAAGATGGCCACTAA
Source organism: Dioctria rufipes (assembly GCA_963924295.1). NCBI lineage: Eukaryota > Metazoa > Arthropoda > Insecta > Diptera > Asilidae > Dioctria > Dioctria rufipes. Next base: position 73,891,424 of record OZ002740.1, on the reverse strand, counting down.
TTTTCTTATTTGCATCTCATCTAGTTTCACGTAAGATATACAACTAAATTTCTAAGTTATTGATACACACCACACATTTAAAATAGAAACTCAAATGTTGACATACCTACATGAAAAGTAATTTTTCTTGTAAAGAATACACGATATTGATGATATAACATATAATTATATCCTAGCCATATGAGCTCGATATATTAGAACTGCCGTACCCCAGTAATTCTTCCATAGTTCATTGAAAAAGGAATTAATTTAACCGTTTCAAAATGTATGCTATGGACATAGCGAATTAGATATTGGAATTATTTCGTAGTGAAACGTAGGTGACTTTACAAACCCATAATTGTACGTACCTTGCACACAATTTTAGAATACATATTTTATTGTGCATGGTAAATTGAATCCCAAATGTAAATTATACGATCGCTATTAGAATACAATGAAGTCAATAAAGAGTAAGAAAAGGCTTCTTATTGTTTCACAAGGTTATTTTATTATACAAAACGCGTTTCGATAGCTAAGCTACCATCATCGGTAATCTTTTTACTTTCTTACTCTTTATTAAATGTGTTTCACAGTGCTCAAAAAATTAATTAAAACTAATGAAGTCAATGACAATAATTAATTCGTCATTTGAAAGCTCGACGAATCACCCAAAGGACAAGAAGAAAGTTAAATCCTTGAAGAACCATTCAGAACAATCTGATCAAAGAAGAAAAGCAATTTCATTTTATTACTATGTTTTGACTTTGTTTTCTTTGTTGGGTATCTATAGTTAACAAATATATTAAAGCATTTAAGGTAACCTTATATTCTCCTTAAAGAAAAATAGTTAGTCACAATGTCGCATTATATACTCATACCAAATCAGCAGAATTGCAATTCATATCTGTCAGGTAAGCTATATTTTTTACACACTATGAGTTCGCACGATAGTTCAAAATAATAAAATAAAGTTCAAAGTAATAAATACGTTGTGCTTTTTATATATTATATTGCTTTTATTGATGAAAAGACCTACAAAAATTATAAAAGGATTTCGGGTGAAAGATTTCTGGAACGCGAGAAATCTTTTATTCTATATTCTACAGATTTATAAAATTTTAGTAGTTTATTGTATACCTTTTCACGTATTTTTCTAAGGCACTAAAATTTTAATTTTATTTGCCATAACGATAAATATTCATAAAATTCTCCTCATTAGCCGTTTTTAAATTTTTATACGCCCTTGTTGTTAAGGCAGCCCTAATTGACATAAGCGTATACGCGTTTTCATATTAAAATATATTAAAAAAAAAAAACATTTAAAATAAATAACTTTTGTCTAATTGCAACTCATACCCAAAATTTTAAGATTTAATCTGAGTTGTAACATTCCTTATGAAACTTTTCTTGTGTATATCACTGAGAAAGCAAATTTTTTTTTTTTGCTTTTTGTGCATTTTATTTATTTTGAAAGCTTTTTTAATATATTTTATTTTCTACTTTTTAGTCATAAATTCTACACACTCTTTCGACTCTCCACTCTCAAAGCCTGACTCTCGAAGCTCGAAAATCCACCCCCGCCCCAACCCCACAAATACGAAAGAAAATTTTACCCCATCGGAAAGCTTCCCATTCACTCATTTTAAATTAAAAAACCCCATGTAAATCCATTCACGTTTACTACCGTAAAACTCTCTCTTCAAGAACAGCTATCTCAGGCGCTCAGACACAAAGTATTTTAGGCAGGGGTTTGTGAGTAAGTTTATAAAAGTTATTTAAAAACAATAAATATAATTTAAAAATTGGGCTAAATCGGGCAACCTCTTCTTGGTGTTGAAATTTAGAATTTTTACATGTATGTACTGTGAAAACGATCAGCCCTAGACGTTTTTATTGTAAAGTCCTTCAGAATATAAAATCCTATGAAATTGGGTATAATAATTTTTACTGCCCGATGAATCGTACTAGAAATACGTACATATATGCGAAAAACCACTTCAAAATTTAAATATAATAAGAATTGGTCTTAGACCAATTTTAGCTTTTTTACTTGGTTTGTTTAAAGAAATTTACCTGAAAATTTCAACTTATTCACGGTTGAATCTAAGCTCAACGGTGCCTCTACCTGACTTATTTAGCATTGTCTTCAGAACTTGTATTCACTATGAGTGCATACCAATTTTGAAGAAATTGTTTTAAATAAATTTCTAAAAAAAAAATAATAATGCTAATCTGGACATGTCATGTTCGCAAGATGTTGGTACTTATTATTCTCCTTAAACAGTCCTCGTCAATTATATATATAATCGTAATGCTCGCCTTCAAAACATGTAGGATATTATTAAATTGCGATAGCCGCTTTGGTTTTCTGAATTTTATGCTTCTTCCGGTCTAAAAACAAAGTCAAACGCCTACATTGAATATCAAAAGAAAAGTATCAGCTGTATAAAGCATAACTCCGGGCTTACAAATCAATGTACGAGTAATATTTTGTTCGTGGCCTGGAACGCAAAGATATAACCCCAATTACGGCACTTATAAGGAATTGTTGAATTTCTCTAGTTTCAGGATGTCAAATCAAAATAAGGAAAGACAAGAGATGCTTTAAATGTTCATCGAAAATGTAATGATAACAATACATGAACAACTTTGAAAATGACGGTACGAAAGCGTTTAATTCAATTCACCTTGATATGCGTTTCAAAAGGAAAGCGAATCATATACATCTGTCACTGTACGGGTGTAACATTATTGGCTTTAGTCTAAGACCAAAAGTAAGATTTATACAGTCATTAAAAGCAACATTTTTTGTTATGTACAGAAACTATACAAATTTGGATAAATCAGGGTGCCAATGTAATAGAGAACTCAGATACCAGTAAGGCTTTTAGTTTTTTTAGTCCACTTCTCTCGATAACGAGATCTGCTAAAGTCCTCAAAAGTACTACAAGTACTCCAAACTTTTTAACAGTTTTGATCAAAGGAAGAATTAGAGCATTCAGCGTTACAGCAGAGAAGATTCCAATCATTAATTTTGGAAATTACATTCATAGTGACATTCGAAAAACTTAAGGAATCAGCTAAATAGCACCAAAGCCGTTGCATTCAATTTAATGCTTCTTTGGAGACCAAACAAAACGTGTTTCAATTCGGATACGTTTGAAGCCACTCACAACACTCGCCTGATAATGTATCTTTGAATTCCAGTCACTTTGAAATATATTAAAGACTGTGTTTGAGCCAAAGCAAATATACTCATCATAGCCTATCGTGTTACCATCATGCGCTCTTATCGGAGATAAGAGCGCAGAGATAATTAAGCATCAGAGGTCACCAGTGTCACGAGCGCAGGCAAAACGTGATAATAGTGGCAGTTTAGTACCAACCATTGAACCGATCAGTTGAATTATAAGTATTAATAAATATCATGAATTAGCAAGCTTTCGGTGTTTTTATTGTTACATACACAACAGACTGTAAAGAATTCCAATCTTTGGACACCATCAACACCAACTTTGAAATGTTCTTCAATGGAAAATAACACAAGCCATTAAAGGACAGAATAATTACATTACTATAACGATATTTCATTAGACACGATTACTTTCTTTCCATCTGTGGATCGTTACAAGACCTCTGACGAACCTATTTTATACAGCATAGCGTTCTTTAAATTCATATATTTAGGTACTGATTTTCCAGTAGTTAGATTCTACTCAATGTGTATACTACTGGTATGTAAGCTGGACAGTATGCCCTTCAACTTGTATATAGGCACTTAAATAGACAGATTCTATTTACTGCTACTTGGGTTGAAATTGGAAGGTAGATTTTACTCTACTTGTGTACTGCTGTTGTGAATTTGGGTGTGGATCTTGCTATATTTTAGTCTGACTTGGAGAGAATTTAATTAAGCAATTACAACTGCCGAATATCACCTTGACTTGATTTCCCAAATAACTCAGACTAAGTACCATCAAAGTTAAGGACATTTCGGATGAGATAAAGTGAGAAAGCGGTATTTATCTAATATTTTATATATATCTGATAAATTTTCTCTTTAAATTATATTCATTAAATATATAAAGAAAAATATCCCTTACCTATACGGACATGTTCTAGTTTTTTTATTGCTTTATATAAACGGACGAAGGACAGTATCTTTTAGAGTTGTTTACAAGCTGTCCCTTTTTCCTGTACAACTCACTTAATAAATTTCGGCGCTAGTTTGGATGAGAAATTTTGTGTGGCATCGGAAATTTAATTATTTTTGTATACTGTTTAACCTATTTCGAATTTATAATTTATTTTTCCTTTATTAAAATATTTTTTGTTCCTTTCGTAGGCTTTGAACAAACGTTTGGCAATGTCTTCATAAATTTTTTCCATTTTGTAAAAAAAACTTATTTCGTTCTGCTAAATGCTGTAATTTCGGGTCGGGGGTATCATAGAGAGAATGACCGGATCCTGCGTACGTGAATTCCCTACCAAAATTCAAATAAAAGTGTGAGTATCCTGTGACAACGTTAACCGCTCTTCTTAATGCTACTGTGATTGAAACAATTTCGCGGTCCCAAATTTTATGATTATGTGATATGTATGACCTTAATGCACCTCCTATGACCTTATTCCAGCGCTTAGTAAAATTGTTCCGTGGATGGTATTTGCAATTAAGCCAGAATTTGGAAATATTATAATTAGAAAGAAATTTTTGAAACTCATTTGAGTGCAAATTGACGGCCGTTTTCCGTGATGACAATCTCTGGCACGCCATATTCCAGAAAAATCCTATTTTCTACGACGATACTTTCTTTGCTGTTCAGTTTGTTAAAGGAAAGAGGGCCACCATCTTCGTAAACCAATCGCAGACGACTAATATACATGTATTACCTTGTGTAGATCTAGGAAATGGACCCATTAGGTCAATTGCGATCATTTGCCAGGGCCGAGCGGCTTCCTTGAACTTACCTAGTAAACCAAGTGGTGGCTTAGTAGTAGGCTTGGACTTTAAACATATCTTGCAGTGTTTCACGTAATCAGCAACATCTTTAGCCATTCCCGGCCAAAAATATCGTTTTATGGATTTTAAAATTTCCCAAATATGCCGCTAGTGGGGAATCATGGTACTCTTTTAAATCATCTTTCCGTGTGGATTCAGGAACGACTCTCTTTGAACGATTTTCATAACTTCGGACTGATTCTATATTTGGTTTAATATATAGTGCTAATCCTTCGAGTTTCCAATTTTTCATTCTAAGTATTTGGGTTGTCTTTCACTCGGTCACACATTCGTAAGTACCAAACATCGCTTTCGTCCGGGAGACATTGAATCAGACTAATCTGAGGAATTCTAGATAACGCGTCTGGGACGACATTGTTTTTACCTTTTACATATTTGATATCAAAATCAAATTGTTGAAGTCGTAAGATCCAACGAGCTAATCTGCCTGAAACATTTTGTTGTCGGAAAAGCCATGTCAAAGGAGAATGGTCTGTTAGTATGAAAAATTTATATCCTTTCAGGAAACCTCTCAACATTTTCAATTTTAAAAATTATACTCAAACATTCTTTTTCTGTTACTGAGTAGTTAAGTTCAGCACCACGTAATTTTCTACTGACATATGCTACAGGGCTTTCGGCATCTTCGTCTGACTTCTGGAATAAAACGCCGCCAATGGAATGATCAGAGGCGAGGCGTCACATTGAACATAAAAAGGTTTTGAAAAATCCGGAGCTGTAAGTACGGGGGTTTTAACCAGTGTGGCTTTTAGATCTAAGAATGACTGATCTGCTGTTTCGTTCCAGGCTAAGGGTTGACGTTTGCGTCCATCGTTCGCGAGATTGTGAAGTGGCCCTACAATCAAGGCAAGGCAAGGCCTATGAAGAGTCTTAGTTCCGCAGAAGTTTTAGGTCACAGATAGTCCAACATGACCTGTACTTTCTCGGGATCAGTTTTCAGTCCTTGTTTGTCTACAATGTAGCCCAGATACTTGAGGTTGCTTCTTACGAATTGGCGTTTTTCAATAGTAATTGTAAGATTTGCATTCTTTAATTTATCGACCACTCGTTCCTAGGTTCGCATATGATCGTCAAATGAATCTGTTGCAATGATTAAAATCATCTAAGTACGTGAAGATATTTTGCTCTGTTGGTCCAAACAGTCTATCCATTAGCCTTTGCTGGGTTGCTGGGCTATTAGTTAGACCGAACGGCATTATTTTAAATTGCCATAAGCCATGACCTGGTACTGAGAAAGCGATCTTCTTTTTTGAGTTTTCGGTTAAGGGAACCTGCCAGAAGGCATCTTTGAGATTAATTGATGACAGATATTTCGCTTTATTTAGTCTGCTTAAAATAGCGGAAATTCGTGGGAGAGGATAGACACATTTTTTGGTAACTGAATTTAATTTTCGGCTATCAATTGACTAATATTACCGGGGAGCACCAGGGACTTACTGACGGTTCTATGACTCCTAGTTGTTTCATTCTATTAAGCTCATTACCTAATATTTCTTGAACTTTTCGAGATACTTCGTAACCCCGCTTCACTATGGGAGGTGAGTCTCCCGTATCTATGTCATGAGCTATCAAGTGGGTTCTGCCTAACTGTTTTTTGTTTAATTTTTCGAATGCCTTACGCACAATTTCTAGTTAACCCATTTGCTCCTCATTTAGTAATACGATATCTAGAATTTTATTTTGGTTGGGGTTAGCGTCTGAAGAACTATAACAGGCCCACCATTGTGCTTTACGAGAAGACTAATTGCGAAGGCATTCCAGAGGTCTACGCCCCATATTAAGGTTTGATTTAAGGTTTCTACTACTATAACGGGTATTACCTTGAGTTGATTTTGAAATTCTATAGGTACGTGGAATGTACCTGTTATGCTGTGGCTTGAATTATGAGCTGTCCTGACTACAGGAGTAAATGTATATTGTTGTTTTAAACCCAGGGAGCCTAACATTTGTATACCTAATTTGCCTGCTACAGAACAATGTGCACCACTGTCTAATAATCCAGTTATTTCAATCCCCATTACTTTTACAACTCTTAATATTGTGCGTAGGTGTCCAACCCATTTTTCTCTACTAGCATTATTTCTGTGCGTTACAAATTGAATGGGCAACTTAGTGTACCCTATGATTTCATCTAGGGTATAATTGAGTAAGTTATATACAGAAATGGGCTCTCCAATAGTAATCGCATCAACACCTTGCGGAGCTTCGTGGAGTAGTTTATAAATTTTCGGCCTCCGTAAAGAGTTATTAGCTCTTAACCTATTCTCAAAATATTTCTCAAAACTGTTAGCAAAGATAATTTGCTCCCTTAGTGACTGAAAATCGCAAAAATCCTCTAATTTCGGTATGATCTGAATAGGTTATGAGCTAATAACTCCTCAATGGCTGTAGATAGCACATAGGTTGTCAAGGTCAAATTACAGAGGAGGAATTTACGGTTTTTATGAAAACAAAAGTTATGTTAAGGACATTTTTGCGAAAAAACTAGAGGTCAAAGTAAAAGAAAAACAAGGTAAAAAAGTCCAAAATTTTTAGTTTAGACCCCATAACCCCTGAGGGGAGTAGAGTATGGGGCTGGTTGAGTAATCGTTGAAGAGGCCATGAACTTCTTCATACAATGAGCTTTTAACTACGCCCTGTAATTTTTAATACATAGGGGGCGTTTTGTGATAAACTAGTATTCTTAAGCACGCTGTAAATCCGAAACGGGTGATAGCCCCCCCCCCCCCGGCGAACAATTTTATATTCGTCTGGGTGAGTACTATCACCTATTGGCGTCTTAGATGAAAACACTCTGTATATTGACAAGGTTCAAATATTGAACCGGTTACATCGACGCGGAATTTCTCAAAAGATTACTGAATTCATAAAGATTTTTTTATAGTAATGCGAAGTTTTCTACAATGAAGGAATATCCGACAGGTTTAGTATAAATTCCGGAGATCTACAAGAATATGTATTTTTGTCGTTATTATTTCTTGTTACTAGTAACGATTTCCTTGTGAAAGCACATGACAATGCCCGGCATACATTGTTGACTCGTTTTCATTGTGGTCTGCTTGTCTGAAAATTTCGTTACGGTATTCATCTCTAAATTGTGTTTCAGAACGAACCTCTTCAGAACTTGATGAGCAATTATAAGATGAACTTAAATTTCCTTTGCCTAGCGCATCTATATGTAGCATGGAATTAAAAACGCTTATTATTTTATTAGTTATGCCCTTTGTATACTTTTTTGTTGATAAGGTAGTCTCTGTCGCTTTTTTACTCTTCCGGGGCGGTCTAAAGAATATTTTCTTAAACACCTTTGTCGATATATCTAACGACCTTGCGTCAAATATCACGAATGTCAAGCTATCACTAACTTTCAACGTCTTTTAAGGGTCTTTAAATGGCATGCAACGGTCTTTAAAGACATTTAGGGCAAATGTAAATTTTACTTCTTAAAACTTAATAGTGGATGGAATAGCAACGTCAGCTTGGTTCAGTGCATAAAGCTCAGGATTTCTAACCTACGGCTTTAGTGATAGTCCGATGGTATCAGGAAATTTACAGTATATTAATAAAATGATATTAGTGGTTATATATACATAGTAGTGATTTGAAAGGAAACAAAAAATAGTAATTCCGCAATATCCGGAACAAAAATAAAAAATCATATATCTTTTTATTTTTTCTCCAAATTCACATAAAGGGCATCGATAACGACCGTTAAATATTTCTTTAAAAGTTTTCAGTGTGGAAACGTTTACGAATTAGTAAAGATAACTGAACAAAACTCTTTATCATACAGGAACGATGTCGATCTTTAGCACAAGGTCGATTATTTTCGTAATAGAATAACATATCTAGGAATTAATCGAAATTTCTAACGCTATCTATAAAATTGATTGTCCGGGAGTTTACATATAGTTAACATTTTTCATAAATTCCACATGGTAGTGTAAAACTACTTTAATCTGGTCAAACCAATTATTAAGGTTAGCTATATCCTCGTATAACTCTTATCTATACGACCTCAGCTCATTTCTTTGCATTGTCTATAAGTAAAAAAACAAACACATGGAATGGTAGTCGGGTAAGCGTCCTTTCTATCATCGTACATTAATGTATGTCTGCTCCCCTGAAAAAGCTATCACTATAAAAATCCACCTTTTGGTCAGTGAATATAAATGAGGGTTTGAACTTAAAATTGTTGGTTCGCATTAAAAAATCTGTCCTGCTCAGTATTCCTGGAACATCAATGATCTTTAATTAAACATTCAAAACGTATCTATATATACAAATCAACAAATTTGATGAAGATCTCTTGTTAGTACTAACGAGACTGCATATATCGTCCTCCTGTCTCCGTCTTGATTACGCGAAATGCTGTCTGCAGATCATGCGAAATTATTTTTACTTGTTTCACATATGTACAATCCATTTTAATTTCTTTGTACTTCAACCCGACAACTTACTTTGCATAATGTTAAGTTGCTTTCGACGAGCTATGAAATTCTGACGAATGGCGCATGCCATATTAACAGATGCGGTGCGATTGTCAAAAAATAAACTCATATAACACCTTGAGAGGTGCTAAAAGCGGTATTCTTTGGAGTATGACATGAATGAAGAATGATGCTTTGATATCCAGATGCACATTGAAAATACGAACTTCGATTGTTTCTTTTTTTGTTTTTTTTTGCTCTTTACGTTACGATTAAGATAAGATTAGTAACGATAGATGTGTGGATTGCTGCTCGATTATTCTCAGATATTATTAATGGTAAGCAATTATATGCCGATAATATAGAAAAAAATTCCTTAAAAAATTTTAAATAACCCACAACATGAAAATGTTCATAATTCTATATATCAAGACAATCTGAATAAGACCACAAGAATTGTATTTTTATATTTAAATGAAATCATAAATTTGTCAATTTGACAGTTTCTATGCCAAGATGTCGATTCCAATTAGTTTTTCTCTCGTTTTCTTTCTCTGTCTTTTTTTTATAAGGGTAGAAGTGGTAAAATCCTTTGAAAAACACGGGACTGCAACCAAGCCGCAAACACATAGGATATATAATTCTTTTAGGATCGCGTTAACTCAAATCTAAAACATGTTTAGAAATCTAATGCGGAATAAAACAACATCGGCACATATTTTATACATTCAACGTGTCATGTTTTTTTTTTTACTTTAGTGTGGCACGTCTAGAATTCCGATAGTGACGAATGGTGCAGGCGAGCCGAACCTTTTAACACCATCACTGAAAAATGAATGTATAGGTATATATAGTAGACGACCTGTCGGTTGTGAATGGAATTCCAAATATATATGGGGTTCGGTTTGGACAAAAGACAAAAATAGTTTTGATATCAAAGCTAGGACTACCTTTATATAGGAGTATAAATTTCGAATGGTGTCCTCCTAGTGTTATACGGAAGCTCTGTTGGTATGCTGCTATGCGATCGATATCATACAGTTTTGCAGGTGGCTGAAGGTATGATACCAGCATATTACGTATGTATGTAAATTCTTTATTCTACACTTACTGCGGTTAAAAGTTTTGAATCATTTTTATGCGATTGACCCCATTCTGGCGTTTTTCTCTTATTATAAAGTCAGTTTCATAATGGATGCCACTATAAATGTGAAAATTCATAAAAAGGGTAGACCATAATGGATGAAAACTAAACTTTCCATTATTTTTTGAAGACAAATATTTTCTGATAGTTAAATACTTGATATGTATCTCAGAGACGTTAGAGACTTTGTATGTATTGCAAGGTTGTTAAATTTTAGATTTTTTATACATAATTCATAACTAAGTAGTTCATTTAAGAGCTTTAGAGTTGTAGCTCACAACTATGCACTAGTTCTAAGAACTGTAGAGTTGTAATTCAGAGCTATATATGTTATATATTGATGTTCTGCTCGCTATTATATGTGGTTGTAGCCACGATTTTACCATTTATTATTATCTGGTCTCATTTAGAAATTCCATAGT